>CM053030.1:288640337-288877837 GCA_028564925.1 Lithobates sylvaticus
TAGGGCACCAGATCTTTTATTTGTTACATTTGTTAGTCAAGTCCATCTAAATCTGCTAGCCTAATGCCCCGTACACACGGTCGGAAATTCTGACGGAATAAGTCCAATCGGATTATGTTGTCGGAAAATCTGATCGTGTGTGGGCTCTAGTGGACTTTTTCCGTCGGAAATTCCGACGGAAAAAGTTTGAGAGCAGGACCTTAATTTTTCCGACAACAAAATCAGATCGTACTTTTTGCGATCGTGTGTAGAGAATTCCGATGCACAAAGTGCCACACATACGCAGAAGAAATTTGGAAACGAAAGCTATTGGCTACTGGCCTCTACGTAGTCCCGTCGTACGTTTTGTACGTCACTGCATTCTGAACGATCGGATTTTCCGACAACTTTGTGCGACTGTGTGTATGCAAGACAAGTTTCGGCCAAAATCTGTCTGAAAAAATCTGATGGATTTTTGTGGTCGGAATGTCCGACCGTGTGTACAAGGCATAACACTACTCCTCAACGGATAGACTGGGGATGTTTACAATAGGGCTGCAAACTCTAGGAAGCATTCTGGAAAAAAGAAGTGAGACATTTGTAATAGAGGATGGAAAGAATTATGGAAAGTCCTTCCACAAACAGCATACTGATTCATGGTAACAAGGAAGCCAAGCTTAGGTTTTTTCTCTCTTTTATAAAATCACAGCTTTCTGTAAAATGAAATTGAAGGGTAGGATCAACGGATAATAAAACTGTTACAGAGTGAACTCAGAAAAAACAAAATCTACTGTGTTAATGCTACTGACAGGCATGCTATGCCATTTTTATTTTACCCATGCAGTAGTTAAACTTTAAATTGCGAAACAAGAAACTGAGCAAAATGTAAATGATATATTTGTTTTTTAATGTTACAATAGTTTTCCACGTATCAAGACACTTTTACCTTAAATACATGTTCCTTTAACAAGTACTGTTAAAGTATGTGTAAACCAAATCACTACGATATAAACTTCATGTTAAAGGCACTTCAAAAGTAATTTCAGTATTTCTGACTCTGAAGCTTTTACTAAAATAATACCAGGTGATGCTATCATGAAGGTTCTTGCTGAGGCACTTTCTGTTATATTGTGACAGGCTTTGTTTTTAAATTGCTGCCTGCATTGGCATCCTGTCCTCTAATGGAGGCTACAAACAGCCTTGTCACCTCCAATCACCAGCAGCAAAACTGTCCTAAGAAATGACACACAACATTTTCTAAAGTAAAGGCATTTAAACAGGAAGTGTCTGCAAAGAAGCTGTAATAGATCAGCAGTGTTAATATGTGTACTCAAAAAAATTCCTCAAGGTCCCAACCTGTAAAGTCACATATATACTTGACAGAGTCACCAGGACTCTATATCAGCGAATGCCAACCAGTGGTCCGTGGACCACTGCTGGTCCATTAGGAAATTATGGTGGTTCCTAGGGCTTCTGCCACAATGTTGTTCTCAATGTGCGCTGACATTCAATTCTGTCAGCACACATTGATACCTGATGCCTCCTCTGTAGTTCCAGGGGAAGGGGGGCAGAGAGCCAGAGCACTGTGTGTATAAGGCATGTTATATTCATGTTAGTGGTCCACGGGATTCAAAATTGTGAGTTTAGTGGTCCCTGAGGCCCAAAAGGTTGGCAACCACTGCTCTATGTCATATTTAGAACCCACTAGTGTGCTACTAGTGGTAGTATAGTTAAGATATAGTTTGGCTCAGGGCTAAGCCTGAGCCATGGAATCTGGGTCAGGGTTCATAGAGTTCAGGGCTGGATGACTAATCCAGGCACCTCGCTGGTGCCTCCCCCTGGTTTTAGAATATTGGAGAATGTTCTAGAAATTAGTGGCCGTAAGCGGGGAGGGGCTACTCTGCATATTTGGAAGCCCTTAGCCAATCCCCAGGAGTTGGGCCTAGCAGGGAACTAAGTGAACCTTTAAAAATGGCCGACGAGGGAGGGGCATCACCTCGTAGACTTTTCTGAGATGCAGCGGAAGCAAGAAGAGACAGAGTCACTAGATCAGCCCGGTGCAGGGACAGACAAGGGTAGAGACTGCCACTTGCAGCAGGTCTCTCTTGAAGAGGTAGGTGTGCCAAGTCTTCATCAAACCTTGCCCTGGGGAATCTCCAGTGTGTCAGTCGGGTGGACTGGGAAGAAGAAGCAGCCAGGTGAGCTGTTGAAGAGGCAGCCAGGTGGGCTAGCATTTCCTGCAAGAAGTAAAGCTGTGACCAGTGTCTATAGGGGAGCTAAGGGAGTTTCAGGATGCAGTTTACTCCACATGTGCTACTTTTCGAAGGGACTGAGAGTTCCTAGCCTGTAAGGGGCTTTCGCTGAGCTAACAAGAGACTGTTAATTTCCAAAGAACAAATCAATAGGAGTTCTGCAGAGTAAGTCAAGCGAAGCTGTACAGAGGATCAAGTCAAGCTGTGCAGGAGGAACAAGTGGAGCTGTAAATAGGGAAGAAGTTGTCCCTGGTTCATTTTGTTACTGTCAAGTTGGGCATCCCATAATCCCTAACTCCAGCCAAGTTATTATCCTCTCAATAAAACAACAAAACAAAGCTCAAGGACTGTTTTATGTGTCTGGAGGCAAGTTGAAAATGCTATGTGACTGGCTGTGCAACAGTGGGAAACCCTTTTAAATGCAGCCCCAGGGGGGTAGTGCTATATATATAACACACAATATTATCATAGAAACCTGAACCTTCACTGCTGCTGCTGCCTGAGTGTGGAGGAGAGGAGAAGAGTGGACGGAGACAGAGGATGCGAGTCTTCAGGTAAGTGCCGAACCTCCCGTGGGGGTGGGGAGTTGTAGAGCTGCGAGCCCCGAGGGGGGGTGTGTGTTTATTGCCAGGGTAAGTGGCTGTATTTGATGGGCACAAATGGCTGCGTATTGATGGGCACAAATGACTGCATATTGATGGGCACAAGTGGCTGCATATGACGGGCACAAGTGGCTGCATTTGATGGGCAAAAGTGGCTGCGTTTGATGGGCACAAGTGTCTGCATATGATGGGCACAAGTGGCTGCATATGATGGGCACAAGTGGCTGCATTTGATGAGCACTAGACATGTGTGCCGTCAATAAATTTGTTTAGTTTCGTTCCGTTTCGTATTAGCCGTTAATTCGTGTCCGAAATTCAATTTTGATTCGTACGAAATACGAATTTTCGTTAGGTTCGTAAACTTTTCGCAACAATTACAAACCTTCGTTATGATGAATTTATCATTATGAGGGGCTCCCACCATGCCTGTGCTGTGCTGACTTCCTGGGTTTTTAACTTCATCATAACGAATAATCGTAATTAACAAACAATCTTATTTTGTCCGATTCAATCTCCCTAATTGGTAAACAAAACACCAGTCACGTTTCCGTTGTAAAAAAATTTGGATCTGAAATTCGTAAACGAAATTTTATATTTCGTACAAAATTCAGAAGCATAACAATTCGTATTTCGGATCCTCCCGAATTTACGGAAATTTTTATGAATTTTCGATTCGTACAAAACTAATCGCACATGTCTAATGGGCACTGTGAGGCTGCAATTGATCAATTGATGGGGGGGGGGGGTTCAGTATTTTTCAGTATGTTTGCCAAGCACAAATGGCTGCATATGACGGGCACAAATGGCTGCATATGACGGGCACAATTGGCTGCATATGATGGGCACAATTGGCTGCATATGACGGGGACAATTGGCTGCATTTCACAGGCACAAGTGGCTGCATTTGACGGGCACAAGTGGCTGCATTTGATGGGCACAAGTTGCTGCATATGACGGGCACAAGTTGCTGAATTTGACGGGCACAAGTGGCTGCATTTGACGAGCACAAGTGGCTGCATTTGACGGCACAAGTGGCTGCATTTGATGGGCACAAGTGGCTGCATTTGATGGGCACAAGTGGCTGCATATGATGGGCAAAGTGAGGCTGCAAATGATCAATTGATGGGGAGTTCAGTATTTTTTAGTTTGTTTGAGCCCCCCAAACAATTTGGAACACCAGCCCCCACTGCTCGGTGATGTTGAGGTCAGAGCACCGTGGTGGCCAAATCATCACTTCCAGAACTGCTTGTTCTTCTTTACACTGAAGATAGTACTTAATGATATTGGTTGTATGCTTGAATTTTTTTTTCCAATCTGCAGAACCTCATTTATTTATTAATATCATATATTTTATTAATATCATATCCATCAGTACAACAAATTCAGATCTCAGCGGACCCTTTGTCAGGTACAAAGAATCTCAATCATCACACGTAATGACTAAGGCCCCTTTCCATTCCCTATCTGTCTGGCTGATTGAATCAGATGACAGTCGGATGGAAACAGGTGGTCCATTTCCATCAGACAGCCCATAGAGGACAGCGGCCTGTCATCTGCGTGCTTAACGAGAAATCCCCTGCTGAGCTGGCGGATCTGCTGGCGGACTCCACCAGTGTGAAAGGAGATCAGATTTAGGGTATTGTATAGAAGGTTTATGTTGAGAATTCCTGTCTTCACTTGCCAACCAGGCCAATTCTGACTTTTTCTCTCCTACATGTAAAAATCATAATTTTTTTGCTAGAACCCACAAATAGTATAAATGTTTTTTTTTAGCAGAAACCCTGGAGAGTTCATGGCACCACAAGAGGCGCTTTCTGAGAGGACGTCATATAGCATGATGAATGACGGCCAGGTGGAAAGGTGTTAATCCCCTGCCAGTGTTTCATCCATGTAACTGATATATATTTCTGGCGAACTTGAGCATGTGAAAAACAACAAATTTACTAGCCAAATCTCCAATTGAAAATAGAGGAAAGAAAGCCCAAAAAGAAGGAAACAAATAAAACCCTCACATCTAAGAATTGGTAAGCTGCACTATAATAAATGTTTGATTTTGGGTTTAATTCTGCTTTACCAAGTGTTTTGTGTCCTCGCTCTCCTCCCTGCATGATGCGCCTCTACTGGATGGCAGCCGGGAAGATGGAGAGAAGCTGCAACACCGGCGGTGGCTGTGTTTGACATTTTTTAGTGACAGTCTTTTCTGTGCGGCAGCTGGGCAGCATTCAGCACTACAGATCAGGGCTACAGGAGATTATAGAGAGAACGAAACTGATGCACAGGGGTTGATTTACTAAGAATACCAGGAAGTAATGGTTACTCTACATTTAGTTACTCCCAATTAAGCCAATTAAGACTTCCACTAGGTGAACATGTAAGTGAAAAAGAGAGTTAATCCAAGAGAACATGCCTTTGTAAATATCAAATCGGCAATTCCACGCATTTGCGAGTGCCAATTGCTCCCGAGTTTATTATATTGAACCGCACTGCAGCCACGATCATATGAATGTGAATAAAACATTTTTATGTGAGATGTGCTCTACCTCGTGTGCATCTATTTATGTATATTAAAATTAGTATTCCTAGTTTGTTCTCTTCTTTTGCTAACGAATGCAGTTATGAATGAGTATTACAAAGTAATGTCTGCTATTCTGTAAAGTTACATGTATTGAACATTTACAGGTACATATCTGTTCTATGTTTTTTTGTCATGTTAATTTTGTTTTTCTTATTGAAGGGATATTTAGTTTAACTACTTCTTTGTATTATAGTCAGTTTCCATTTTGTGTGTCTCTAACATCCATTTTGTCAGATATGCTCAAGTCTTGCTAATCTAGTTTCGTTTTTCCATAATACTGTAATCTTCTGTTGAGTTTCATTTCTTGTAAAGCACGTGATATTTTAGAAATAATTAGTTTCACTGTGGGCGTTAGACTGTACTTATATGTCTCTGTATATGATTGGATAATTTGTTAAAAGGCGGTACTTTCTGAAAGCCCCTCTTATATTCACACCCAAGAATAAAGATTTAGATTTGCTCGGAGACATTTGCTGTATGTTTCATTGTCAAAGGGCAAATCTCCAGGCCTGTTCGGAATTGCACGGCATACCAAAGCAGAGAGGGACCCCTAAAGTAATCTACATTTTATTTCCTTTCAGCTGGGGGCTCGTCGGTCCGGGTCGATTATAATATGTCTGTCTGGTGAGTAGAATTGTATCTTCTCTCACCGTGACCTCTATTTAGAAATCGTTCCTTTACGGGACCTGTGATTTATGTAGAAATAGTTTTTAGACGGCAGCCCTGAGGGGGGCTGAATGGGCTTTAAGAAGCCCATTAGATAAGACTGCTCTGTGAAGCAGCAACAGCTATTCTGTGTAATAGCAAAAGGGCTCTGAGTAGTCCTTTAATAAGACTGCTTTAGGAAAAAGCAGCAACTGTTTCGGGTGAACAGTTAAAAAAAAAAAAACCTGGATGTTTTTTTTATGGGCTCTGTGAAGTCCATTTATAAGTCCATTTATAAGTCTGCGCAGCTGAGGACCCCAGGTAGGTCCCAGGACATTAAGAAGTCCGTAGGAAATGCACCGCCACCACCAGGCTGCTCCCAGGCACAGTATGGGTAGTATCACTTTATTGGTATGCACCTTTTGACCCCCAAGTTTGGGGTTTCTTATGAGGCCGACATGAGACACTTTATGTTTTCTCCCATCCCAGCCATGAGAAAGTCTCCTCTGGGTCAAAAAGGCTTGACCCTCTCACTCTTAGCCATGACACGTGGTCTAAAATTGCAGCTTGGCCCACCGGGGCCCTATGGCACTGAAACAGGCCTATAAGCTTAATGACTGCCTACGTCAGTTACATAATGGCGAGCAATACAAGACGTTCCTTTACAGCAATATTTTTGTTCCAATACCTAGTTTTTTCTCTTTACTTTTGACAATGTTGTTTTATGTGGGTACTGAGTACATGTTTCTGCTCCTCACCTCTCCCCCCCTACCCCCCCTCCCTACCACCCCTTTTCCCCCCCCCCACCCCTCCTACCCCCCCTTCCTCTGCCCCCACCCCCCCCCCCGGGGCTCAATTACGCACCGGTAATAGGTGCTGGCGAATGGCGGGAAGACTCCTTGTCTGACTTAGCCAAATGTGGAAAAAAGTGAAGTTTTGGATGGTTTATGTTAAGTTATTACCCCAAATTCGTAATATTTTATATGATCTCTTTTATTTGGTACTGGTTGCACAATGTTTAATTATGCTCTACATGCCTTCAATTATAGGAAACGTACAATGTTTGGGTGACCCCTTGACTGACGAGGCAATGCCCGTACACTCCCTAGGTATCCTGTATCCGACACGGATCATCACTGAACGCCGGACATGGCTTCTGCAGTTGACGGGAATCACCTAAAGATTGTATCCTGGAACGTTAAGGGACTTCGTTCTCCAAGTAAGCGCATGATGATTTTAAGACATTTAAAAAGACTGCGGACAGATGTGGCTCTACTACAGGAGACACATCTCTCCGCAGAAGACCTGACACGTCTGCGTAAAATGTGGGTAGGGACGGTTTATGGTTCACCTGCAGTGGGACGTAAGGCCGGAGTGGCTATCTTACTACATAGGAACCTGAAGCACACTGTGAAAGACGTCAATGTTGACCAGTTGGGCCGTAAAATAACGGTTCATTTGACTGTGACTGGCAGAGACATAGCGGTCACCAACATATACGCCCCCAACGCACCTGATACTACCTTCTATAGAGACATGACAAGCTGGATCCAGACAGCACCAGAGACCCTGCATCTGGTAGGTGGTGACTTTAACGCAGTAATGTCCAATACGCTGGACCGCTCAAGCAACACAACCAGTAGGGACCCAAGTAGGGAGACACTATACTCACCTCAGACGATTCTTGCCCAGACGATGAGCTCGTTACAATTAACTGACATATGGAGGCTGACACACCCTACTGACCGAGAATACTCCTTTTACTCCCCCCCCCACAATTCGTTCTCACGAATTGACTACTTTTTCGCGACACCTGCTCTCATGCAGCTGCTTCGTAACCCGACAATCCTGGACGCTAGGATCTCCGACCACGGACCCGTTACAGTAGGCCTGATTGATACACGACCTACATCCCCTGCCAGAATGTGGCGTTTCCCTTCATATTTGGCAGAAAAAGAAGATTTCCGTAACATGCTAAATACAGCCTGGTCAGACTATACTTCCACCAATGCAATTCACCTCTCGGACCCGAATTTGTTCTGGGAAGCCGGGAAAGCCTTTCTTAGAGGAAAAATTATTTCCTATACTGCACAGTTTAAACGACAGGCCAGACAGCGCTACATCAAGGCCAGCGAGGCCTTACGTGCAACACACGAACAACTAACCCTAAATCGCACGCCTGACAACATTAAAAGTTGGAGGGAAGCCAAACACGAGTTTGACTTCTGGTCCGAACAACAAGAACTAGCCAAAGCATCCTACACTACGCTGCACTTCCACAAATTTGGGAACAAAGCGGGCAAACTACTGGCGAGACTATGCTCGGGAACGAAACGCCCCACATACATCTCGGCACTTAAAAACAAAGACGGGACACTACTAACGTCACCCCAGGACATAAGTAGAACACTGGCAGAATACTATACCGACCTATATTCGGCGGATCCTGACCACCCGGTAGAAACAGAAGCCCTTCTGGCAAAGGTTAAACTCCCCAGAATCCAAGGGGATCTCCTAGACTCCCTCAATGCACCCATCACCTTGGAGGACGTCCAAGAGACAATTAAGTCCTTGGCCTCCTCCAAGGCGCCGGGTCCAGACGGCTACACTGCCGAATTTTACAAGGCCACTAAGGACTGTATTCCAGAAACCCTTACGCAGGTCTTCTCAGCCATGTGGAAAGGGGGTCCTTATCTCCCCACTGGTACTCAGGCACACATCAGGTTGATAGGCAAAAAGGACAAAGACTCCACACTCCCAGGGTCCTATCGACCAATCTCGCTAATCAATGTCGACGCTAAAATCCTCTCAAAAATAATAGCATCGCGTTTAGCCCAAATACTCCCGTCTTTATTGCACACAGCCCAATCTGGGTTCGTTCAGGGCCGCTCTGCCACCCTGAACATACGCAAAGTCCTCATGGCACTTGAGTATGCTAAATCAAACCCAAAACAGGAAGTGGCCATAATGTCGTTAGACGCCGAAAAGGCTTTCGACAACATTAGCCTCTCCTGGCTGTTCAGGGTAATGACACACTTCGGTTTCTCGGGCCCAATTATACCCTTTCTCCAACGAATGTACGAAGCACCCTCGGCACGGCTCATCACCCCTGACTTCATGTCGAATACAATCCCCCTGACCAAAGGAACAAGACAGGGTTGCCCACTGTCCCCACTTCTATTCAACATTGCGATAGAACCCCTTTCAAGACTGCTTAACTCCCCAGACGGCATCAGTGGAATTAACATAGGGGACCAGATCCTACAATCAGCCCTCTTTGCTGACGACATACTCCTGTTCTCCACAGCTCCCCTAACCGACTTTGCCAGACTCAAGGAAATCTTCCATACCTTCCGAGAATGCTCAGGGTTACGTATAAACTTTGACAAGAGTGAAATACTGTCACTGACACCCAAAACGACGTCTGACTGGAAACTACACTCGCCACTAACGATCGCCACACATCATATAACCTACTTGGGAATACGTATTGGTCATGAACCTTCTTCTCTTTACACTTTAAATTTTCCGCCATTGATAACTAAGATTGTAAAGGAGTTGGAAGCTTGGGCAGCTCTCCCCCTCTCGCTCTTTGGGAGGTGTCAC
The DNA here is from genome assembly GCA_028564925.1 of Lithobates sylvaticus. NCBI lineage: Eukaryota > Metazoa > Chordata > Amphibia > Anura > Ranidae > Lithobates > Lithobates sylvaticus. Next base: position 288,649,997 of record CM053030.1, read on the forward strand.
CTCTTTAAAATGGTTTCGTTTGCACGCCTGCTCTACCCCATGCAGACCATTCCACTTTTGATCAAACATAAGGACGTGAATTTAATTCACAAAGCACTATCTAGTTTTCTTTGGTCTCGCAAGAAACCACAAGTATCTCTGCAAAAAATGTCTCTCCCTAAGGCTGAAGGGGGGGCGGGCTTGCCCAATATACGTTTTTATAATCTAGCATGTTTACTTAGACAGGGTCTTGACTGGTTAACTGGCAAATCCAGGTACTCAAACACCGACCTAGAAGAAGCAGCAGTGCTCCCGCACAACTTGTCAGCCATCCTTCACTCTAACCCCAACAAGCTGCCAATGCATCTCAAATCCAATGTGATTGTCAGAGACACAATTATAGCTTGGAGGGAGACGCGAAAACTCCTGGGCCTCCCCTCGAGCATATCTCGCCACCTACCAATCCAAGGGAACCCAATGTTCCTCCCATCTACTCTTCATGATGTTTTTGCACAGTGGCCTGCTAAAGGACTCAACAAAATTACCTCACTCTTCCTTACAAGCCCGGGCAAATTCAAACCTTTTCAAGTCCTGGCTAGGGAGTTTTCTCTCCCAGCAACTCATGTCTTCTATTATCATCAACTGGTCAGCTACCTAAGGAACAGCTACAAAAATGGTACCGACCCCCTCCAAAAGTCTTTTATAGACTCTGTACTGACCAACGGAGACTACTCTATCGCCACCCTTTATTCTCACCTCATTACTCACCAGTCGGATAAATACCATCTCCAACCGGTCCAGAAGTGGGCTGAGGTATTTGGTGAAGACAACCTAGCGGAAAAAATCCTGGAAGGATATCAACAGATACGCAAACTCACAGTCTCAGAAAACTGGCGTGAAACGCAATTCAAAATCATGCACAGAGCATACCACCCTTTCCGCACTGACAAAGCTGATCCAACGCAAGAAAACTGCCCATGGTGCGCAACTCCACGACCTACTCTACTTCATCGCCTTTGGGAATACCAGCCCATCTCTACATACTGGGACTCTATACTCCAATACATATATGACATCACTAAAGTGCACATCCCGAAGGGTCATTTGATCTGCCTGTTCGGACATACTACTTTGCCACCCTCTGAGTCGGAAAACGCCTCACACCACATTCCCCACTGGGCCCAGTTATGCCTCTTAGTGGCACGCAGATCGATTATGTTACAGTGGATCAAGACGCCGCCACCAAACCTGCAAATGACCAAGAAAGCCCTCCTTTCGCTCTTCTACCTCGAAAGACTGGACACCATAATGTCAAACTTCCAAACTAGCTCATGATTTTTTGTTAGATGGCGCAAATTTACGGAGAGTGAATTTTCAGAGGACATTCTGACCGACATTATGGAACCGTTTCGCTACACCGAGTGGTACCTCAAAAGAGAGCTTACTAACTCGTTGGGTAGACTTAAACTACCCAGCCCACCAGACCCCCTACATACCCCCGATGCTTGAACACATAGCCACACATGTAAGTCCCTTGACGTCCATGGAGCAAACACAATCTCCTCACCGAGCTCTGTCTTTCAAGGCCACCCTAAATAGTCTAGTATATGTAGATGTTAATACATATTTGATAACGTTGCTTCCACTTCTGAAGGCTTTGTTTGTGATCTATGCTGCAACCGTACCATGTCTCTCCTCTTCTTTTCTGTATAGTTCACAGTTTGTATACCAAATATCTTTCTTATGTTTGAAAAACCCAATAAATATTTTTCAAAAAAAAAAGAAGTCCGTAGGATAATGATTTATACAGTACTGTACTTATAAGAAAAAGTCTGCTAAGGTGTGCTGGACAAAACCGATCTCTTTGCTTTCCCTTATCTTTCGCATAGGTGTTAAGATAATTTGTAAACTGTCTGTGTGGAAATTTGTCAGTGTTTGTAAGGTAAGACAATGCCTTCCACGGCTCTGTGTTATCATAGGACTTAGATTTAAGGGCGACAGACGTGTCTTCCTGTGAACTCCCGCTTCTTTTTGTGATTGATAGAAGTTCCCAATCGAAACGCAGAGTAATGCTACAGTATCCGGTGATGTATTGATGTTTATTCCTAATGATTTATGTATGAATGTTTTGACTCTAGAGTGAGCGTAATAGCAGTGTTAATAACACTTTCTTAAGGTAATGATTCCTTTTGCTGCTGTGCAGGGGAAGTCAGGTGCAAAATTTGGATGTTTGGCTTTTTGCCAACATGGTTCAAGTACTTATATCTCGCTGAACGTAATAGATATAGTGAAGAATTGTTTGCGGCATTGGTACTACAGAAGTTGCAAGTACTGTTTGAACCTGTTGGCACTCTGCCAAAAACAAAAAATTTATTTGAAATAAATAAAAAATTGTTTGGTTATAAATAATAAGAAAAGTAATAACGTACAAAGCTTGCTTGGCCATAAGGAGTGCTTATTGGCATTTTGCCAAGAAAAAAAAAAAAAAAATCTAAATGTTTTACAAAAAAGAAAAAAAAAGAAAGATGCTGTAGGAGATCTCCGGCTAGACCGTGGCTCCCTATGGCATCTCAGCTCGAACGTTGTCCACGATGGGTTTAGCAGAGTCATGGGATGGTGAATTTAAGGGTTAAATTAACCTTCTCCAGGCCTGTATCATGCGCCCCGCTTCCTCCCCCCTACATTCCACAACCAGATAAGAGCTGCACGAAAGACCTCATCACACAAGGACACAGCAAATAGCAGAATGTGCTATTTAGTTTGAAACACCAGTGCAGACACATAAAAAAAAAAAATAATGATTTCTCAGGAAATCAAAGGGGTAACTTTTATAAATAGAGGATGGCTTACAGCCAATAGTTGAAGATTTATTTTTATAAAGGGATCTTAAAGAAATTATCTTGTTCAATATTAACAAAAGAGAAGGTAAGAAAAGTAAAGCAGGCAATGGTGACTATAGGTTTGTACAAGACCTAAGGGCCATCAATAGCCTAGTGGTACCGATTGCCCCAATAGTGCCTGATGTGCCATCAATATTTACCGCCATACATTACGATGCAGAGTATTTTACTGTGATTGATTTATTGAGCGCATTTTTATTTCCGTCCCTGTGGATGAGGAGGCACAACCAATCTTTGCGTTATGTTTTAAAAAAAACGCCAACTAACATGGTGTAGAATGCCCCAGGGCTATATAGACTCCCTTGCAGTGTATTCCATTGTCTTCCACACTACTCTCAGAGCTTGGATACCAGGACATTGTTCATCCCTGCTGCAGTATGTGGATGAATTCCTCGTCTGCAGTTCTACTCAGGTGGCCGCCCTGGAGGATGGGAGGGATCTTTTGAAATGTCTTTTTGAAAGTGGTCACAAAGTGTCAAAGAAAAATTGCAATGGTGTCAGACAAGGTTGAATATCTTGGTTAAATGAAATGTGCAATGCTTTTGTGTATTTGAAAAATGCTATGGTAATGGCTCCAGGGCTCGGCCTCCCTAACTAGGAAAAATGTTTAATTTGTTTGCAAGAAAAAAAATGTTTCATTTGTTTGCAAGGGAAAATTGTAAGGACGTTGTCAGGTGTCCTCGCTCAGGAGCATGGAGGCATGTTGCGCCCTATTTTTTTTTCAAAGATGGTTCGGGTGCAGGTTCAAGGCATGCCTGTGTGTCTCAGAGCTTTAGCATCCTATTCGATGATGGTTGAGATGGCCACTTCTTTCACTCTGGGGCACGACACTACACTTCACACCACCCACAATGTATGAAAAATGTACATACACAGCACATGTCTGCTCAAAGGTTGAGCAGCTATGAGTTGATCTTGATGTCCAATCCAAAATTGCACATCAAATATGCTTCTCCCACTTCAGGACCAGCACCAATCCAAATTCCCTTTTAGGATTAAAAGGAGAGCAGAATGAGGTTGTGCCACTACATGATTGCATAGACCTCATTCACCAAGACACATCACCCAGGTCTGATGTATCTTCCACAACACTGCAGAGCATACACAGGTCAACAAACAGATAGCCAAGGGAAATGCTCTGGCTGATTAGCTGCTAAACAAGCTGCTACTTCCCAAAATGCACAGATCCAAATGCCCATGCTAGCACCAGAATTGTTTTTTTTGATCAGTTTCCTTTAGATTTGCAGGGATGTGCAAAAGAAGCTGATCTCAGAGATTGGGACAAAATAGGTGTGCAGAAAAATCCAAAGACTGGACTTCTCTGCAAAGAGGGGAAGCCATGTATACCAGTAGCTAGTGCATCACTTTTTGTAGCTAGTGCACCACTTTTTATGCATCATTTTTATTTCCCAGTTCCATGGAATAGGTCACAGAGGCTGGAAAGCCACTTGTGAACTATTGGAGAAAGACTTTTACATTACAGAACTTTCCTGGCCGATTTTATGTAGCAAGATGCATCACATGTATCAGGAACAACCCACACAAGGCCGAACATGAACACCTGACATATCCAACCACTCCTTTTACACATTTTCAGATTGACTTCACACACATGCTCAAACTAGGCAAAAGACAGGAATATCTTTTGGAAATTGTGGACAAGTTCTCAAGTTGAGTTGAACTTTTTGTCACCACAAAAGAAGATGCACAAACAGTAGTGAGGATCCTCGTTCAGGAAATCATTCCTCGATGGGGATGCCCACTTCATATAAACTCAGACAGACAATGGACCTGCATTTGTATCAAGGGTCTGCCAGGACTTGGTAAAAACTCTCAAGATAGAACAAAAGTTTCACATTCCCTAACACCCTCAAAGCTCAGGGATAGTAGAAAGAATAAACAGAACAATAAAAGACAAAATAAGAAAGACCACAGGAGGAACCTTTGCCAACTGGAAGAAGGTCGGCCCAGCAGTCCTGGCAGAAATAAGAATGACCCTTCCAAGACAACAGTGTATTCACCTTTTGATGTCTTGATGGGTCGACCTTTCCCCACCCCATGGGCCAGAGCACATTTAATGATAGAAAAGGGAGATTTAGACTTATTACAGGAAGAATATGTAAGGTAATTGGTTGAAACATTGTAAACAGTTGAGAGAAATGTTGCTCGCACCTCTTCTTTTTCTTCACAGGAAGTTACTCACCCCTTCAAGATGGGAGACACCGTGGTGGTCCAACAGCTGAACAGAAATAAGAAGCAAGAGTATCCCTTTGGACCTCCTACCACAGTGGTTGCAGTGACCAGAACAGCCATCCTAGTGGAAAATTGCCAGTCCTGGATCCATGCCAACAGAGTAAAAAAGGTTGCCCAAAGCCCCAAGAGCAGGAAGGAGATCTTGGATACAGGAGGCCCTCAAGCAGAAGTCCAAGCAGACGAAGGAGTTCCTGGGAAAGCAGGTCCGGCCAGAGAAGATGACCTCGCTTATTTCACCACAGACTTCTGGCAAGGCATTCTAACCACTGATCCTGATCTCTCTAACAGTGTTCCTACCCACCTGGATCACCACTAACTGTATCTACCACCCTCAAGATTTGGGTGCAATTAAAAGTATCTGTGGGAACACAAACACACACACACACACACACACACACACAAGAACATTATATTGACACAAGCTAGAACCAAGAGAGAGATTGGAGATAGTTTTACTGATAAAATGCTTTTTCTAAAATGTAAGTATTCTTATGCTAAAAAATCAGGGTATGAAGAATGTTGGATATGTAGCAAATTACATCCTAGCACTGCCCGAATTGCCCTTTTGGCTGTACCTTTAAATATTTCCTCCTTTCTCAACGAGACTCCTCCTGTATTCTTGACTAACATATCCACTCTGTACAAAAACAACATTGTTACCTTTCCAATAGCAGGTAGAAGTCATTCCCCTGTTTGGTGTTTTAATTTAGGGAATGAGACACAGACTAACCCCTCTTTCTGCAGCAGGTCAATATTTAATATCTCCATGTGCGAATCCGGAGTCTCTGCCCCTGCCTGCTCATCGTTTCAAGTATCTGACCCAGGGTTAAACTGTACTTTGCATAACTTTTCTTTTTCTCTAAAAATGTTGGTGCTATATTACACTAATTTATAATCGCAACACAGGACAAGTACACTCATGAGTTTGTCGCTAAGAGACCTTTTGCACTGGGACAAAGTATCTATGTATGTTGTAAGAAAGTGTGTTATCCCTGGGTGCCCCTCCATGTTAAGGGATGGTGTTACCTTGCATCCTTGTTATCTGTCATGGGAGTGGTAGGGGATTATAAAAGGGGACATCCCCTAGAGGCCAGCACCAGCAGGAAGCTAGGGACATTGCTAAAACATGGAGCCCATTTGTCAATGCGGGATTTGGGCTTTGAGGTATATTTTCATGGTTAAAAGACATTGTCCTTGTTATGATATTTATCCTTGCTCTGATTCTTTACCTCTGTTTTAAATGTTGCACTTGCATAATTGCGTACCTTCAATCTCCTGATGATAAGGTTCTATCTCACATGACATACATGAAGAGTCATCAGGCAATCTATGCCACAGCCCCAAAGAAGTATTAAAACACAACATAGAATGTAGAGATCATCTTATATGATCTAAGAGTGGATTGAAGGGATATTTAGTTTAACTACTTCTTTGTATTATAGTCAGTTTCCATTTTGTGTGTCTCTAACATCCATTTTGTCAGATATGCTCAAGTCTTGCTAATCTAGTTTCGTTTTTCCATAATACTGTAATCTTCTGTTGAGTTTCATTTCTTGTAAAGCACGTGATATTTTAGAAATAATTAGTTTCACTATGGGCGTTAGACTGTACTTATATGTCTCTGTATATGATTGGATAATTTGTTAAAGGGCAGTACTTTCTGAAAGCCCCTCTTATATTCACACCCAAGAATAAAGATTTAGATTTGCTCGGAGACATTTGCTGTATGTTTCATTGTCAAAGGGCAAATCTCCAGGCCTGTTCGGAATTGCACGGCATACCAAAGCAGAGAGGGACCCCTAAAGTAATCTACATTTTATTTCCTTTCACTTATGAGACTTTAAAGCAGTAATTACTGTATTTATGTTCATTCTTTAATCATACTACACTACTATGTAGGTATCGGTGTACTTAGCACAATAGTTTACAAACCACTCAGGTTTCAAATCCCAGCCAACCTACCATCCACCTAAGGTTGCTGTGTTGATTTTTCCAGTGCACAAGCAAATTAAAAACAAAACAATGTAAACTAACTTTAACTAGTGTGTGATTTTTGGAATTCCACACCATAATATCCTTAAATACTTAAACACCATTGCAAGCATTTGAAGAGTTAATATTATGGAATCAACCAAACTAATAAGCATTGGCTATTAGCCCCCGTACACACGGACGGAAATTCCGACGGAAAATGTCCGATCACACCATGTTTTCGGAAAATCCGCCCATGTGTGGGCTCCATCAGACATTTTCCGTCGGGCTTTCCGACGGAAAAAATTTGAGATCCTGCTCTCACACGGTCGGACAATCCGCGGACCCAGGTCGGTCGGATCCTGTCCGTCGTACTTTGTCCGACCGTGTGTATGCAACACCAGTGTCGGACAAAATCTGATGGATTTTGTAGTAGGAATTTCCGACCGTGTGTACACACGGTCGGACTACGTTGTCGGAATATCCGGTCTGCAAGAACGTCGTGACGTAAGTCGTCGTCCACGAGATTAGAAAAGGGAAGTTCAGCACCACGTCAGGCACCCGTTGGGCTCCTTCTGCTGATCCCGTGTTTATCGCGAGTTAGTCGAAGTTTGGTGACTTAAGATTCGCGCTTCTCAGTTTTCTGACTCAGATCGTTACTGCTCTTCAGTTTGTGCTTGTCGTGCGTATCTGTTTATTAGTGCGTGTAGTCAGTTCGCATTTGTTGGTCATTGCGGCCTATATCTTGATATAGGACGCTTTGATTTGCACTGCTTATTGTCTGCTCGTTTCTGGTATTCATTTCGTTCTTTCAGGCCTTGCTGTTTATCGGTGCTTTCTGTTTGTCCGTTCTGACCAGCCGACCCTTTGTGACCTTGTGAGCGATGTTTCCCGTGCGTACTCGTCGCCGAGTTCGTGCTGTACGCGGAATTGGTGTCGGGCTTTTAGCTTTGACCCAAGACCCGTCCATGAACAGAGTGACGAGGAGTATGTGGACCAAGAGATCCGGGAGAATCCGTGAGATCCGGGAGAATAATCCTGAGGATTTCAGGAACTTTCTCAGGATGACGGACCCCGATTTTCACCGTCTTTTGGCTTTGCTGACCCCCTTTATCAGCCGGCAGGATACCTGCATGAGACAAGCCATTACTCCGGAGCAGAGGCTTGTTGCCACGTTGAGGTACTTGGCGACAGGGAGAAGTCTTCAGGATTTGAAGTTCTCTTCAGGTATCTCTCCCCAGGCCCTGGGAATCATTATTCCAGAGACCTGTTCTGCCATCATCCAGGTCCTGCAGGAGGACTATATTAAGGTAACATTTCTCCTTTACTATTCCCTTCTATGTATGCTCTGTTTGCTAATGTCTTCTATTTTTGACCTCCTTCCCTAATTACCATGATTGCAATATGCTCTAATATGCTGTGCCCCTTTTCTCCTTCATGCATTTTTCCCTTCACTTACCTCCCCAGCATGCTCTTCTGCCCCAATAGACACCTATGGCCTAGTCACTTAAGCAATGTATTTTGTCTGCTGCATAGTATTTTTTGCCCCCAAACACCCCCTAAAATATGCACAAATGTTTGCTGTGTGGTTTACTTCATGTAGAGCCCCCTTTTTTTTATTGTTTTTGGTGGGGGGGGGGGGGGGCAAACTCATTAGGAACCCCCTCCCCCAACTGCTCTGTCAGATGGTACCAATCCTCTATCTGCTGGCTTTCCCAAGGTCAATACACACTATATACCTACCTCTTTATAGTGGGCATCTTTAGGGATGAATTCTGCAAAGCATGTAGTGCAAGGGGCTGCCTCCATACTTTCCATTTCCTAATTTTTTTGTGTTCTTTCTCTCCTATTAGCTTGCTTGGTAATTTCATAATGTCACAATGTGCTTTCCTTTTTTTGGGGGGGGGGGGGGGGGGGGGGTTTGAAATGTTAGTTTAGCTTTCCTGGGGGCTGCCAATAGTGTTAAGTACAGAGTGTCTGGCCAAACTAGCACACATTATTGAGCCATTTGCCAATCAATGAAGTGCAGAGGGTTACCTGTCCAACAACCCCCCCCCCCCCCCCCCAACACCCTAGTTATTGCCAATGGCCCATCAGAAGTGTGGGGATTGATGGGGGGTGAGTAATCTGTGAAGGGGAGCCTCTACTTTTCTGTGCAAATACTTTCCAGCCTCCAATTTTATACAATGCTCTTGTTCCAAGATGTTGATTGTCTAATCTGCTTGCAATGTTTATGTGCAAAGTGACTAATTATTTTTTCTTGTTTCACTCCACAGTTCCCTTCCACGCCACAGGAATGGCAGACTGTGGCCTCCCACTTTGCCAGCCATTGGGACTTTCCTAACTGCGGAGGGGCAATTCATGGGAAACACGTCCGCATCGTCCCACCGCCCAACTCGGGGTCCTACTATTATAATTATAAAGGGTTTAATAGTGTAGTGATGTTGGCGGTGGTGTCGGCAACATATGAATTTATGTATGTGGACGTGGGGATGAACGGCCGGATCTCGGATGGTGGTGCCATTGCGCACACGGAGTTCTACTGGCGTCTCCAAAGTGGCAGTCTGTGCTTGTCACCTCCAGAGGAGAATGCAGAAGGACTCCCCTTCGTCTTTGTCGCAGATGAAGCGTTTGCGTTGACTCCCCATCTGATGAGGCCGTTCCCGATGAGGACCCTCACCCCAGACCAGAGGGTCTTCAACTACAGGCTGTCCAGAGCCAGAAGAGTTGTGGAGAACACTTTTGGCATCCTGGCCAGCCGCTTCCGCCTGTTCTTGATGGCAATTAACTTGGCGGAATACAAACTGAACCACATAGTTCTTGCCTGTTGCATATTGCACAACTTCCTCAAAAGACATAACAGGAACTATGTGGTGCCCGTTGGCCCAGATGTGGAGGGCCCTCCAAATGCGGACCTCACAGCCCTTCAAGTGGCACGTCCAGGCTTGCCCCCTCTAAATGCCCGCACGGTCCGCAGGCAATATATGGAGTACTTTGTGGGTAGGGGGGCCATTGCTCTGCCTGACGATGTGTGAGAGGCATTTTTTAATAAATCTGATATTTCAACCAACCTATGATTTCTTGTCATTTCAGTATTCTTTTTAGCTTATTTTACCTTGAAATTTTTTCCCTTTGCCTTCGACAGTGGGAATGCACTTTCTGGGCAAAAGGAGGTAACAGTCTCTTCTTCCCAAAAAGATTATTCTCATGTTGTTGTTTGCTACCTAATCTTTGGTCTAGAGAAGGTTTGTACTGCATAACTGACACCCAAAATACTCCTTTTCATCACCAGGTCAGACATGTGTGTATTCTCAAAAATGCTGTGCTCCGTGTTTTCGTACAAAGCACTGTGGGTGTCATTTACATAAGTCAAATCGACTATGCTCTACAAGTGCAGTGAAAAAGTGCCCTGGAAAAGAAACTTGCAGTGCAAAGTGGACTTGCCTTTAGTAAATAACACCCATTGCCCCCCATATCCTTTACATTTGACATACATAATGCATTGTGTTTTTTAAATAAGGAAGCCACACATTTAGAAAAATAAAAAAGTTTACTTGGAAAACATTCACAAGTGCGTTTACAATCTTCACGCCCAAACTGACAACATCTTGGTTATTTACAACATTGTTTACAAACATTCCGCAATTGGTAAAACCAGGCATGGAGCAAAACAGAACCTATGAACTAGGAAAGTTCAACTTTGTAAAGTGAAGACAAGATCAGACATGACTATATGTTCAAAGTGTGTTTGATCTTGCCTTCATCACATGGGGGGGTCACCCCTGGAAAGTGGAAATTTAGAACATGCACACAATTTGGGTCTGAAAATGGTCATTAGATGGTAAAACACATGCCTAGAAGCTTCAAAAGTGCCATTTTCCATCATGGGGATGAATGGACGTTTTTTGGGGGTGCAACCCCTTCACCACAACCACTTTCGTAGTTCGTAAAGTGGTTGCACCCCCAAAAAAAAGTTGGCATTCATCCACCATGATGGGAGCTAGCACATGTGGACACAATGTGTGCATGTTCCAAATTTCACACAGTTCTTAAGTTGCAAATGTGTTCAGAAGCTGGCACAAATGTGTGTTAATTACTTGGTGCGTATTCATATTTTTCCTAAAACATCAATGATGTTCTTCAATTTTTGTTGAACATCATTGATGTTTTGCTTTATGTAATCTAGATCTCTATTGCAGACCATTATCTCCCCGATGAGTACGTGGGCACTCTCTGTGGTAAAGTGCGATTTTTCTTCCACAACATCCACGTCACCTAAAAAAACCACAAACAAACAAAAATGGGGTGTTGGAAATGAGGCAGCCATACATTGATTAGCTTACCAGTAGCTGTGTTCTCCCACACTCACCTGTTGTGGTGACAATTTCTCCAAGTTCGATGATCTTTCCTTCCTCCTCCTCCTCCTCTGCTTCTGCTCTTTCACCTTTTTTGGGAGGTGTTGGTTTTGGGGTTTCCTCAGACGGCCCAAGTTTTCGCTCCCCTATGAGAATGTACAAAAGGAAGATTTAGCAACACAATCTATTGAGGGCAGAAATAGGAAATGACAAACATTGCTTGAAAGTGACGGACACTATTTTTGTTTGGCCAGTTACAAATGCCAACTACATGAATGTAGTCACTTTGTAAAGGTGCTAAACTTACTAGCTTTTTGGTAGAAGTTTGTGTGATGGAGACCCCCCTCTAGTATCCACTGGAGCACATGTGTGGAAAAGCCTAATAAAAAGGGGGTTTGGGTGTCCCAGCACTAGTGCTCTAGAGTCCAGATGGGTAAACAGCTACTGGGTGACCTCTCCTTTACATTGAATAAATTGGCTTTACATTCTTGATGACATTTCTAGTGAGAACAAACTTCCTTTCCCCAAAAAAAAACACCAAACATCGTATTATAAGTGGCCGAACGATCGAGGTTGCGTACGATCGAATGGACACACACGATCATGACAGTGGCAGAAAGATCGAGGCTGAGTACGATCGAATGCACAGACGAACCTGAAAGTGGCCATTTTGGAATGTACAACTTTGTAAAAATCAAACCACATGGAGCAGTATGCAAGCAAGAAAGCAAACACAAAACACAACTACTTACTTTTTTGAAGAATTCGCTTGATCTTTCTGTACTGATCGGCCTCCCTCAGTTTCAGGTCTGACCAGCATTTCCTCAGTTGCTCCTTGGATCGTTGTACCCCAAAATGATTGTACAGCCTTCTCACAACTTTAGACATGATCTTGGCCTTGCGGACATTGGGCCCATACTTCCCATCATAGTCGCTCCTCTTTAATATGTCCACCATCTCCAACATTTCTCCAAATTACATATTGGAGGCCTTGAATTTCAGGCTCCGGGATCAGGACGTTTCTGCCTCCGGACTTTCCTCGTCCTCCTCCTCGTTGGTGGGATATTTGGGGCGCACCTGCTGTGTCCCCGCCATGTGCTCTCCCCACTGCGCCGTAAAGAGAAGGGGTGGGGAATAGACGAGAAAGATCGTCAGGGGCGGGCGGAGTTTGACGCATGCGCACTGTATATAAAACGTCACACGCCTGTGTCGTAGCCACGATCTGGGAGACGAGGGGGAGAGAAAGCTCACGCACGAGACGATCGCTAGAAACGAAGGTACAATTTGACGTTGGTACATAACTAGCCTAGACTGATTCGAACTTGAGGCTTCTTTATGGAGAAGATTAGGAGAGTTTAGCCTGACATAATTTATAGTGTTTGGTGTGGTGTTGTGTCTTGCAGAGATTATGAAGGGATTCAACGACATGAGTTTTCTCCCCCTCTTCATTGCCAAATACAGGGAATTTCCCATTTTATGGCAGGCTAAACACCCCCATTACAGCATCAAACCAAAGAGGTACGCAGCCCTGCTGGAACTTGTGGAATTTGTCAAGCCAAGGTTCCCCGCGGCAACTGTTGATGATATAAGAAAGAAAATTGGCAGCCTGAGGAGTGCGTATATCAGGGAGCGCAAGAAGGTCCGGAAGTCGGAAGAAACTGCAACTGCAGCAGATGAGGTCTATGCCCCCAAGCTCTGGTACTATGAGAGTCTCCATTTTCTCAAAGACCAGGCTGATGTCACGGAGCCACTCTCGACTCCTCCTTCCACGCTTCCTTGCGCGCAGGCCACCCCTGATGAGGCTTCCGAGGAGCAACCTGGGCCTTCCAGTCTGGAAGAGGTGGAGGAGCCCAGCTTGTTCCAGGTATAGTAGTTTTGTTACCATTTATGGGAATAATGAATGATGTTCACTTAATTCAGGATCCCCAATTGCTTAGTTCCTAATGTGTTTGACATATCAACAGACAGTAGTGTTGGAGACATTTGGGGCCAGAATCTAAACTGCAGGGCTGAGAATTGTATGGTTTTCTATTTGTAAACATTTTGCACCAGTCACTAGATGAGAATTGTGTGTGTTTGATGAACAAATAACTGAAACTATGTCCCTTTTTCATACACAGGAAGACCTCAGCCAGGAGGTGGCTGTGGAAGGTGGCAGTCAGGAGGAGGCAGGGGTTAGTGGCAGCCAAGAGGTGGGTAGTGGCAGCCAAGAGGGGGCTAGGCCTCGGAGCCTGACTGACACCCAAATCCCTCCCCTCCGCCCTCCGTACAGAAGGGCGAGAAGGGGGGGTTATGCGGCAGAGTCAGCGCTCCGGATGATCAGAGAGGCTTCAGACTCCCTACATGCCACACCCACCGACGAGGAGACCTTTGGCTCCGTGGTTGTCACGAAGATGATGGGTATGGAGGTGAGGCAACGCAACATGTGTGAGGGGCTTATCCTCCATGTCCTAAATAAGGGTAGGGCTGGGGAGATGACCCCACTCACACATGTTTGCCATAGTTACCATGCTCCGCCTCCTCCTCCTCCTCCTTCTGCCACCCCACCAGCACGACAGCCACAGCGTGCAAGGAAGCGTGGAAGGAAGACCTGAGAGTGACGACCTGGATTCAGTCTGGTCTGAGAGAAGATGGAGCCTCTTGTAGTACCAGAGCCTGGGGACCTAGATGGCATCTGCTGCAGTTCCGGATGCTTTGGACTTCAGGACCAGATTGCACTCCCCTTAATATACGTACTCCTCAGGCCCCCAATTTTCTACGCTTGAAAAATGATGGTTGCCGTGGGGGTCCAAGGCTTTGCAAATTCCCCAAGTTTCACCATGGCTGCGTTCCTCTTTGGTTTGTTGCTGAGACCTAAATAAATGTTTTTGGGATTTGAAATAATCAGTGACTATTGTGTTTTACTTTTCTACAATGACAGTTTTTCTTTGAGTAGGCAGGTACATTTCACTAATCCTAAAGTAGAATTAACAAGGGGCACCAACAACCAACAAACTCCTAGTAAATTTAAGCAAGAAATACAAATGTTAATAATGTGGTTTTGCTAAGTTGAGACACACAACCCCCCTCCAAAAAAAAAAAAAAAAATTCTCCTTCAAATATGTATTCAGAAAAAAAAAAAAAAAAAAAAAGACAAATCATGCTAAAAATATAACAAAGATTCTTTTACGATCTGAGTAAAAATAAACATGTAGTGTATAAATGCTGAAAAGTAATAAAGAACTAAGTTTGTGAGAAGTGCGGGTGAATAGGAGCAGCTAAAACATGTCATTCTTGTTGCATTGTAAAGAAAAAGAGAATGCGCTGCATTAAAGACATTTTAACATTGCAGCGTGACGAATGTGCTGTGTCGATTAGGAAAGGTAGTTTTACCTGACCGAGCGCTTCCGTCACAGAATTTCTTCTGAGCATGCGTAGCACTTTGTCCGTCGGACAACCGTACACACGATCGGATTTGGTGTGATCGGACCGTGTTGTCGGCAAATCTTTCCAGCAGGAGATAAGACTTTGTCCGTCGGACAATCCGACGTACACTGTCCGACCGTGTGTATGGGGCATACACACGGTCTGATTTTTCAACATACATTGTCCGATCGGACAGAATCCATGAAAAAGTCCGACCGTGTGTATGGGGCTTTAGATTGAGGCATTCATATTATGGAAACAGCCATGCCCATGCTGATGTGGCATTGGCTATTAGGGCATTTGCCTGTTGCAGGGGGAAAAAATATATATATATACAGTGGTGTGAAAAAGTGTTTGCCCCCTTCCTCATTTCCTGTTCCTTTGCATGTCTGTCACACTTAAGTGTTTTGGAACATCAAACCAATTTAAACAATAGTCAAGGACAACACAAGTAAACACAAAATGCAATTTGTAAATGAAGGTGTTTATTATTAAAGGTGAAAAAAAATCCAAACCATCATGGCCCTGTGTGAAAAAGTGATTGCCCCCTAAACCTAATAACTGGTTGGGCCACCCTTAGCAGCAACAACTGCAACCAAGCGTTTGCGATAACGTGCAATGAGGCTTTTACAGCGTCCTGGAGGAATTTTGGCCCACTCATCTTTGCAGAATTGTCCTAATTCAGTTACATTAGAGGGTTTTCGAGCATGAACGGCCTTTTTAAGGTCATACCACAACATCATCTCAATAGGATTCAGGTCAGGACTTTGGCTAGGCCACTCCAAAGTCTTCATTTTGTTTTTCTTCAGCCATTTGGTGGTGGACTTGCTGGTTTGTTTAGGATCATTGTCCTGCTGCAGAACCCAAGTTCGTTTCAGCTTGAGTACACGAACAGATGGTCGGACATTCTCCTTCAGGATCTCTTGGTAGACAGCAGAATTCATAGTTCCTTTTATCACGGCAAGTCTTCCAGGTCCTGAAGCAGCAAAACAGCCCCAGACCATCACACTACCACCACCATATTTTACTGTTGGTATAATGTTCTTTTTCTGAAATGCAGTGTTCCTTCTACGCCAGATATACTTGGACACACACCTTCCAAAGAGTTCCACTTTTGTCTCATCGGTCCACAGAATGTTGTCCCAAAAGTCTTGGGGATCATCAAGATGTGTTGTGGAGAAATTGAGACGAGCTTTGATGTTCTTTTTGCTCAGCAGTGGTTTTCTCCTTGGAACTCTGCCATGCAGGCCATTTTTGCCCAGTCTTTTCCTGATGGTGGAGGCATGAACGCTGACCTTAACTGAGGCAAGTGAGGCCTGCAGTTCCTTGGACGTTGTTGTGGGGTCTTTTGTGACCTCTTGGATGAGTCGTCGCTGCGCTCTTGGGGTAATTTTGGGCGGCCGGCCACTCCTGGGAAGGTTCACCACTGTTCCATGTCTTCGCCATTTGTGGATAATGGCTCTCACTGTGGTTCGCTGGATTCCCAAATCTTTGGAAATGGCTTTATAACCCTTTCCAGACTGATAGATCTCAATTACTTTCTTTCTCAATTGTTCCTGAATTTCTTTGGGTCTCGGCATGATGTGTAGCTTTTAAGGATCTTCTGGTGGACCTTACTGTGTCAAGCAGCTCCTATTTAATTGATGCCTTGATTGTGAACAGGTGTGGCAATAATCAGGCCTGGGTGTGGCTAGAGAAATTGAACTCAGGTGTGGACAACCACAGTTATAGTATGTTTTAACAAGGGGGCAATCACTTTTTCACACAGGGCCATGATGGTTTGGATTTTTTTTCACCTTTAATAATAAACACCTTCATTTACAAATTGCATTTTGTGTTTACTTGTGTTGTCCTTGACTATTGTTTAAATTGGTTTGATGTTCCGAAACACTTAAGTGTGACAAACATGCAAAGGAACAGGAAATGAGGAAGGGGGCAAACACTTTTTCACACCACTGTATATATGTTCTCGCGAAGATGTGAACATTATTAAAGTCTATGGGGCACAAACATGAAAATTCAAAAGTCATAATTTTAAAAGGCTTATATGCAAGTTATTGCCATAAAAAGTGTGTAGGGACCCAGGGAACTGCCCTGGGGGACATGTTTCAATGCCAATTTAAAAAAAAAAAACAATAGTTTTTAAATACTTTTGATAAGTTGGCATTCATCCACCATGATGGGAGCTAGCACATGTGGACACAATGTGTGCATGTTCCAAATTTCACACAGTTCTTAAGTTGCAAATGTGTTCAGAAGCTGGCACAAATGTGTGTTAATTACTTGGTGCGTATTCATATTTTTCCTAAAACATCAATGATGTTCTTCAATTTTTGTTGAACATCATTGATGTTTTGCTTTATGTAATCTAGATCTCTATTGCAGACCATTATCTCCCCGATAAATACGTGGGCACTCTCTGTGGTAAAGTGAGATTTTTCTTCCACAACATCCACGTCACCTAAAAACCACAAACAAACAAAAATGGGGTGTTGGAAATGAGGCAGCCATACATTGATTAGCTTACCAGTAGCTGTGTTCTCCCACACTCACCTGTTGTGGTGACAATTTCTCCAAGTTCGATGATCTTTCCTTCCTCCTCCTCCTCCTCTGCTTCTGCTCTTTCACCTTTTTTGGGAGGTGTTGGTTTTGGGGTTTCCTCAGACGGCCCAAGTTTTCGCTCCCCTATGAGAATGTACAAAAGGAAGATTTAGCAACACAATCTATTGAGGGCAGAAATAGGAAATGACAAACATTGCTTGAAAGTGACGGACACTATTTTTGTTTGGCCAGTTACAAATGCCAACTACATGAATGTAGTCACTTTGTAAAGGTGCTAAACTTACTAGCTTTTTGGTAGAAGTTTGTGTGATGGAGACCCCCCTCTAGTATCCACTGGAGCACATGTGTGGAAAAGCCTAATAAAAAGGGGGTTTGGGTGTCCCAGCACTAGTGCTCTAGAGTCCAGATGGGTAAACAGCTACTGGGTGACCTCTCCTTTACATTGAATAAATTGGCTTTACATTCTTGATGACATTTCTAGTGATAACAAACTTCCTTTCCCCAAAAAAAACACCAAACATCGTATTATAAGTAGCCGAACGATCGAGGTTGCGTACGATCGAATGGACACACACGATCATGACAGTGGCAGAAAGATCGAGGCTGAGTACGATCGAATGCACAGACGAACCTGAAAGTGGCCATTTTGGAATGTACAACTTTGTAAAAATCAAACCACATGGAGCAGTATGCAAGCAAGAAAGCAAACACAAAACACAACTACTTACTTTTTTGAAGAATTCGCTTGATCTTTCTGTACTGATCGGCCTCCCTCAGTTTCAGGTCTGACCAGCATTTCCTCAGTTGCTCCTTGGATCGTTGTACCCCAAAATGATTGTACAGCCTTCTCACAACTTTAGACATGATCTTGGCATTGCGGACATTGGGCATACTTCCCATCATAGTCGCTCCTCTTTAATATGTCCACCATCTCCAACATTTCTCCAAATTACATATTGGAGGCCTTGAATTTCAGGCTCCGGGATCAGGACGTTTCTGCCTCCGGACTTTCCTCGTCCTCCTCCTCGTTGGTGGGATATTTGGGGCGCACCTGCTGTGTCCCCGCCATGTGCTCTCCCCACTGCGCCGTAAAGAGAAGGGGTGGGGAATAGACGAGAAAGATCGTCAGGGGCGGGCGGAGTTTGACGCATGCGCACTGTATATAAAACGTCACACGCCTGTGTCGTAGCCACGATCTGGGAGACGAGGGGAGAGAAAGCTCACGCACGAGACGATCACTAGAAACGAAGGTACAATTTGACGTTGGTACATAACTAGCCTAGACTGATTCGAACTTGAGGCTTCTTTATGGAGAAGATTAGGAGAGTTTAGCCTGACATAATTTATAGTGTTTGGTGTGGTGTTGTGTCTTGCAGAGATTATGAAGGGATTCAACGACATGAGTTTTCTCCCCTCTTCATTGCCAAATACAGGGAATTTCCCATTTTATGCTAAAGGCTAAACACCCCCATTACAGCATCAAACCAAAGAGGTACGCAGCCCTGGAGGAACTTGTGGAATTTGTCAAGCCAAGGTTCCCCGCGGCAACTGATATAAGAAAGAAAATTGGCAGCCTGAGGAGTGCGTATATCAGGGAGCGCAAGAAGGTCCGGAAGTCGGAAGAAACTGCAACTGCAGCAGATGAGGTCTATGCCCCCAAGCTCTGGTACTATGAGAGTCTCCATTTTCTCAAAGACCAGGCTGATGTCACGGAGCCACTCTCGACTCCTCCTTCCACGCTTCCTTGCGCGCAGGCCACCCCTGATGAGGCTTCCGAGGAGCAACCTGGGCCTTCCAGTCTGGAAGAGGTGGAGGAGCCCAGCTTGTTCCAGGTATAGTAGTTTGGTTACCATTTATGGGAATAATGAATGATGTTCACTTAATTCAGGATCCCCAATTGCTTAGTTCCTAATGTGTTTGACATATCAACAGACAGTAGTGTTGGAGACATTTGGGGCCAGAATCTAAACTGCAGGGCTGAGAATTGTATGGTTTTCTATTTGTAAACATTTTGCACCAGTCACTAGATGAGAATTGTGTGTGTTTGATGAACAAATAACTGAAACTATGTCCCTTTTTCATACACAGGAAGACCTCAGCCAGGAGGTGGCTGTGGAAGGTGGCAGTCAGGAGGAGGCAGGGGTTAGTGGCAGCCAAGAGGTGGGTAGTGGCAGCCAAGAGGGGGCTAGGCCTCGGAGCCTGACTGACACCCAAATCCCTCCCCTCCGCCCTCTGTACAGAAGGGCGAGAAGGGGGGGTTATGCGGCAGAGTCAGCGCTCCGGATGATCAGAGAGGCTTCAGACTCCCTACATGCCACACCCACCGACGAGGAGACCTTTGGCTCCGTGGTTGTCACGAAGATGATGGGTATGGAGGTGAGGCAACGCAACATGTGTGAGGGGCTTATCCTCCATGTCCTAAATAAGGGTAGGGCTGGGGAGATGACCCCACTCACACATGTTTGCCATAGTTACCATGCTCCGCCTCCTCCTCCTCCTCCTTCTGCCACCCCACCAGCACGACAGCCACAGCGTGCAAGGAAGCGTGGAAGGAAGACCTGAGAGTGACGACCTGGATTCAGTCTGGTCTGAGAGAAGATGGAGCCTCTTGTAGTACCAGAGCCTGGGGACCTAGATGGCATCTGCTGCAGTTCCGGATGCTTTGGACTTCAGGACCAGATTGCACTCCCCTTAATATACGTACTCCTCAGGCCCCCAATTTTCTACGCTTGAAAAATGATGGTTGCCGTGGGGGTCCAAGGCTTTGCAAATTCCCCAAGTTTCACCATGGCTGCGTTCCTCTTTGGTTTGTTGCTGAGACCTAAATAAATGTTTTTGGGATGTGAAATAATCAGTGACTATTGTGTTTTACTTTTCTACAATGACAGTTTTTCTTTGAGTAGGCAGGTACATTTCACTAATCCTAAAGTAGAATTAACAAGGGGCACCAACAACCAACAAACTCCTAGTAAATTTAAGCAAGAAATACAAATGTTAATAATGTGGTTTTGCTAAGTTGAGACACACAACCCCCCTCCAAAAAAAAAAAAAAAAATTCTCCTTCAAATATGTATTCCGAAAAAAAAAAAAAAAAGACAAATCATGCTAAAAATATAACAAAGATTCTTTTACGATCTGAGTAAAAATAAACATGTAGTGTATAAATGCTGAAAAGTAGGGATGAGCCGAACACCCCCGGGTTCGGTTCGAACCAGAACCTTCGAACGGACCGAAAGTTCGCGCGAATTTTCGAACCCTATACGTTATAATGGACGCGAACGTTCGAAATCAAAAGTGCTAATTACAACGGCCAATATGCATGTTAATGTCATAAAACAGGTTTGGGGACCCGGGTCCTGCCCCAGGGGACATATATCAATGCAAAAAGAACTTTTAAAAACTAACGTTTTTTCGGGAGCAGTCATTTTAATGATGCATAAAGTGAAAAAAAAAAAGTGACATTTTCCTTTAAATATGGTACCTGGGGGGTGTCCAAAGTATGCCTGTGAAGTGGCATGTGTTTCCCGTGTTTAGAACTGTCCTTGCACAAAATGACATTTGTAAAGGAAAAAAAGAAGCCATTTAAAACCACTTGCGGCTTTAGGTTTGATCTTAAGTAGAATCTGAACAGGTACATTATGAAGTGTAGCTCCATCCCAAAAAAATCTATTTTTAAGCTTTTTGGAGAACATAGGGAGGGGTTATCACCCCTGTAACATTTGCTGTCTTTGCACATCTGTTCAGAACATGTCACCTCACTTTCCGTCCCAATGACAAATGTTTTTGGAAAAGTGGGGTTTTAATTGAAACAAGGATTGGTGATAAAGCATCAGTAAAGAGGAGATACTTTTTTCCCAAAATAAATCTAACAGGATAGAATTTCCCTTCCTAGGGGTAGATTTCCTCTCACTTCCTGTTTTCTCTTTCCGTTTGCAAGTAGGAGTCGTTTGTAAGTTGGATGTTTGAAAGTAGGGGCCTGCCGTATATACTCTGCAGAAATTTGCCCTATTAGATGTTGGTGTAGCCACGAGACTGGTGGTCACAGGAATGGGCCCTGCTGTGAGTTATTGGATCAAGATTTATAATTGCATGCACCTGTTGAACAGGGCAGAAAAATTGGGCCTTTGGTGGTGGTGGTGGTGGTGGTGGTGGACGGTTTTGCCACAAGACTGTAAGCTCTCACAGTTACTCTTGGTGGGCGCAGGAATGGGCCCTGCTGTGAGTTATTAGATCAAGATTTGTAATTGCAAGCACCTGATGAACAGGGCAGAAAAATTGGGCCTTTGGCGGTGGTGGTGGACGGTGTTGCCACAAGACTGTAGGCCCTCATAGTTACTCTTGGTGGGCGCAGGAATGGGCCCTGCTGTGAACTATTAGATCAAGATTTGTAATTACCCGCCCCTGTTAAACAGGGGCTGAAAAATTGTGCCTTAGGCACTGGTGCTGGTGCCACAACACTGCAACCCCTCACAGAGACTGTACTTGGAGCACAGCAGTCACACGTGTTGCGAAGCATTTTTTTAAAAAATTGTAAGTACACGCCCCTGTTAAACAGGGGCTGAAAAATTGTGCCTTAGGCACTGGTGCTGGTGCCACAACACTGCAACACGGCCCTCACAGAGACTGTACTTGGAGCACAGCAGTCACACGTGTTGCGAAGCATTTTTTTAAAAAATTGTAAGTACACGCCCCTGTTAAACAGGGGCTGAAAAATTGTGCCTTAGGCACTGGTGCTGGTGCCACAACACTGCAACACGGCCCTCACAGAGACTGTACTTGGAGCACAGCAGTCACACGTGTTGCGAAGCATTTTTTTAAAAAATTGTAAGTACACGCCCCTGTTAAACAGGGGCTGAAAAATTGTGCCTTAGGCACTGGTGCTGGTGCCACAACACTGCAACACGGCCCTCACAGAGACTGTACTTGGAGCACAGCAGTCACACGTGTTGCGAAGCATTTTTTTAAAAAATTGTAAGTACACGCCCCTGTTAAACAGGGGCTGAAAAATTGTGCCTTAGGCACTGGTGCTGTGGCATGGATCATTGAGGAGGAGGAAGAGGATAGTCAGTGAACATAAGAGGACAGTCACTCAGCATCAGCATAGGCAGTCTTGAAGGGATGTGACATTAAAAATTATTCGGTTATATCCGCCTCAGGTGCCTGGTAGCTGGTGGTGATCCAAGACTGATTCATTTTGATGAATGTCAGTCGATCAACCGAGGCGGTGGACAGGCGCACCCTATGATCAGTCACAAATCCTCCAGCAGCACTGAATGTGCGTTCGGAAAGAACGCTGGAGGCAGGACAGGCCAGTAGCTCAATTGCATACTGTGCAAGCTCTGGCCAGTGATCCATCCTCAGGACCCAGTAAGCCAGAGGATTTTCGGTGGGAAAGGTGTCCAAGTCTGACCTTGCCCCAAGGTATTCCTGCACCATGTATATCAGACGCTGGCGATGGTTGCTGGAACCGATCATACCTTGGGGCTGCGGACTAAAAAATTGTCTGAACGCATCGGTCAGACGTCCACCTTCCCCACCGCTCCTTCTGCCACTGACCGAAGCCTCAGCAACTCGTCGCCCAGGACCAGGAGTTTGTAGCCTCCCAGTTTCTGGGAACGCGTTGCACAGACCTTTCTGCAAGGCCTCCCTGAGATGTCTCATCCTCTGCTCCCTCTGCGACGGCAAGATAAGGTCCGCAACCTTACCCTTGTACCGCGGATCAAGGAGAGTGGCCAGCCAGTAATGGTCCCTCTCCTTGATCCGAAGAACACGAGGATCCTTCCGCAGGCTTTGCAGGATCAGGGAGGCCATGCAGCGTAGGTTAGCTGAGGCATTCGGTCCGGAGTCTTCTGGGTCACTGAGGATGACATGATCGCCAGCCACCTCCTCCCAGCCACGTACAAGTCCACTGGCTTGTTGGGACTGTACATCATCCCTAAAAGACTGCTGCTGCTGATGCTGAGTGCCAGGCTCCACCTCCATGCTCACACAATCCTCCTCCTCTCCTCCTCCTCCTCCTCCTCCTCATCCTCTTCCTGTGTGATGGGTGGGACAGAAGGAACACTGTCCGGATAAAGGGGGCCTTGAGAGGCAAGGAAGTCCTCCTCTTCCTGCCTCTGTTCTGCCTCAAGTGCCCTGTCCATTATCCCACGCAGCGTATGCTCCAACAGGTGGACAAGAGGGACAGTGTCACTGATGCATGCACTGTCACTGCTCACCATCCTCGTGGCCTCCTCAAATGGTGAGAGGACAGTGCATGCATCCCTGATCATGCTCCACTGACGTGGGGAAAAAAACCCAAGCTCCCCTGACCCTGTCCTGGTGCCGTAGTCGCAAAGGTACTCATTGATGGCCCTCTGCTGCGTGTGCAGTCGCTGCAGCATGGCCAACGTTGAGTTCCACCTGGTGGGCATGTCAGATATTAGGCGGTTCTTGGGCAGGTTCAGCTCCTTTTGCAGCTCAGTCAGCCGAGCACTGGCATTATAAGATCGGCGGAAATGCACACAGACTTTCCTGGCCTGCCTCAGGACATCCTGTAAGCCTGGGAACCTGCCCAAGAACCGCTGCACCACCAGGTTGAGGACGTGAGCCATGCAGGGCACATGGGTGAGCTGCCCCTGTCGCAGGGCGGAGAGGAGGTTGGTGCCATTGTCAGAAACGACCATTCCTGGCTTAAGCTGACGTGGCGTCAACCACCTCTCGGCCTGCCCCTGCAGAGCTGCCAGAACCTCTGGCCCAGTGTGGCTCCTGTCCCCCAAACACACCAGCGCAAGCACGGCATGGCATCTTTTTGCCTGCGTACTTGCGTAGCCCCTTGTACGCCTACGGAGCACCGCTGGTTCCAAGGACAGAGCACTGGAGGAAGAAGAAGAGGAGGGGGTGGAGGAGAGAGGTGTGTCACAACCAGTAGCAGTAGTCGCGTTTTGGAGGCGTGGTGGCGGAACAACCTCCAACACTACTGCACCTTGTCCTGCATCCCTCCCAGCTGCCAATAGAGTGACCCAATGGGCCGTGAAAGAAAGGTACCGTCCCTGTCCATGCCTGCTGGACCATGAGTCAGCGGTAATATGCACCTTACCGCTGACCGCCCTGTCCAGCGAGGCATGGACATTGCCCTCCACATGCCGGTAGAGAGACGGAATCGCCTTCCGCGAGAAAAAGTGGCGTTTGGGAACCTGCCACTGAGGAACCGCACATTGAACAAACTCACGGAAGGGGGCCGAGTCTACCAACTGAAAAGGCAGCAGTTGAAGTGCTAGCAATTTAGCAAGGCTAGCATTCAACCGCTGGGCATGTGGATGGCTGGGAGTGTACTTCTTTCTACGGTCCAGCAGCTGGGGCAGGGAAATTTGCCTGCTGCATTCGGACGTCGGTGTACTGCAAGTACTTGGTTGTGACACACCGAATTCTACACCTTCAGTCCTCTCAGAGCAGCTTTCAGAGAGGACTGAAGGTGTAGTGGGGATGGAGATCCCAGCTGAGGAGGAGCAAGGAGAGGTCCGCTTAGTTCTTTGGTGTGGGTCTTTTATGTGTGCCTGCCAACGAGCTGCATGGCAGGTCGCCATATGTCTGGTCATGCTTGTCGTGCCCAAGCGGCTGATGTTTTGGCCACGCGAGATACGCTTGAGACAAATATTGCAAATAGCAGTGGTGCGATCTGCTGCACTCGTCTCAAAAAAGGCCCACACCAAAGAACTTTTCTGATAACGTGCAGAGGCAGCGCCCTGCACAGGCGGAGCTCTGCGGTGTTGTACAGTTGCTGTGCTGGCCTCTACCTGGCCTCCAGGGGGCATCCTGCCTCGTTGGACATGTGACGCCGCATCCTCCTCCTCCTCGTCCTCCTCCTCATCCTCTCTCCCTTGAGGCACCCACGTGGAGTCAGTGACCTCATCATCCCCTCCCTCTTCACCACTAGAGCAAACCTGGCAGTAAGCTGCAGCTGGTGGAACTGTACTGCCAGATTCCTCAAGCTGGGTATCGTCATCCGAGCCTTCGAATCGTTGGGCATCCTCCTGGAGCATGTACCCAACACTGTGCTCAAAGAGTTCGGGGGACTCCTCAGGAGGACA
This sequence comes from Lithobates sylvaticus, assembly GCA_028564925.1. Lineage (NCBI taxonomy): Eukaryota > Metazoa > Chordata > Amphibia > Anura > Ranidae > Lithobates > Lithobates sylvaticus. The sequence continues at coordinate 288,675,491 of CM053030.1, forward strand.
TGGTGGGTCTAGGGAAGGGGTGGCTGATGATGCTCTGTCAGTACCCTGAGCCTGGGTGAGAGAGGATGAGGAGGATGAGGAGGGCTTGGTCATCCATTCTACCAAGCCTTCAGCATGATGCGGCTCCACATGTCCAGCTGCCGAAAACAAAGACGCGCGTGTCCCATGGCCACGTGCTGATGACGATGCACGACCACGTCCACGTCCACGGCCACGTCCACTAGAAACAGAGACTGTCTGCCCTGTGTTCTTGGCTCTGCACGCTCTGCCTCCCCTTGGCGGTCTTCCAGCCATTGTAGTCGGTAGTCCTGTGGGTGCTGCTGAGAAGAAAATATAGGAGCTCTGTGTGATGCCACTAACACACTAGAAGTCCTATAGGTGCTTCTGCAAAGAAAATATAGGAGCTCTGTGTGATGCCACTAACACACTAGAAGTCCTGTGGGTGCTGCTGAGAAGAATATATAGGAGCTCTGTGTGATGCCACTAACACACTAGAAGTCCTATGGGTGCTTCTGCAAAGAAAATAGAGGAGCTCTGTGTGATGCCACTAACACACTAGAAGTCCTGTGGGTGCTTCTGCAAAGAAAATAGAGGAGCTCTGTGTGATGCCACTAACACACTAGAAGTCCTGTGGGTGCTGCTGAGAAGAATATATAGGAGCTCTGTGTGATGCCACTAACACACTAGAAGTCCTGTGGGTGCTTATGCAAAGAAAATAGAGGAGCTCTGTGTGATGGGACTAACACACTTCAAGTCCTATAGGTGCTTCTGGGAAGAAAATATTGCTCTGTGTGTGTAATGGGACTAACACACTTCAAGTCCTATAGGTGCTTCTGGGAAGAAAATATAGCTCTGTGTGTGTAATGGGACTAACACACTTCAAGTCCTATAGGTGCCTCTGGGAACAAAATATAGGAGCTCTGCCTGCCTGCCACGAACACACTACAAGTCCTATAGGTGCTTCTGGTAACAAAATATAGGAGCTCTGCCTGCCTGCCACTAACACACTACAAGTCCTATAGGTGCTTCTGGGAAGAAAATATAGCTCTGTGTGTGTAATGGGACTAACACACTTCAAGTCCTATAAGTGCTTCTGGGAACAAAATATAGGAGCTCTGCCTGCCTGCCACGAACACACTACAAGTCCTATAGGTGCTTCTGGGAAGAAAATATAGCTCTGTGTGTGTAATGGGACTAACACACTTCAAGTCCTATAGGTGCTTCTGGAACAAAGTATAGCTCTTTGTGTGTAATGGGACTAACACACTTCAAGTCCTATAGGTGCTTCTGGGAAGAAAATATAGCTCTGTGTGTGTAATGGGACTAACACACTTCAAGTCCTATAGGTGCTTCTGGGAAGAAAATATAGCTCTGTGTGTGTAATGGGACTAACACACTTCAAGTCCTATAGGTGCTTCTGGGAAGAAAATATAGCTCTGTGTGTGTGATGGGACTAACACACTTCAAGTCCTATAGGTGCTTCTGGGAAGAAAATATAGCTCTGTGTGTGTAATGGGACTAACACACTTCAAGTCCTATAGGTGCTTCTGGGAAGAAAATATAGCTCTGTGTGTGTAATGGGACTAACACACTTCAAGTCCTATAGGTGCTTCTGGGAAGAAAATATAGCTCTGTGTGTGTAATGGGACTAACACACTTCAAGTCCTATAGGTGCTTCTGGGAAGAAAATATAGCTCTGTGTGTGTAATGGGACTAACACACTTCAAGTCCTATAGGTGCTTCTGGGAAGAAAATATAGCTCTGTGTGTGTAATGGGACTAACACACTTCAAGTCCTATAGGTGCTTCTGGGAGGAAAATATAGCTCTGTGTGTGTAATGGGACTAACACACTTCAAGTCCTATAGGTGCTTCTGGGAAGAAAATATAGCTCTGTGTGTGTGATGGGACTAACACACTTCAAGTCCTATAGGTGCTTCTGGGAAGAAAATATAGCTCTGTGTGTGTAATGGGACTAACACACTTCAAGTCCTATAGGTGCTTCTGGGAAGAAAATATAGCTCTGTGTGTGTAATGGGACTAACACACTTCAAGTCCTATAGGTGCTTCTGGGAAGAAAATATAGCTCTGTGTGTGTAATGGGACTAACACACTTCAAGTCCTATAGGTGCTTCTGGGAAGAAAATATAGCTCTGTGTGTGTAATGGGACTAACACACTTCAAGTCCTATAGGTGCTTCTGGGAAGAAAATATAGCTCTGTGTGTGTGATGGGACTAACACACTTCAAGTCCTATAGGTGCTTCTGGGAAGAAAATATAGCTCTGTGTGTGTAATGGGACTAACACACTTCAAGTCCTATAGGTGCTTCTGGGAACAAAGTATAGCTCTGTGTGTGTAATGGGACTAACACACTTCAAGTCCTATAGGTGCTTCTGGGAAGAAAATATAGCTCTGTGTGTGTAATGGGACTAACACACTTCAAGTCCTATAGGTGCTTCTGGGAAGAAAATATAGCTCTGTGTGTGTGATGGGACTAACACACTTCAAGTCCTATAGGTGCTTCTGGGAAGAAAATATAGCTCTGTGTGTGTAATGGGACTAACACACTTCAAGTCCTATAGGTGCTTCTGGGAACAAAGTATAGCTCTGTGTGTGTGTAATGGGACTAACACACTTCAAGTCCTATAGGTGCTTCTGGGAAGAAAATATAGCTCTGTGTGTGTAATGGGACTAACACACTTCAAGTCCTATAGGTGCTTCTGGGAAGAAAGTATAGCTCTTTGTGTGTAATGGGACTAACACACTTCAAGTCCTATAGGTGCTTCTGGGAAGAAAATATAGCTCTGTGTGTGTGATGGGACTAACACACTTCAAGTCCTATAGGTGCTTCTGGGAAGAAAATATAGCTCTGTGTGTGTAATGGGACTAACACACTTCAAGTCCTATAGGTGCTTCTGGGAAGAAAATATAGCTCTGTGTGTGTAATGGGACTAACACACTTCAAGTCCTATAGGTGCTTCTGGGAAGAAAATATAGCTCTGTGTGTGTAATGGGACTAACACACTTCAAGTCCTATAGGTGCTTCTGGGAAGAAAATATAGCTCTGTGTGTGTGATGGGACTAACACACTTCAAGTCCTATAGGTGCTTCTGGGAAGAAAATATAGCTCTGTGTGTGTAATGGGACTAACACACTTCAAGTCCTATAGGTGCTTCTGGGAAGAAAATATAGCTCTGTGTGTGTAATGGGACTAACACACTTCAAGTCCTATAGGTGCTTCTGGGAAGAAAATATAGCTCTGTGTGTGTAATGGGACTAACACACTTCAAGTCCTATAGGTGCTTCTGGGAAGAAAATATAGCTCTGTGTGTGTAATGGGACTAACACACTTCAAGTCCTATAGGTGCTTCTGGGAAGAAAATATAGCTCTGTGTGTGTGATGGGACTAACACACTTCAAGTCCTATAGGTGCTTCTGGGAACAAAATATAGCTCTGTGTGTGTAATGGGACTAACACACTTCAAGTCCTATAGGTGCTTCTGGGAAGAAAATATAGCTCTGTGTGTGTGATGGGACTAACACACTTCAAGTCCTATAGGTGCTTCTGGGAACAAAATATAGGAGCTCTGCCTGCCTGCCACGAACACACTACAAGTCCTATAGGTGCTTCTGGTAACAAAATATAGGAGCTCTGCCTGCCTGCCACTAACACACTACAAGTCCTATAGGTGCTTCTGGTAACAAAATATAGGAGCTCTGCCTGCCTGTCACTAACACACTACAAGTCCTATAGGTGCTTCTGGTAACAAAATATAGGAGCTCTGCCTGCCTGCCACTAACACACTACAAGTCCTATAGGTGCTTCTGGTAACAAAATATAGGAGCTCTGCCTGCCTGTCACTAACACACTACAAGTCCTATAGGTGCTTCTGGTAACAAAATATAGGAGCTCTGCCTGCCTGCCACTAACACACTACAAGTCCTATAGGTGCTTCTGGTAACAAAATATAGGAGCTCTGCCTGCCTGTCACTAACACACTACAAGTCCTATAGGTGCTTCTGGTAACAAAATATAGGAGCTCTGCCTGCCTGTCACTAACACACTACAAGTCCTATAGGTGCTTCTGGTAACAAAATATAGGAGCTCTGCCTGCCTGCCACTAACACACTACAAGTCCTATAGGTGCTTCTGGTAACAAAATATAGGAGCTCTGCCTGCCTGTCACTAACACACTACAAGTCCTATAGGTGCTTCTGGTAACAAAATATAGGAGCTCTGCCTGCCTGCCACTAACACACTACAAGTCCTATAGGTGCTTCTGGTAACAAAATATAGGAGCTCTGCCTGCCTGCCACGAACACACTACAAGTCCTATAGGTGCTTCTGGTAACAAAATATAGGAGCTCTGCCTGCCTGCCACGAGCACACTACAAGCCCCTCTTTGTCAATCAATCTTTGTAACTGAATCTATCTAACTCAATCTCTGCAAGTGAATCTCTCTCTCTATCTATCTAAATGCAGCAGAGTGTCACAGGAACAGCCTGCTCAATCTGCGCCGGAACAGCATGTGACCGGCGCAGACGGCGTGGCGGCGTTTTATAGGGGGGGGCGTGTACTACAGCCCCTGAGCTGTAATTGGCTACAGGCGTCCTGCCTGTAGCCAATTATGGCTCTTCGAGTTTCCGGGGCTGTGATTGGCCAAGCATGCGGGGTCACAGTGCATGCTTGGCCAATCATCAGCCAGCAATGCACTGCGTCGGCCGCGCCGGCCGCAATGCATTGCGGGGCCGCTCGCATCACACGAACGTGATGCGAGCGGCCAAAATAGTTCTGGGCTCGCCGAGCGAGCGAACGCCCGGTGCTCGATGCGAACGTGGGTTCGCATCGAGCACCGGGCCCATCCTTACTGAAAAGTAATAAAGAACTAAGTTTGTGAGAAGTGCGGGTGAATAGGAGCAGCTAAAACATGTCATTCTTGTTGCATTGTAAAGAAAAAGAGAATGCGCTGCATTAAAGACATTTTAACATTGCAGCGTGACGAATGTGCTGTGTCGATTAGGAAAGGTAGTTTTACCTGACCGAGCGCTTCCGTCACAGAATTTCTTCTGAGCATGCGTAGCACTTTGTCCGTCGGACAACCGTACACACGATCGGATTTGGTGTGATCGGACCGTGTTGTCGGCAAATCTTTCCAGCAGGAGATAAGACTTTGTCCGGCGGACAATCCGACGTACACTGTCCGATGGTGCATACACACGGTCTGATTTTTCAACAACATTGTCCGATCGGACAGAATCCATGAAAAAGTCCGACCGTGTGTATGGGGCTTTAGACTTTTGCCTTTTTTTCAGCAAATGCTGTTGAGTATAGCATTAGCTTTAAGTAGGTGATACTCTCAGTGGGATTTAAACCCACAGCCTAAATCTTTCAAGGTAGGAGCGCATACCACTACGTTATTGAGCTAAGCACAATCATGTATAGAATATACATTTACTAATATTTGATTATTTTAGATCTATACAATACTATTCTGCATTCATATTATGGAAACAACCATGTTCTGATGTGGCATTGGTTATTAGACATTCACCTATTTTTAGCATATGCTGTTGAGTATAACGTTAGCATTAAGTAGGCGGCGCCCTCAGTGGGATTTGAACCCACGGCCTGAGTCTTTTAAGGTAGGAGCGCAGACCACTAGACTATTGAGCTGAGCATAACCATATATAGTAAATATATTTACTAATATTTGATTCTTTTAATTCTATACAATATTATTTTGCATTTGAGGCATTCATATTATGGAAACAGCCATGCCCATGCTGATGTGGCATTGGCTATTAGGGCATTTGCCTGTTGCAGGGGGAAAAAATATATATATATACAGTGGTGTGAAAAAGTGTTTGCCCCCTTCCTCATTTCCTGTTCCTTTGCATGTCTGTCACACTTAAGTGTTTTGGAACATCAAACCAATTTAAACAATAGTCAAGGACAACACAAGTAAACACAAAATGCAATTTGTAAATGAAGGTGTTTATTATTAAAGGTGAAAAAAAATCCAAACCATCATGGCCCTGTGTGAAAAAGTGATTGCCCCCTAAACCTAATAACTGGTTGGGCCACCCTTAGCAGCAACAACTGCAACCAAGCGTTTGCGATAACGTGCAATGAGGCTTTTACAGCGTCCTGGAGGAATTTTGGCCCACTCATCTTTGCAGAATTGTCCTAATTCAGTTACATTAGAGGGTTTTCGAGCATGAACGGCCTTTTTAAGGTCATACCACAACATCTCAATAGGATTCAGGTCAGGACTTTGGCTAGGCCACTCCAAAGTCTTCATTTTGTTTTTCTTCAGCCATTTGGTGGTGGACTTGCTGGTTTGTTTAGGATCATTGTCCTGCTGCAGAACCCAAGTTCGTTTCAGCTTGAGTACACGAACAGATGGTCGGACATTCTCCTTCAGGATCTCTTGGTAGACAGCAGAATTCATAGTTCCTTTTATCACGGCAAGTCTTCCAGGTCCTGAAGCAGCAAAACAGCCCCAGACCATCACACTACCACCACCATATTTTACTGTTGGTATAATGTTCTTTTTCTGAAATGCAGTGTTCCTTCTACGCCAGATATACTTGGACACACACCTTCCAAAGAGTTCCACTTTTGTCTCATCGGTCCACAGAATGTTGTCCCAAAAGTCTTGGGGATCATCAAGATGTGTTGTGGAGAAATTGAGACGAGCTTTGATGTTCTTTTTGCTCAGCAGTGGTTTTCTCCTTGGAACTCTGCCATGCAGGCCATTTTTGCCCAGTCTTTTCCTGATGGTGGAGGCATGAACGCTGACCTTAACTGAGGCAAGTGAGGCCTGCAGTTCCTTGGACGTTGTTGTGGGGTCTTTTGTGACCTCTTGGATGAGTCGTCGCTGCGCTCTTGGGGTAATTTTGGGCGGCCGGCCACTCCTGGGAAGGTTCACCACTGTTCCATGTCTTCGCCATTTGTGGATAATGGCTCTCACTGTGGTTCGCTGGATTCCCAAATCTTTGGAAATGGCTTTATAACCCTTTCCAGACTGATAGATCTCAATTACTTTCTTTCTCAATTGTTCCTGAATTTCTTTGGGTCTCGGCATGATGTGTAGCTTTTAAGGATCTTCTGGTGGACCTTACTGTGTCAAGCAGCTCCTATTTAATTGATGCCTTGATTGTGAACAGGTGTGGCAATAATCAGGCCTGGGTGTGGCTAGAGAAATTGAACTCAGGTGTGGACAACCACAGTTATAGTATGTTTTAACAAGGGGGGCAATCACTTTTTCACACAGGGCCATGATGGTTTGGATTTTTTTTCACCTTTAATAATAAACACCTTCATTTACAAATTGCATTTTGTGTTTACTTGTGTTGTCCTTGACTATTGTTTAAATTGGTTTGATGTTCCGAAACACTTAAGTGTGACAAACATGCAAAGGAACAGGAAATGAGGAAGGGGGCAAACACTTTTTCACACCACTGTATATATGTTCTCGCGAAGATGTGAACATTATTAAAGTCTATGGGGCACAAACATGAAAATTCAAAAGTCATAATTTTAAAAGGCTTATATGCAAGTTATTGCCATAAAAAGTGTGTAGGGACCCAGGGAACTGCCCTGGGGGACATGTTTCAATGCCAATTTAAAAAAAAAAAACAATAGTTTTTAAAGGAGCAGTGATTTTAATGATGCTTACAGTGAAAGACTAAAAATATAATATTCCTTAAAATCTCGTGCCCTGGTGGTCCCCTTAGTCTGCATGTTAAGTGGCACATCTGTGCGATGTATTGAACATGCCGTAGCAATAATTACATTTCTAAGCCCTGGTTCACTCTTGTGCGATGTCAGACATCGCATTTGATTCGCACCCGCACTGCGTTGCCGATCACATGCGAAGTCTGTGCAGTGCGAGTTCAGCCATACAGTTGTATCGCACTGAATTTGCATAAAAAAAGTGCAGGGACTTTTTTTCCCCACACTGGAATCGGATCCATGCAATCTAATTCCCGTCCAAATCCACAGTTCACACTGCGATCTGTGAAACCGATTAACATTGTTTTGACACCCGCAGCAGTTCGCAGAGGGCAGTGTGAACTGTCTGCGGGAGAGATGCGATGCGGGAACCGACACTGGAATCGTGCCTCGCTTCGCTATAGTGGGAACCTAGGCTAAAGGAAAAAATAGAATTTAAACTTGCTTGCGGCTGTAATGTATTGCCGGCTCCTGGCAATAACGATGAAAAAACGCCAAAATGTATAAAAAAAATTGGCATGGGGTTCTCCCCAAACTCCATACCAGAACCTAATCTTAGTATGCAGCCTGGCAGGTCAGGATAGGGGACCCCCCCTCCTGAACCGTACCCGGCCACATGCCCTCAACATGGGGAGGGTGCGTGGGGGTGCCTAGGATTTCTGAAAGAATTGTCAAAAACTGGCTCTTGCGGTTTTTACATTTTGATACTTTTTTTATGAATGGGTAGTGGGACAATGTACCCGATACCCATTCACATAGGTGGGGTGGGATCTGCTGTCCACAGGCCAGGATTGTCGGGAAGAGGCACTTGTCCACATGGGGACAAGGTGCTTTGGGGTGGGGATGTCTCGTCCACCCCCCCCCCCATCCTGACCTGCCAGGCTGCATGCTCAGATAAGGTTCTTGTATGGATTTCGGTGGGGGTGGACACCATGCATTTTTTTTTTTTTGGGCGTGGAGTTCTACTTAAAATCCATGCCATCTGTAGGGGAAGGTGGATTGCAAATGAGCAACCTGGGATATTCAGGGGAAGGGCCGTGGATTTAGTTGTGTTTGTTTTATACCCTGAAATTTTCCCATAGGTGTTTAGTCCTGCATGGAGGTTGAGCAGCGATACCCTAGGATGGGTCACAGTCATAATTATGTCATCCAGGAATAGGGACAACTTGAATTCCTTGCCTCTGACCGATATCCCCCTGATGTCCGGGTTACTCCTAATGGCCGCCGCCAGGGGCTCTACCCAGAGTGCAAATAGCAGGGGGGAGAGGGGGCAGCCCTGGCGGGTGCCATTACTCATCTGGAAGGTGTGCAAGGTGGCATACAGGGTCTTTACTTGGGAGGTTTAGTGTAGATGTTTTGCAATGCTTGGAGGAAGGGTCCCCTAAATCCCATGTGGCGAAGTGTGGCCATCATAAAGGGCCAACTCAGGCGGTCAAGCGCCTTTTCCGCGTTTAAACTTAGAATTACCGAGTCCGCTCCCTCTCTGTTGGCTACTTCGATTAAATCTATGACTTTCCTTGTGTTATCTCCTGCCTGACGTAGGGGGACAAAGCCTGCTTGGTCCTTGTGTATCAAGTTGGGGAGGAGTATGTTCAGTCTGTTCGAGAGGATTTTGGTAAATATTTTTAGGTCGGAATCTAGCAGGGCAATGGGTCTATAGCTGGCACATAGTGCTGGGTTTTTGTCCGGCTTGGGAATTAAGGACAGAAAAGATCTCTGCATGTCACCAGGGACCGGGGTTTGGTGGAGGAAAGCGTTGTATAACTTGGTCATATATGGGCTTAGTAGGGAGAGGAAGGTCTTGTAGTATTCGTACGGAAATACGTCTGGTCCAGGGGTTGTTTATGGGCGGGGAGGTCCTTCACTGTCGCTGTCAGTTCTTCTGCTGAAATGGGGGCATTCAGTCCAGTTAAGTCGTCGTCTGTAAGTCCTGCACGATCGAGGTATTGGGTGATACGGTCGGCCAGGTCAGATGAGGGGGGGTTGTGTGGTATCTCGGCTTTGTTGTAAAGGTCTGTATAGAAGTCAGAAAAGGTGTTCACAATGTCCTGTGGATGGGTCAGCACGTCGCCCTTTTTATTCTTGATTTGGTGTGGGGCGGAACTATGGGTTTGAAATAGAGTAAAGTAAACACCGCGCTGATCTCTAACTTGGAAAAGGTCCAAATCCTCCTTACTCCCATCCCATAGGAGGAGGATGTCGTCAATATACCTAGCCCACAGGACCACCTGTGGACTCCGTTGGGCATAGACGACATCCTCCTCCCATAGGGCCATAAACAAGTTCGCCAAACTGGGGGCATATTTAGCCCCCATGGCGACTCCCCTGTCCTGTCTGAAGAAACGTCCCCCAAACCAAAAGTAGCTGCGAGATGCAGCAAACTTGAGCAATTGTAAAATGAAAAAAATTTGCTTGTCAAAAAGCCCAGAATCCCGCCTAAGAAAGTACTCAACAGCTGTCAAACCCAAATTATGTGGTATAATGGTATATAAAGAGGTGTCATCGGCTGTCACTAACCATAAACTAGGGGGAGGGATGATGTTACCCAATAAATTGATGATGGAACGGGAATCCTTAACATAAGATGGTATGTTTTTAACCAAGGGTTGGAGGAAATAAGCAATATACCTACCCACCCGGGACGTCACAGAGTCAATACCACTGACAATGGGGTGTCCCGGGGGGCGGGTGGGGTGCTTATGTATCTTGGGTAAATAGTAGATGGTGGGAGTTTGAGGTGCCTTGGGCACCAAATAAAGCCTCCTTCTTATTAAGAACCCCACCATCCATTCCACCTTGAACCAGAGTCTTCAACTCAGACACATAGAGTGACTTGGGATCAGATCGAAGAGGTGTATACGTATCAGAATCCCCTAAAATTCTGTACATTTCATCCAAGTAATCCTTTTTATCTAAAATGATAATACCACCCCCCTTGTCAGCAGGTCATATTATTAGATCTTTATTTTGACATAAAGAGTTCAGACCATTCACAATATCCCTATCAATATTAACCCTTTTAATGGGTATTTGTTCTAATTCGGACAACACCAAATCCCTGAAAACCTTTACGGCTGGTGCTAAAGCACCAGGTGGGTTAAAAAGTGAGGCGTTGGATAATCCTGAGTGCCGAAAACCTGTAGTCACATCACTGTTCATCACACTAATGGGGTTTTTGGCCATATGTCTTTTAACACTGATCTTGCGTACAAATTTATGAACATCCATGTACGTCTGGAATTTATTGAGTCCCCGCGGAGGGGCAAATTTTAAACCTTTACTTAGAACTAGTTTCTCCGAGTCGTTCAAAGAGACAGAACTCAAATTAAAAATACCATCGTCTAAGAGGGCCTTTTTCTTTTTAGTTCGACGTCTCCTCCCCCCTCTGGTTCCTCTTTTCGATCCATAGGCCTTTTTAAGCCCTGATTCGGTCTGAGAAAACCCCTATCTTCTTTCTCATGAATTTTAAGGAGTGTAGCGACCTATCTTTATAATCATTCTCGTCTTTGAGAGGATTGAGTTTATCCTTAATACTCTTGATCTCTTCGTCCAATCTGGTTAGTTTGGACGATTTCCTCTCAATCAAGAATTTTAGGAAATTAACCCCAGCTGTATTAAAATATTTGAACCAGTCTTCGAGTCTTCGAGTTCAACATCACCATATTGTTCCTAACATAGGTTTCTAGATACGCGATATCCCATTGGGTATGCATTTCAGAGATTGTCAGGTTTTTTAACCGCATGAAGAGACCGCTTATATCGCCCTCTTCATCCTTATATCTCTCAAACACACCCTCAACATTAACCACTCTTGTGGCCCTATAATCAAACACATCCATAATATTCTAAACAAAAAAAACCCACATAAACATATAATGTGAAAGTCTCCACCAAGGGGGAAGGAATTAACCTCCCTAATTGGTCAAAGTGTGCCAAAAGATCCTAAGATATCAGGCAAAAATTTACCTGATAGATAACAAACAATAGCAGCAGTGTGGGTATATCAAAATAACAAGTGAAATAGATCCCTAACTTGGAAATTATAAAAAATATAGATAATGTTGACCAAAATCATGTGAGTGACATATAAAAATAATGTGAATAAAAAATAAGAAAATAATTAGCAGCAGCTAAAAAATTGCGAGATATACACACTAAACAAGACAGAATAATACAAAAAGCCGCGCTGATAAATGCAAAATAAATCAAATAAATGTGCAGATTCACAAAAATGAACCCCAAAAAAATTCCATAAAAGTCCAGTGACATAAAGTAATAAACAACAAAAAAGTGTTCATAGATGTGACAATGTGAAATCCAAAATCTGGTGACTGTGAAAATCAAGAACACCGTGATCCACCACCGATATATGAATGCGCTTACCAGAGGGCAAGCTCAGATAAGCCTGTAGTATGATGATATCGGGACAAATCTCAACCATCTAGACTCGGCACCAATCCGGATCTCCTTACATAAGGTCAGCCAGGGACAGATAATCCAATACTATTCCTCCTTAAGACCAATTGTAGCATAGGCAGTCTCCAATGGTATCGGGACAGAAATCTCTCAGCAGCCAGTATGTGAATACAGGAAAGAAAAGGATGCTCCCATGGTGTGATACCAGATAAAAAGGTTTATTAAAATAAAAACAATCCTACTTACATAAGGAAGTAAATAAGCAGGAACAAGAGATAAAATACGCCGGCCGGCTAATAGTACACCCGCTCACAACGCGGAACGCGATGATGTCAGTGCGTCAGCCTCCCTACGTCCGTTTCGTCCAATGACGTCTTCTGGGAAACGGGCGACGCACTGACTCATCACAACTTTATAAAAAACGAACTATGATACTATCATACTACAGGCTTATCTGAGCTTGCCCTCTGGTAAGCGCATTCATATATCGGTGGTGGATCACGGTGTTCTTGATTTTCACAGTCACCAGATTTTGGATTTCACATTGTCACATCTATGAACACTTTTTTGTTGTTTATTACTTTATGTCACTGGACTTTTATGGAATTTTTTTGGGGTTCATTTTTGTGAATCTGCACATTTATTTGATTTATTTTGCATTTATCAGCGCGGCTTTTTGTATTATTCGGAAGTATGGGTTTGTTCTGTTAATTTTCTAGCTAGAAGTGATTGTGCTTTATTACCCTTGTCGTAGTACACCTGCTTTAGGCGAACCAGGGCCTTTTCTACCTGGCCCATAGCTATATCTCGGAGCGTCGCTCTCACTCGGACAATCTGTCTCAGCAGTGAGACTGTTGGGGAGATTTGCAGTCTAGTCTCTAGGGACTTCAGTTTTTTAACTGCTAATTGTTCGGCCGCTCTGGCATCCCTCTTCATGGCCGATGAGAGCGCTATGCATCGGCCCCTGAGGACTGCCTTATGGGCAGACCACAGGGTTGGGAGCGAGACGTCAGGGGTGTTGTTTTCCATAAAATACTGTTGGATCGTGGATTCCAGTTCTGTTTTGGAGGGGGTATGTGGTAGGAGGAAGTTATTTAACCTCCAGTTATAAGGCCGAAGGAGAGGGGTACCTAGTTTCAAGGATCGCATAATGGGGGCAAGGTGTGACCATGAGATTGGGAGAATTTGCGTGGACTCAGTAGCCCGTAGTGTATTGTTGTTTACAAAGAGGTAGTCTATACGAGAGTGGGTGTGATGTGGGGCAGAATAAAAAGTACATTGGCATTCAGTCGGGTGGAGAGCCCTCCAGGCGTCAAAGAGACCGTGTATCCTGGTGAGCTGGCAAAACATTTTAGAGTCTCTGAGAACTCGTGGCTGTGGCGCCCTTGGGTTTGCCGCCAGGCGATCGTGAGTGGTAGAGTGGGAGAGGTTGAAGTCTCCCCCAATCGCCAGTAGGTCATGATGTGTTCGGGACAGGCGGGTTAAGACTTTAGCTATAAATCGGTGTTGCCGTGTGTTAGGGGCATATAGTACACACAGGGTTATGTCCTGTGTCTGCCATGTGCCACGGAGAACAATAAAGTGGCCTAATGGGTCTAAATGGACTTCGTTACAGGTGAAAGGGGCCCCGTTTTTTATGAGGATGGCTACTACCGCCCTTTTGCGTGGGTTGAAGGCTTGGTAGACCTGGGGGTATTGTTTGGAGGCTAATGTGAATGAGTCCCTCTTGTTAAAGTGTGTCTCTTGTATCATGATAATGTCCGCCCGTGACCTTCTAAACGAGGGGTGCCCAACCAGTGGCCCAGGGCAAGTCCAGATCATGGGTTGCAGACCGCCATCCCAGACCATCTGTGTTGTAAATGAAGCCGGCAAAGCAAGCAGCTGTGGAGCAGAGCTATATAAGCCGATGCTTCCTGTATAGCGCCGTCTCCTGCCACAGGCAGAGTGATACCAAATGCACTCTGCCTGGGACAGCAACAGCAGGCGATACCTGAATGGAAGACTGTTATTAAAGGTCAGTTTTTACTAAAATTGCAGTGTATTTATGGGCATATCTGAGCAGTGGTTACAGGGCTGCTTTCAAACTGATCCGCAGGTGCAGTGCACCTTAAGATTACCTGCATTGAGCCATAGACTTCTGTTATTACCTGCGGGTTTGGTGTGCTTTCAGAAAGTGCACCACACCTGCAGGAGATAGTAGAAGTCTATGGCAAAGTGTAGCTATCCCGCAGGAAAGACACAGGTGCGCTGTGCTGCATTAGTGTGAAAGGCCCCTTTCACACAATCGGTCCGACCCAATCAGACCCTACATTCACCTCTATAAAAAGGCAGATGTAAACAGATTTGTGTCCATTTACACCCGCCTACCTCCAATCTGATTCGCTAAAAAAAAAAACAGAAGGGGATCAATCCCCTTCCGGTGGGGGCAGATTAGATCAGAGGACCCATAGAGTAGAGTGGGCTGTGTCCGTGTCCGCTCTGCATGGACCTGTCATCCGATTGTTCTGCTCATTGTGGCCCGTCACCGGTTACCAAGTTGCTTAAGTGGCCCTTGCTCTTCAAAAGGTTGGACACCCCTGTTCTAAACTCTCGGAGCGCCAAATGTCTTTTTTTATTGGAGTTGAGCCTGTGTACATTTAAAGAAAGTATCTTAGCCATTGTCATAAGGAAGGTAGGTCATGTATATACTTAGCTGATTCCTGTGGTGGCTGGTCTCGTTCCGGGAGCGTGGCATCCAGGGGAGGAGGGTGGTTGGTGGGCAGGGTCCTTGTCGAGTGGTGGTCTGTAGGAGGGAGGAGGAGGGGGTTCTAGAGAAAAGAGAAGAGGTTAGAGTACAATCATATTTAAACAATGTCATAATCATTCACAGTCAGACGCCTAGGAGCCTAGAGATCCTGGGGGGCTGTAAAGTTCCAATTGGTCTTCCTGCCTACGGTCCCCCAGCCCCCTAAGTTGGCAGGGGGATCCCAGGCAGAAAGATACGGAAGGACAAAAAAAGTCTGAAAAGGAACTGTTTGGTGGTAAACCACGGGGGGGGGGGGTTTGTTGGTGGCTCGAGAACCGGTCTGTCCGAGGCAACATCCAAGGTCAGCCCAAAATGTGTCAGAGCAGGGGTAGTGAACTTGTAGGCAATCAGGGGAAAGGTATTAAAGTTATAAGGCATGTGGGTGTTCAGCAGTCCAGAATATGGTTGCTTCTGTTCAGCCAGGGGTTAAAGTGGAAGTCCAGCACCTTTGGTTGAGAGACTCCGGGAGGGGGGTGGTTCACCCCGCTTTATGTTTCGGGGGTTTGCACTGGTGGTCCAGGCCTTTGGCTCGTTTAGCCGGAGGAACTCTTTGCCAGACCACTGGCGGTGGGGGTGGGGTGACCACCAGGTCCCATTCAGGTAAGTTGGGTGTAGGGATCTCCATGGCGTCGCAAAAAGAGTCCAGATCTTCTGGGTAGCGTAGGATTGCCGATTTCCCCTGGTTTTTGGCAGTTAGACTGAAAGGGTATCCCCATCTGTAGGCGATGTTCTTTTCTTGTAGTGAATGCAGGAGGGGCTGTAGCAGTCTGCGTTTTTGGAGCGTGATCCATGAGAGTTTTTGGAGCAGGATCCATGAGAGGTCTGGATAGAGCTGTACTGGAGCTTTGTCAAAAGTAAGATTTCGGATAGATCGAGCTTTTCACATTATGTCCTCTTTCAGAGGGAACGAGTGGACCCGACATATGATGTCTCGTGGTTTGGATGCTGGGCCCTTTGGGCGGAGTGCACGGTGGGCTCTGTCCATCTCAATAGGCTTGTCTACCGGCTCCCCCAACATTTCGTTAAAGAGTTCCTGCAGCGTGGTGTGCAAGTCTTCTGCGTCTTCTGTTTCTGGGAGGCCGCGGATGTTGTTCCGGCGCCCCTTGTTGTCGAGGTCCTCGACATGGCGTTGCATCTCCCGCAGCATAAGGCGGTGGTCTGAGCCCTGTATCTGTGTCTGATGGACTGCAATCTTAGTTTCCTGCAACTCCTCTTCCCCCATCTCCACCCTGTCAGCCAGGTGTTTGAGGTCTGTGCGTAGGGACTGAATTTCAGCTCGGCAGGTGGCCTGTACGTCACTGATAAGTTGATTGAAGTCCTCCTTTGTTGGTATGGCCTGTAGGTATGCTTGCCATGAGGGGGGGTCCCCCTTCTTGCCCCTGTGCAGTGTGAGCTGAGGTATGGGTTGAATAAATGCCCTCTGCGGGGGGTCCCGATTCTGGTGGAGGGGTGGAGGAGGCTGGGGGTCCCAGGGTGCCGTCCACGAAGTTGCATGAGGGGATGGTATGGAGTGCTCTGGCGGGTTTTCACCTTGGGCTTGTGGTGGGGCTGGTGCCATGTGTGCATATGAGGGGGGTGTTGCTGTGCCTCCCCAAGATGTGCTGTGCTCCCTGGAGCGTGAGAGCCTTTGGGCCTTAGGTGAAGCCTGGCCTAGCCATGTGTGTTGCAGGTCTCTGCCCCCAGCCGTGGCCGGGGGGGCCTGTGGATATCTGGAGCTCTGGAGAGCTGAAAAGTCCTCCATTGTGGCCTCAGGTGTAGGGGAGGGGTAGTCTGTGCCCAGGGTTCCCGGGTCGGAGGCTGTCCTGAGGAGTTTGGGGAAGGCCTCAGTACACTGCGTGTACTGCGATGGAGGCTTTGGTGCGTCCTTGTATGCCGGGTGGGAGGACGGGGAGCGGGGAGAGCTGTACTGAGGACTCACCCCCTGAGATGTCCCGGTGTGTTGGGGAGAGCCCCAGGCGAAGGTGCTGGCGCTCGATCCGTCCGTTCTCGGCGGCGGCGGTGTGGAGGGCATCTGTGATGGCACGGTGGCCGGCGCCATTTTGCTGCTCCAGCCCTGCGTCTCGTCGGGCGGCTTAAAATATTGCCGGAATGCTTCCGAGGTGCCCACGTGATCCACCCATGGATGGAGGCTTTTTCCCCTGATATTTAGCCTCTGTAGCTGTGGGCTGGAGAGGAGCTCTCAGGCTGAGCATCCGTCCAGGTCGGCTTTCGGTCACGCCCCCCGGAATATTTCATTTTTATTGTTTCACTTTAAGCATTATTAAAATCACCGCTCCCGAAAAAAATTATGTTTTTAAAACTTTTTTTGCATTGATACATGTACCCTGGGGCAGGACCCGGGTCCCCAAACACTTTTTATGGCAATAAATTGCATATAAGCCTTTAGAATGAGCACTTTTGGTTTTTCATGTTAATGTCCCATAGACTTTAACAGTGTTCCGCGGTTATCGAATTTGCAAACAGGCGAACACCCAATGTTTGAGTCAAACTTATGTTCGACTCGAACATCGGGCTCATCCCTATTTTTTAGGCAGTTTAAAAGCAGATTATCTTTAAACAATATACCACATATTTTGGTACCATTTAGGATATCATATCATGCTCTAAAAATTATTTCCATGTGCAATTCTCTTTTTTCAAGCAAAAGTAATGATTTGGATGGTCTCTGTTGTCTGGGAGCTATAGTGAATTCGACTTTGGGAGTATTTTTTCCCCGGAGCTATATTGAATTCATTTTAGAGCTAATTATCCCAGTTTTGGCTATTTTGAATATTTTTTCTCCCATTCACTTATTAGCGCTATAGTAAATAAACCCCTCTGTTTTTTTTTCGTTCAAAAGGAGCTCGCTGTGCTAATTAGTACAGCGATCTCCCCACTGAGATACTATGTTCTGACAGGGGGACTGTCGGTCAGTGTTCACAGCTACTGGCTGGATTTTCCAGCATGCCCGTATGACAGAAGTGGGAAGTTTTTTAGTGCACCCTATCTGCCCCCTTCAGCTGCAAAGGTACCACACAGTGGGTGTTCACATGCTGCAATCATGATGCTTTATTTCGCACCCACTGCAAAATTCTCACTCCGTATGTGTTTAGTAGGCAATACCACCAAACACAACCCATTCAAATTTCCTGCAACTGTGTGCAATGAACAAGGTTGTAGGGCATTGATGCAGCATTTACAGGGTTAAAACATTCAGAGAGTAGGCATCAAATTGCTTCCTCATGACTTGTCAAATGCCTCTGAAAAGAGACCTGAATGAGTTTAAAACACAGGGCTCACTGCATACCTCCAGCTTTTTAAAAAAGGGAATGAGGGACACCTATTAGCAAATGTATGTATGTATAAGACACACCCCCTACCACGCAAAAAAAAAAAGATTAAACCCACAAGTGCTTTTTTTTTACCACTACTATTCCTTTTTTTTTTTTTACTTGTAAAGTTATTGACATTTAAAAGTATACAAGAGACAAAAACATTCGTACATATTATACAAGGGCATAACAGGTGAGTTTCTTATTCCTGTACTTGTTTACATTTAAAAAGGCATATGCTTCATTATACACGACTGCAAAGTAGTTGGAATGGACAACTTTAATGGACATATTATACAAGGGCATAACTGGTGAGTTCCTTATTTCTGTACTTGTTTACATATAAAAAGGCATATGCTTCGTTATACATGACTGCAAAGTAGTTGGAATGGACCACTTTGGATAACATCAAGCCCCAATAAAGGGGGATCTAAGTACGCAAAACAGGGTTGAAATGAGCTCCAAGCATAAAGATTAACTACGGGTATATAGCCCAAATGTCAGCAAGAGAGGTAAACTTAAAGCGGAAGTAAACCCATCGATTTAACAGTCTAAAAAAAAAAGGCATGCCGTGAATGCTAACTGCACATTGGCTGTGCTCTCAACCAAACAGTCAAACCATCCAATGGCTGGTGTCATAACGGATCACATGTGCAGCACTGTGGCAGTTGAAGATTAAACAGAGGTGGCAGCTTCCTTGGCTGAAAACGATAGGGGGGTTTACTTCCACTTTAAGCTCGAGTACCAAAGGTAGTTACAAATTAGGTGGTAAAGTGGAGAATAAGCATCTAGGTGTTTAGCAAGAGGCTTTATCTGCTCCTAGGGTCCTAGGGTCCTAGGTAATAGACAAAGACCTGAGAGAGGCCCTATGAGGGGATAAAACAGGACTTTATCCTTAAAATGTGAGGTGGGTTACTCGTACCATAGAACATAGGGTTAGTACTGACCTTTGCTGGAAGTAAGGCCTAGTGGCTTATTGATGGAGATATGCCCTATTTTTATTTATTTATTTTATTTATCTATTTTTATGTGAGATCAAATTTACATCTGGGGTCTCGTAACCAAGGGGCCCAATGAACGAAAACATTTTGTAAGGTATGATGTGCTCTAGCATTCATATATTTCATATGAAGATTCTAGTTAAGAATGGATATACAGAGCGGAGAGGTAGGGGGATGAATGGCTTTCCAGTTTTGGGCAAGGGCTAGCTGTGCAGCTATCAGAACATGTGTGATCATTAGATGGAATTGTATATGCCATGCTTGAATCCCTAATTCAAGCAAAGCAATTTTAGGGGTTAATGTTACATGCAATTCTGTGAGTTGAGATAATAGGGTATTCACATCTTTCCAGAATAGAGTAATTAACGGGCAGTATCGCCATACATGCAGAGATGTGCCTGGAAGGCCACAGTTTCTCCAACAGTGGTTTGAGTGCGATGGATACATATGAGACAGCTTAGCTGGCATGTAGTACCACAAGTGGAGGATTTTTAGGGCTGATTCCCAATGTGTCAGTCACTTGGAGAATTTTAGCAGGTAGGTTGTTGCTCGATGTCAATTTTTAGGTAATGTTCCCATTTATCCATTGAGGAGTGTTTAATGCTTTTTGTTGGGCGCTAACAGTTTGTTAATAGTGGAGATCCCCTTGCAAAGGTGTGAGGAATGCTCGTAAGTTTAAATAAGCTGTTGGAGCAGGGTGGACCAGAGAGTGTACAGCGAGTGTCGCATAGGGCATGTCTGATGCGTAGATATTTATAAAAGTCTTTGTGACTGATGTGCGACTTGGCCTGTTGCATATGGAAGGGAGACAAGACTTTATTTTCATATAAGTCTCCAATGGTCCGGATCCCAGCAGTTGTAGAAGCACTTTGGGTATTCCTTGGGATGCTTGCAGGATGGATTTCCACACTTTTACTGTAGCAGTAACTATGTCAAGATAAAGTTGCAGGGAAGTTAATTGAAGCCATAGGGCTGCTAGTAGTTGCTTAGGTGAACATCCAATTGCATCTTCCTCTATTTGTAGTCATAGATGCTGCTGCGATGAGGTCCACCATCTTCTTGATTGATCTAACAGGATAGCTTTGTAGTATCTTTTGACTTTGTGAGCACAACGACAGACTCAAGATTGTTTACCGTTCCAGATAAACAAGTTGAGGATCCTCTGAAGCTTGGAACTGTCCTTTCTTGCAGAAAAGTCATGGGGATGGAGCGGAACAAGTAAAGAGTATGAGCCATGAGAAACATCTTGACTAGGGCAATTTTTCCAGCCCAGGATGCTTTTATGGAGCGCAAGCTATGGGATAGGTCTTGCAATTTCTTGACCACGCTATCCAAATTAATCCTTACTTTTTTTTTTTTTTGATTTTTTTTCCACTTCAGAAAGAATATTAGTGGGTGAGTGTCACCTATGCCCGCATCTCCATCCCTCTAATTGTCTTAGCATCATTAGTGGATTGTTTCATTCGCCCCCCTTTTTTTTTTTTTTTCCCCCTGGAGTTGGGGGGGTTAGGGGTCCTGAGTCGGGCATCCATGAAGTTTACAAAGCCCAAAAAAATACATATATACATCCGAGATCCCACCCAGCCTCCACTCCCCCTCCGCTTCCTTTTTCCTAAATCCCGTTCCATCACTCTTCCAGTTAACCCCCCTGGGGGTTTTTTATTTTTACATTTACCCCCCCCCAGCCCCCCCCCCTCCGCCCCTGTTCCCACCCCCCCCCCGGGGGTGCCCCCCCGCCCCCGCCCTCCCCGTCCCCGTCCGCTGTTTTGTCGTTGTGAGGTGGCCCTTTCTCCCCAGTATCTTCTCCTGCCCTTAGGGTCTGCCTTTCCGTGGCTAGATCTCTTTTCGGCTTCACCCCCCAGGGATCATCAGTTGTCACGGCTGCACTCGCAAAGCCTCCCTGTAGCTCCAAGACCTCTTAAATTTTCTCCAACTCTCCCATCTAGCCCTCGTGGCCTCTCTGTCCTCCTCCCCGGTGTACAACACACATTCCATCATGTAAGTGGACTCCACTGCGTCAACCCATTCCCATAAGGGTGGGCTTTCCTTGTCCTTCCACCTCCTTGGAATTACCTTTTTAGCCGCGTTAAGCAGATGGGGAATCAATGAGCCTTTATATTGTTTAATTTCCTTGGATGTGGCATGCATAAGTGCCACCCAAGGGTCATTTTTTACCTCGATCGTTGTTATTTCTTTTATGTATTTTAGGATAGTCTCCCAAAATTTTTTGATTTTAGGACACCCCCACCATAAATGACCCATTGTGCCCCTTTGATCACACCCCCTCCAACAGTTCGCAGATGTATCCGCCTGGAAATTGCTGACCCTGTCTGGGGTTCTATACCACCTAGCCATGCACTTAAAGTTTGTTTCTGCAGTTCTCGCATCTACCGCTGACCCATGTGCTAATTTTAAAATTTTCTTACTTGTGCCTATTTCTAATCGTGTTCCTAGTTCACTTTCCCATTTGGTAAGGTATGGCGGCATCTCCGGTCTATCTCTTTCTAATAACAGTTTATATATTCTGGATATTCTTTTTTTTGAACATTCTGCCGTAAAGATTTTCTCTAATTTTGTTAGATCCTTAGCCTCCCTTAATGGGCTAGGAAGAGAGCCCACAAAGTGGGTCAGCTGGCGATGCCGCCATCCATCTATGGAAAAAGCCTCATTATTCTGTAACTCGTGCAATGTCATAACCTTCCCCTTGCTAATAACTTCCCCTAGTCTCGTGCAGTCCTTTCTAATCCAATCACCTCCTATTTCCCTTAACCCTGGCGGGAAAAAAGGATTTTCTTTAAGTGCTATAAGTGGCGAATTATAATTTTTGTTGAATATTTTATATATTTTGTCCCAAATTCTCAAAGTCGTGATGGTGATTATATGTGTTTTTTCTCCCAGTGTCCGGCTTTTCGGAGGATTCCACACAATCTTCCCCAGCCTAGCTTCACTCAGTGCTTCCTCCAAACTAACCCATCTTTTAGTGTTACCTATTTTACCCCATTCTGCGATTCTTAATAGTGCTATAGCATGGTAGTAACTTTCTATGTCTGGGACCGCCAGACCGCCCTGACTTTTGTCTTGTTTTAGAACTTGGAGGGAGATTCTATGTTTTTTGTAATTCCATATGAAATTCATTATAATAGCTCTTAGTTTACCGAGGTACTGTTTTGGGAGAGGGAGGGGGAGCATCTGGAATTTATATGTGATGACTGGTAAGATCATCATTTTTACCGAATTAATCCTGCCTATCCAGGATAGAATTTTTCCCTTCAGCTCTTGGCATTTTTTTTTTATGTCTTCTAGGAGTGGGATATAATTTATTTTGTATAATTTCCTCGGGTTGTTGGCCAGTTCTATTCCTAAGTATTTTATCCTTTTTTTCCAGACGAAACTAACTGTTTTCTGTAGGTTCTGTTTCTCTATTTTATTGAGATTAATATTAAGGATAAATGTTTTTGAGGCATTGATTCTAAAGTTTGTTAGTTCCCCATATTCCTTTAAGGTTTTAAGCAATATGGGGACTGACTTCTGGGGTGAGCTTATATAAAAGAGGACGTCGTCCGCGAAGGCCGCAAGTTTGTGCTCTTCGCTGCCGACTTTACAGCCTTCCACCTCTGGGTTTCCGCGAATTGTGGCTAACAGCGGTTCCAGGGATAGAATAAAAAGGAGAGGGGAGAGTGGACAGCCCTGCCTAGTACCATTAAACAGTTCGAACTCCGCGGAGGTCGTTCCATTGACCTTGATGTTGGTTTTCGGATGATTATATAGGGTTTTGATTTTTTGAATAATTCTGGGTCCGAAACCCATCCTCTGTAGAGTGTTGAACATGAACCCCCAGTCTACTCTGTCGAACGCTTTTTCAGCGTCTATCGAGAGGAGTAGACTGGGGGTTCTCGAATCTCCCATCCTCTGTATGGCTAGCAATGTCCGAATCCCATTGTCCCTCCCCTCTCTGCCCGGGACAAACCCGACCTGGTCCGGATGGATCAGTGTGCCCAAGTGCCCCTTTATTCGATCCGCCAGTATCTTAGCGTATAATTTTGTGTCGAAATTTAATAAGGAGATGGGTCTGTAGTTCGAGCACACCGATC
The DNA here is from genome assembly GCA_028564925.1 of Lithobates sylvaticus. NCBI lineage: Eukaryota > Metazoa > Chordata > Amphibia > Anura > Ranidae > Lithobates > Lithobates sylvaticus. The sequence goes on from CM053030.1 coordinate 288,698,832, forward strand.
CATCCTTCCCATCCTTCCTCAAAAGAGTGATCGTGGCTTTTAGGGCCTCTTCGCTCATATCATAGTCTATCCCTAGTCCATTCATATATCGCAGCAATCTCGGTATAAGAATCTCTTTGTACGTTTTATAATATGAGGCCGTGAAGCCGTCCGGGCCCGGGCTCTTCCCTGTTGGAGAGTTGTTGATGGCTGCTAAGATCTCCTCCTCAGTTATTGGCCTCTCGAGCTCATCTCTCTCCTCCCCCCCTAGAGCCGTTAACCCTGCCCTCTCTAGGAACTCTGCTGTTTTCTGGTTATTTCCCATGCTGTCGTTGTTTCCCTTGGTTTTCACCTCGTAAAGTTCTTTGTAATAGTCTCTGAATGTAGAGGCTATTTCACTAGAGGTAAACTTCATCTCCCCGTTTCTTGTTTGAATTTTTTCAATAAAATTTCTGGTTTTCTTTTTTTGTAATTTCCTTGCTAAATATTTCCCTGGCTTGTTGCCCCATATATATTGTTCCCTGGCCAATTTATTGAACTTCTGTCTAACTTCCTGTTCAGCTAAATCTTTCAATTCCTCTCTCTTATCTGTAAGCTCTATGTATATGCTCTGGCTAAGTGCCCCCCCAGATTTGTGCTTTTGCTCCAGGGTTTTAATCTCGGCCGTCAGCGCCTGCGTCTTTCCCACCCTCTCCTTTTTTTTCCATGAGGCTTTAGCTATCAGGAGCCCCCTAATGAACGCTTTATGAGCGTCCCACAGTTGTGCCTCTGAGACCTCTCCGTTGTCGTTGATTTGAAAGAACCATTCTAGCTCCTTTTTCATATAATCCCTAATTTCTTTGTCATGTAACAATTCAGGATTGAGTTTCCATCCGCTAGAGGATTGTTTGTGTTCGGGGAACCTTAGCCTCATGGATACCGGCGCGTGGTCCGAGAGGGAAGCTATTCCAATTTCGGTTTCTTTGACCCTTTCCAGTATGCCATGGTCTATTAAGATATAGTCCAGGCGAGAATACATCTGGTGGACGGGGGAGAAGAACGAGTAATCCCTCAACTGCGGGTGCTGGATCCTCCACACATCCAACAGTTGGTCCTCCGATAGTTTTTTTTTTATCCGCTTCAGTTGTATGTTGCCCCTCCCCGTGCCACCAGACGTGCTGTCCTTCGCGGGGTCCATCACGAAATTGAGGTCCCCCATCAGGATCAAATATCCTTTCCTGAAGGCCCTTAGCTTACGCAGAATTGCTTCGAGGAATAAGATAGGTTTGGCGTTGGGGGCATAAACATTGGCCAGTGTAAGTTCTACCCCTAGGAGGGAGCCCCTAAGAAACAGGTACCTCCCCTCGGGGTCCGTCATTCTCTCCTCCACCGTGAAGTCAATGTCCCTCGCAATCCCAATAGCCACTCCTCTTGCCCTGCTCGAGATAGTATCTCCATAAAACCAATTTGGGAGAGCTGGAGAAAAAAGTCTAATATTTGAGGAATGTGCCAGGTGAGTCTCTTGCAGGAACACTATACCTGCGCCATATCTCTCTGCTTCCTCCAAAATTTTAGATCGCTTGCCGGGAGAGTTTAAGCCTTTCACATTATATGATAAAAATTTGATTTCTATGTCCTTCATTTATTTTTTTTTTTTTTTTTTTTTTTTTTTTTTTTTTTTTTTCCCTCTGAAATATAGATGGTGACAACAGCCCCACAGCGGACGTGGTTTCCCTCCCTCTCCCCCCCCCCCCCCCCCCCCCCCCCCCCTCCCCCCCTCCTCCCCCCCCCCTCCCCCCCCTCCCCTCCCCCCTCCCCCCCTCCCCCCCCCCCCCCCCCCTCCCCCCCCCCCCCCCCCTCTCCTGCCCCAACTGGAGTCCCCGGGTCCTTGGGGGCCATCCTTTGTGGCTTCCCTTAGACTCCGGATTCCTGGTGAGGTGGAGTCTGATTAGCCCTCCCCTCCCCCTCCGCGGCCCGGACTCGGGGCGCAGAGGGGGAGGGGCAGGGTCGATTTGAGCAGAATTCTTTTACAGCTACATGTGGGCATTCCCCCCCCCTCCCCCCCCCCCCCCCCCCCCCCCCCCCAGGGTCCCCCAGGCCTTCCATTTCAATCCAACCCTGCAGATTCGGGACTGGGATCCCGAGTTTTGTACAAAATCCCTGTACTTCTTCCGGGTACCTCAACCTGGCCGTACACCCCTCTTTTGAACCTATTAAACATGAGGGGAAACCCCAGTTATATCTTATGTTTTCCCTTTTCAATATTTCCAACAGGGGTTTCTGATGTCTCCGTCTTTCAAGGGTTCGGGCCGATAGGTCTGCGTATACTTGAATTTCAGCTTCCTTATGCGATATAGGAGATTTCTTTTTTATTTTAGCCCACAGGTCCTCTTTTTCTTTAAAGTGGCTGAATCTGACAATTATGTCCCGGGGCCGCTCTGCGCCCCCCCTTTCGGGTCTTCTTACTCGGTGTATCCTTTCTATGTGTGGAAAGTGATCTGAGTCCTTGCCGCTTATGGGGCCCAAGATTTCCCATAGTTTTCTTTCTAGATCTTCCCCTCTTTGTTCCGGGACGGCACGCAGCCTCAGATTTTGCCTCCTATCCCTATTTTCTTGGTCCTCTATTTTATATAGGGTGTCTCTCTGGGTGAGGTAGGCGCCTTTTAATTGCGTTTTCAGCTTCGCGATTTCCAAATCTATAGAGTCCGCTCTCCCCTCCACCACCTCAACCCTGGACAACAGATGGCCCATATCCTCCCGTAGGGCGTAAATTTCAAGTTTGATTACATTTTCCAGGCGTAATAACATCACCTCCATTTCATGTTTATTGGGGATGTGGGTTCCTGATTGTTGATCCTCCCCCCTACTAGGCTCCATCTCAGTTTCCAATGTAAGGTCTGCTCTGGAGTCGTTAATTTCTCCTTCCACCCCGTCCCTACTCTCCGGGGAAACACCGGCTCGTGTTTCTTTTCCCGATGTTTTTGGACTTGCACCCTGTCTTAAGTAGTGTTTAATTGTGCTTGTCTCCCCTTTGCTGCCTTTGGTAGTAGCTTTCTTAGGCTGTTTGACTGGGTCTTTACTCATGTTGGCCCTTTTAGTGGGTCTGATTCTCTTCCCCAGTCTTATTTGTAAACCTGGGCTTCCTGGGCCCTTTTCCCCCTCCTGCCTTTTGATAGGATCCTTGCTTTAAGGCTGTCTTTTGCCCCTCTGGGTGTCCCTCTGGTATATACAGTCAAGTTTGCCAATGGCTGGGGGGGACTTTTTCCGTCTGTATGGTCTCTGGGAGGGGCACTAGACACTTACGCAGTGGCTGGAGCCGTTGTATTTTGAATGGGGGGGTTCACTCGCCCTACCCGCTAGTTGACTTCCACAATAAGCCGTTTACACCTTTTCAGTGCCCTGCCAAGTGGCTCCACTGGTAGAATCCGTAGATATTCACAAGATATTACAGGGGGTCACTGGTCTTTGTGATATGGGCAACATACAAACATGTGACTTTATATTTTAACCATAGTTTCGTTTTTAAGAAAAAACCTGGAATTTAAATGCCCAGTAGGTTTTCGTAGATACCGATCGGAGTCACACTTTCATTTCAAAATGCAGCATTCAGTATATGGTAGTATATCTCTGTGAACACCAATCAGAATCTCGCTTTCATTCTATAATGTAGCTTTTAGTGTGTGATAATCGGTCTACCTACACGCCGATCAGAGTCTTGCTTTCAAACGATAGTGCAGCTTTTAGAATGAGATAAATAGAGCATCATAGGCCCCAATCAGAGTCGCGCTTACAGTCCCTAGTGCGGCTTTTAATGTGTATAGTGTCTGTGAGGCAGGTTCAATAAGTTTTGATTTCAGACAATTTTCCACCCTTGGGGACTATGATGTCCATGATCTACCCATAATCATGGGTTTTCAGAGGGTCTATGAGACTTCAAACAATCGCTTTAGGGCTCCAATTATATCCAGGTTGCATTTAAAGGGAAGGGAACCAAACCACCTTATTGCGGGGTTTATCCGCTCTGGTGCTCGGTGTACACCCAGGTCTACCTGATGCGATTTAAGTACGCATACAGGTAAATTTTTACGCTGCTGTATCTAGCCGTGCCCCACCGAGAATAGAGGAGAAGGGGAGAGACAAGGGCGCCCAGAGGGATCCGTGAAACAAGGGGCCAGATCTGACCATTACTCCAGGTGGACCAAGCTTCAGTATGGGTATGGGGCACACTCGTGGTCGGGGTCCTCCCCGCAACGCTGGCCGCATTTATTTGAACTGCATTTGCTGAGGCGGGGTGGTAGGGGGGAGAGCCGAAGCCACACGTCCAGATTCAAACTGCTAGGTCTGCTGGTTGCATTGGTTATTCCCTGTGCGATAGGACGCACATACCCTGTGCAGTTTTTCCTATGCTGATGGCATCCTGGCACGCATAACAGGCTTCCCAGTATATCACACTTTACTATTTATCTTACCTCCGCAAGATAGGTGCTTCCGGTTGTTGTATAATATACTCACAGACCTTGTCTTCTCTGGAATTTTATGCGGTCCCGTGCCGCTGTGCAGGAGGTGGGGGGTTGGTGGAGGTAGGGCGGGGTGGAGGGGACCAATACTTGCGATCCCAATCACAGTCGCCGCTTCACCAGGCTGGCTGTTGACCAGAAGGGTCCATACGTCCTGCTGTCCTTAGCCCGGGGAGTTTGTGCGGGCGTCCGCCGCGCCTCTCACACGGAGCGGTCCGCTCCCACATCCCCCCGGCTGTTCACCCGCTCTCCTCGGCCCTCGGCTCAGACTCCTCCCTCCGAGCGGACGCTACGTCCGCGCGTCCATCACGTCCCCTGGAACACGGTTGGAATTTCCCCTGACAAGGATTTTTAATATATATATTTTGTTTAATATATTGCTTAGAACCCCCAAACAATTATATATTGTTTTTTTTCTAACACCCTAGAGAATAAAATGGCGGTCGTTACAATACTTTTTTTCACACCGTATTTGCGCAGCGGTCTTTTTGGAAAAAATTCACTTTTTTGAATAAAAAAATTAGACAACAGTAAAGTTAGTCCAATTTTTTTATATATATCGTGAAAGATAATATTACGCAGAGTAAATTGATACCCAACATGTCACGCTTAAAAATTGGGCCCGCTCGTGGAATGGCGTCAAACTTTTACCCTCAAAAATCTCCATAGGCGACCTTTAAAAAATTCTACAGGTTGGATGTTTTGCGTTACAGAGGAGGTCTAGGGCTATAATTATTGCTCTCGCTCTATCGATTGCGGCGATACATCACATGTGTGGTTTGACCACTGTTTTCATATGCGGGCGCTACTCACGCATGCGTTCGCTTCTGCACGCGAGCTCGCCGGGACGGGCGCTTTAAAAAAAATATTTTTTTTTTTTATTTATTTTTACACTTTTTTTTAAAAAAAAATGGGTCACTTTTATTCCTATTACAAGGAATGTAAACATCCCTTGTAATAGAAAAAAAGCATGACAGGTCCTCTTAAATATGAGATCTGGGGTCAAAAAGTCCTCAGATCTCATATTTAGACTTAAATGCAAAAAAAAAAAAAAAAAAAATGACATTGAAAAAATGTTCCTTTAAGAGGTATGGGCGGAAGTGACGTTTTGACGTACAGTGGTGTGAAAAAGTGTTGCCCCCTTCCTCATTTCCTGTTCCTTTGCATGTTTGTCACACTTAAGTGTTTCGGAACATCAAACCAATTTAAACAATAGTCAAGGACAACACAAGTAAACACAAAATGCAATTTGTAAATGAAGGTGTTTATTATTAAAGGTGAAAAAAAATCCAAACCATCATGGCCCTGTGTGAAAAAGTGATTGCCCCCTAAACCTAATAACTGGTTGGGCCACCCTTAGCAGCAACAACTGCAACCAAGCGTTTGCGATAACGTGCAATGAGGCTTTTACAGCGTCCTGGAGGAATTTTGGCCCACTCATCTTTGCAGAATTGTCCTAATTCAGTTACATTAGAGGGTTTTCGAGCATGAACGGCCTTTTTAAGGTCATACCACAACATCTCAATAGGATTCAGGTCAGGACTTTGGCTAGGCCACTCCAAAGTCTTCATTTTGTTTTTCTTCAGCCATTCGGTGGTGGACTTGCTGGTGTGTTTAGGATCATTGTCCTGCTGCAGAACCCAAGTTCGTTTCAGCTTGAGTACACGAACAGATGGTCGGACATTCTCCTTCAGGATCTCTTGGTAGACAGCAGAATTCATAGTTCCTTTTATCACGGCAAGTCTTCCAGGTCCTGAAGCAGCAAAACAGCCCCAGACCATCACACTACCACCACCATATTTTACTGTTGGTATAATGTTCTTTTTCTGAAATGCAGTGTTCCTTCTACGCCAGATATACTTGGACACACACCTTCCAAAGAGTTCCACTTTTGTCTCATCGGTCCACAGAATGTTGTCCCAAAAGTCTTGGGGATCATCAAGATGTGTTGTGGAGAAATTGAGACAAGCTTTGATGTTCTTTTTGCTCAGCAGTGGTTTTCTCCTTGGAACTCTGCCATGCAGGCCATTTTTGCCCAGTCTTTTCCTGATGGTGGAGGCATGAACGCTGACCTTAACTGAGGCAAGTGAGGCCTGCAGTTCCTTGGACGTTGTTGTGGGGTCTTTTGTGACCTCTTGGATGAGTCGTCGCTGCGCTCTTGGGGTAATTTTGGGCGGCCGGCCACTCCTGGGAAGGTTCACCACTGTTCCATGTCTTCGCCATTTGTGGATAATGGCTCTCACTGTGGTTCGCTGGATTCCCAAAGCTTTGGAAATGGCTTTATAACCCTTTCCAGACTGATAGATCTCAATTACTTTCTTTCTCAATTGTTCCTGAATTTCTTTGGGTCTCGGCATGATGTGTAGCTTTTAAGGATCTTCTGGTGGACCTTACTGTGTCAAGCAGCTCCTATTTAAGTGATGCCTTGATTGTGAACAGGTGTGGCAATAATCAGGCCTGGGTGTGGCTAGAGAAATTGAACTCAGGTGTGGACAACCACAGTTATAGTATGTTTTAACAAGGGGGGCAATCACTTTTTCACACAGGGCCATGATGGTTTGGATTTTTTTTCACCTTTAATAATAAACACCTTCATTTACATATTGCATTTTGTGTTTACTTGTGTTGTCCTTGACTATTGTTTAAATTGGTTTGATGTTCCGAAACACTTAAGTGTGACAAACATGCAAAGGAACAGGAAATGAGGAAGGGGGCAAACACTTTTTCACACCACTGTATCTCGGGGTCACTTGGTGCAAGGAACCCCAAATTTGGTGTGCCACCCCCGTGGAACTAGCACTACAACATATCCAAATTTTGGCTGCAGCTAGGGGGCATCTAGGAACCCTTAACTACCAAGTTTGAAGTTGAGGGGACCTATGGCTGCAAATGGGCACAGTGAGGCATGCAAATGGGCACAGTGAGGCTGCAAATGGACATTGTTGACCCTCTTTTACACTTACAGTAGCTGCACATTTCTCACCCTAGGCTTATACTCGAGTCAATACGTTTTCCCATTTTTTGTGGTAAAATTAGGTGCCTCGGCTTATATTCGGGTTGGCTTTTACTCGAGTATACACGGTAATATTTTTTCTAACACAGTGTATCCCAATGCATAGTAGTGTGTTACTGTGCATTTTGCTGCGCTGCAAGGTACAACCCTTGCCAAGGTGTATTGTGGTGCCATTAACAACGAATGCGCCTGAAGCACACCAGCATAGAAAACACGTTTTTGCTAAATCTAATATTTAGGTGAGCATAAGTAGGTTGAATAACAGTTCAAGTTCTTATTTCTCTTGGAAAATTTGCATTGTCATCCTTATCTTAAAAGAGAAGTATGGGATTTTTTTTTTTTTATCCCATATTCATACTTACCTAGGTGGATGCAGCATCGGACCGATGCTGCATCTGTCCCTGCCGCCTCTTCACTGAGAACCGAGCCACCGAACATCGCAGATGGCTTGGTTCTCTCACCTCCCAGAGAGAAGAGCTGCTGCCTGTCAGTCAGCAGCTCTCCTGTTCTGCTCCTCCACGCTCATTGGAGCGCTGAGCTGTGGAGGGGCAGGGAGCGGCCGTCTCAGCCTCTCAGTGGTTCGCTGAGAAGCTCGGACTGCCATCAGTCCAGGCACCTGGCAGGTCCAGACTTCCGAAGTCAGGATGACGTGGTGCCTGAAATGATCCTGGTGACCTCAGCAGAGAGTGGACTTCAGATCACTCTCCGCTGAAAATGGGTCACAATAGTGCAAAACGAACTGCACTCCTGTGATCCATAGGAGAAGCCCAGCCGAATTAGCCCAGGCTGGACTTCTCCTTTAAGGCTTTAATGTCACTCTATTGCACTTGGGTTCTCTAACTTGCCTATTTTACATCCTTTGATGGCTTTGCAATAGCTTCTGTATCTGGGTGGAATTGGGAATATTAGAGATATCTCTTAAATTAAAGTTAACATTTTTTGATTTGGGTAGAGTGCAGAGGGATTAGAATGCTTGTCAGTTTTTTTTTCTTGCTCAAATATTTTTATTGGTATAGAAGGAAAAGGATAACAAACAGGAACAGAATCAGTCTCAGGGTACATAGAGAATAGAATCACACCATTTGTGCAGGGATTCAGCCCTTATTAATATGGCAAGAAAGGTATTCATAACAGATGCGTAACGTACGCTAGCTGTTGCGTAACTCTATGCATAGAGATGTAGTTAATCCGAATTGTTCAGCTAGAACAAACAAGGGGGGCAGAGAAGGGAGCCTCACTCCTCGTGGTGGATAAACACATGTGAGGTGTTGTGTGATCTAACTGCCAAGAAGCTAACTGTAACATTTGGGGTGTTTAAGGATATCAGGCTGAACAGTTTAGGGGAGCGACCTAGGCTGTTTTTAAAGAGAATGTGCGGAGTAAAGATTGTGTGGCGATAGGCACCGTTACATTTTAAGCATGTTATTGTATGGATGGGTTGTCCCTTATTGGGGTAATCCATGTTGGGCTAAGACTGCATGATCTGAAGAGGAAGGAGGGTAAGGAAAAAAGAAAAGAGAGCTAAAGGTGGTAGGGGGAAGGGGGGTTGGAGGGCTAAGAGGAGAGGGGGAGGGAGGTAATGGGATAGGTCCCGGGGGGCATAGTATTAGAATGGCTTAGAGGTCTTCACTCAGTGGTCCCTAGCGACATGAGTTAAGGGAGGTTAAGGGGACAGCAGTGATTGATCAAAGTCAGAGGGGACATAGTGTTCCACCCATGGTTTCCATAGGCTTGATATTTTTTTACTATGTCTTGGAGAGTAGCTTCCACTTTAGCATGGATCATGGTCCTGGTGACCCTATTCTTGGTTTTTGTGATGCTAAGCTGTGCTATGACTAAGCACCAACATATGGTGTAAAACGCGTTATCTATCCAGCTCTGACTCTGTACCATATAGACTGAATTTGGATTTTAAAACTTTTTTCAATAAAGGTGTTGTGTCAGCGTGCAGCTGTCCAGGACTCCTCTTTGCTTCTTGATCCATTGCAGAGCCTGCACCTGTGAACCTTGTTAGGGCATTTACTTCAGGGAGTTTTGTCTGGAGCAGCAACATTTTTTCTTTTTTCTTTTGTGATGCTAAGGTGTGGAGTTTTCCAGGCCTTCGTGATGGTTTGCCTCACCGTGGTAGTGACTTGCAAGAGGAGTTTAAATTGTGGACTGGTCACTTCCAGATGCTTGTCAGTTTTAATTGCTGTCTGTGTCCCCGTTAAGGAGATTCTCCCTCTCTATTTGTCCTGTTTACCATTATCATTGAACGTGAAAGTAAAAAAAAAAACAATCCCACTTTTTCCAAAAAAAAGTAATAAAGGGAAAATCTTTCAATGGGGACACTAACTCTGGTGACCTGGGGTCCCCAAGGAATTCCCTTAATTTGCAGGGATTTCCTTTCACTTCCTGTTTGGCTATGGGGCATTAAGTCAAGGTAATGTCTGCAATGGGACACAGAGGGCGAAATAAAATCTGACAAGGGTTATCCCTCCCTTGCTCTATCCAAAATGAAAAAAAAAAAGTTTTGCCTATAGTTTCTTTGCAGCATAATCTTGTGTAAAAATAATGAAAGACATCAGGAGAAAACAAATTTTAGTGTACAATACTATATTATGCAGTAGATAATGGAAACTAAAAAAAAAATTTAAATGTTCACAGGTGACAGGGATATCTCTATAAGGGTGCTTGATTGAGTCTGATAAAGATTGTATAACTTATATATGTAAATCATAAGTCTGTCTCCATGCAGTCTTTTGGTCTATCTTGAGGTTTGCATGGGTTAAAAAAAATGCCTTTTATTTAAAAAAAAAAGCATGGAAAAAGCATCTTGGACTTCATAAAGCTGACTTTATTAGAAAGGATTCAGCAGCTAATGCTATTGTGTTTTAGACAAGCACATTCTAAGGCTCCATGCACACTGGATGCTCCAAAAACTCTTTCTGGACGTCGGCCTACTGGCAGGAAAATGTTGCTTGAAAAACAAACTTTTATCAGCGTTTTGTAATCGCGTTTATGTGCTTTTTTTATCGTCAGCGTGTTTGGGCGTTTTTTGTAAAATTACACCAGGGACACTCCAAAACTCCCACAATGCATTCCTAAACTCCCACAATGCATTAGAAAAATGTTATTCAACCCTAGAAGCCATTTTAGGAGAGCCGAGAGAGCACTGTCTTTAGCAGGGAGCTGTCTACTGCTGCTAGCTGCATTCAGCCCTGAAGACAATTCAGCCCTATGGATCCAGCCCTGAAGACAATGCAGGAAATACTCCTCCTGATTTTGTTGCGTCAGAGCAGAAGACAGAGAGAATTGCATTAGAGGACCAGAGTTCGTCGGTACTGGACCAATCCATTGATGGACCAACACATATCTTCTGGATATTTCATCAGCCTATACATTCATACATACATTTTTCTTCATTTTTTTTTTTTTAACAGTATTATTTTTTTAAAAATATATATATATTTTCTTTTTTTCTTCATTTTTTTTTTTAACAGTCATGTTTTCCACAATTGTATTTAAAAAAAAATTTGGGGGAAAATATTGTTTGCATTTTTTTTACATGCCAAATATTTTTTAATGGACAATTTTTTTCTAACTTTTTTTTGCTTGGACAATGTTTTATCCCAAAAAAATTGCAGGCTTTTTGATTTTTTTTTTCAAACAATAATTTTTTTTCAAATTAATTAATTAAATTCATTATTAAATAGTTAATTAATTAAATTAATGAATTTAATTAATTATTAAATATAATTTTTTTTAACGTTTGTGACTTTTTTTCACATGTAAAAATTTAATTCACAATATTTTGTAATTTTTTTGTAGGTTCCTGGCCACAGGACAAACGTTTGTCTCCCTACATCATAATTTCTGATGGGTGTAAGCACGGTGGCAAAAGTGACCCGGGAGACCTTCCTTGCTCTGTGGGAGGAGTTAAATAATGATATGATGCCTGAGCAGATGGCTAAGGAATTTTGAGAAAAGACACAGTTTCCAAACTATATAGGCGCTCTGGATGGAAAGCATGTCTGAGTAAAAAAGAAAAACTAACTCCGGTTCACGTTATTTCAACTAAAATAAGTACTTTTCAGTTTTACTTCTGGCATTGGCGGATGCAAATCTGCACTTCACATTTGTTGATATGGGGGCCTACGGGAGTCAGGTGGATATTCTGGGAGTCTGCATTGGGTTGTCGGCTACACAAAGGACGGCTGGAGATTCCTTCTTGTAGGCCACTTTCGGGCACTACGGAGCCCAGTCTTCAGATAGCCAATGAGGCTTTTGGCTTAGCAGAACATCTAATGTGCCCATATAGTGAAAATGGTTTTACCAGCAGAGAATTTATAACTATAGACTAAGCCGAGCCAGATGTGTTGTGGAGTGCACCTTTGGAGTATGTACAGCAAAGTGGCGTGTACTTCTCTCCGCTATTCAGCTCGATGTGGTGAATGCTATAAAAGTCGTCCTAGCATGCTGCATAACTTTTTAATTGTCAACGAGAGAGTCTCCACAGAACCTGCACCCTCAAACCCTCAATGTATGGACTTGCTCAGCACTTCTAGAATTATGAACATCAGAAATCAGTTTGACAATTTTTTTGTTTCCCCTGGTGGTAGTTTGGCCTGGCAAGACCAATATATCTAGTTTCATTTTTATTGATACTAGCCTTTTACTTGACACTTACCTTGAATGTTGTCACAGATTAAAAATATTGGATATTTTTTTCATTTCAATAAAGTTCAGTAAATTTAAATAAAGCTCTTTACATTTCAATAAAGTTCTGATCTATTTTCTTCTTTTTTTTAACATTTCCTTATTTTTTCAGTGGTCTTGTTTCTGGCAGTCCATGTTGCAGGAAATTGGTAATGGAAAATAATGCAAACAAACAGTATGATGTTAACAAATTACTTCTTTAATAAGTGTAATTAAAAATCTTTTTAAGAAAAAAAAAAATAGGTCAAACCCGTTAGCCAATATAACAACTGACAATCAACTGGCCAATAACTTTTTATCTAATGTCAAAAAAAAGGGTGACATGTTCAAAAAAACACAAATTTACTCAAAAGAAATCATAAATGTTCATTCTGATTCCTGGTGTGGTGAATTGGAGGGACCAGTTGACCAGTGTGAGGGCTGCTAGAAGACAGGCTTGGCACGTTGGTGGAGTGGTACATGGGTGGCCCAAGAGGAGCAGTGGAAGAGGGGCCTAACACATTGGTGGAGTGGTACACTGGTGGACCAGGAGGAGCAGTGGAAGAGGGACCTGGCACATAGGTGGAGTCGTACACTGGTGGGCCCAGGAGGAGCAGTGGAAGAGGGACCAGGCACTATTTCAAAATAGGTAGAATTAGTTGGTTGAACAGGAGTAGCAGTGCTTGAGATGTTGACAAATGGAGAAACTAAAATGGGTGGTGTTGGCATTCCACTCCTTTGCGCCATCCTACAGGCCAACACATATGTGTACATGATCTCCATGCACTGCTTCTCCCGTTCAGCATCAAGATCCGAAAGCAGCATTAATAGGCTGCGACAGAAAGTCACACGAGGATGAATGTGGTCCAGAAACACATCAATTTTTGTTCTCTGTTTATTCAAATCATCAATCAGCTGCACAATGTGTTGTTCCGTTTGGTTGCTGTTATTGTCTGGATCACGCTGCCAATGATTACCACGTCCACGGCCACCACTGGAAGAGTGTGCATTGCGAACTGGAGTTTCTTATGAAGAAAAAAGCAGATAATTGATTTTAAAAAGAGGGATAGATGGATGGATAGATGGATAGATAGATAGATAGATAGATAGATAGATAGATAGATAGATAGATAGATAGATAGATAGATAGATAGATAGATAGATTAGATTACAATAAGAAATATACCTGCTCAATTGCCAGATCCATACTCCCAACTTCTGACAGTGGGGACAATGTGCAAAGATTTCAGGAAACAGTTGCCTGTGCAACTTCCTTCCCTCTGATCATCTTCCTCATCTGTTTCTAATAAAGATAACATAAATGTTGTGACTAACTAAAACAGTTTTAAGAAAAACAACGTTTTTAGTTATCTAAAAAATGTTAATGTTATTTTTTGGGTAAAAAAATTACATAATATTTTTTAAAATTTACAAAATAAAGCTCTAAAAGTTGTAATAAATTTAAAATTGATTTTTTTTTAATATATTAAAAATATTTGTTGAATAGTTTCAAATATTTTAAAAAAAAGTAATAACATTTCAATACATATTTAAAAAAAATGAAATTTTTTTTTTTAAATTTTTAAAAAGATGAATAATTTATTAATAAAAATTTGTTAAAAATATAAAAACAATTTAATTTAATATATATATATATATATATATATATATATATATATATATATATATATATATATATATATATATATATATTTTTATTATTTTTTATTTTTTTTTTAAATCAACTAAATTTAAAAAACTAAACATACAAATTTTAACAAATGTAAAAAAAAATATTTGTTTGAAAAATGTAAATTAGTAAAAAAAATTTACTTTTAAAAAAATGCAAATAAAAATGTAATATTTTTAAAACAAACATTTTTAACAATGTTACATAAAAATACACTCAATGCCAATGCTACATCATCCTACTGGCCCCTCCCTGCGATAAAAATGACTTTGCACTCCCAACTCCATGGAGCTTCTTAGGAAAACAAGCTCTTCTGCTAAGAGGTCCGGCCTAATAGTTGCACCCCCCCCCCCCCCCCCCTTAAGCAGCTTATCTTTCACTTCCCTCCTTATTTGGTCAACTAGTGACTTCCATCGAGTCTGCATAGCCTCAACTGACAAAAAAAACCTGACAAAAAAAAAAGGAATTTAAGCATTTTTGCAACTATATACAACATACACATAAAAAAGATTACATTACAGAGGCGTGGCCTGGCCACATACAGGAATGGCCGCTTGAACACGGAGCTCCGCTCCTCCACAGAGTTATTCAGCAGCAGCCAGCGAAATATACCAGCCCATCATCCCTCACAGAGGGGCAGCTGACTCCTTACACCCCCAGGAGCATGACCTGCAGGCGATCTAACACCCATGGATCATGGATACTGTCAGACTTCTACATGAAGCTCACCAGAAATACTGCCCAAGATGGCGCCGAGCGGGATAGAGCTCCCTAACAACAGACAGCACAGGCAGCGCTCGCGCTGTCAGAAGATCCCTTCTCAGACATGAAGGACTCTGAGGACCAGCAGCAGCAGACAACCTCCTCCCCAGCAGACAGAGGTAAGAGGTCTGCTAACTCCCCAGCACACTCTCCTACAAAGCCTCCCCTTGAAGAGGAAACATGGCACTGAGATCTGTAGTGTTACAGCAGCTGATACACCCATTGCCTCACTAGCTGCATATACCACCACAGACAATCCTGCCTCAGAACACACACTGAAAGCAATGCTGCTCTCCCTGCAATCTGATATGCAAAGAGAATACAGATCATCAATTAACCACTTACATGACAGAATGGATAATCTAGACTGTGTTGATCATATTGAGCAGCACCTCTCTGCAGCTACTATAGCCCATAACACCACTGTTGACATAAAGATGAGCACTCAGAGGCAATACAGCAATTGCGCCTTAAAATTGCCAACCTCGAAGACCGCTCCAGGCGAAATAATATTAAAATTAGGGGAGTGCCAGAAGCCATCACACCTGCTGAAATAACCCCATACCTACACCAATTATTTTGCAAAATTGTACCAACACTGAAAGCGCAAGACCTCCTCGAAGACAGAGCCCATAGGATTCACAAGCCACAACAGCGGCCTGAATCTCTACCTAGAGATATCTTGACCCGAATCCATTTCTGTCACTCTAAGGAACAAATCATGAGAGCTGCCAGATCTCTGCGCAAACCTTCCTGAACCATTCTCCAAAATACAGCTTTATAATGACATCTCAGCTGCCACCTCGCAGGCACGCAAAGCCTTTGCACCAGTGACGTTGATCTTCACGGAACACAAGATTACATATAAATGGGCATTCCCTGACAAACCTATCGTCAATTATCAGCACCAGCAAGTCGCAATTCTGACACCCAAGGATGGGATTAAGCAGTTACACAACTGGAGTATAGTCCCTAATCTGCCTCCAGCGACCCCCTCAAACAAGAGACCCTCCAGGATCCCCAATAAATGGGTGACGAGGGACAAACCCTAAACTCAGCTGGCCTTCATTCGCTTTAAAATTGTGGAGGAGTATTTCTCCTACCGGTTGACTCACCACGCCATACTGCTATAGTGTGCAAAGCGCACAGCATTTTCTCAGGTTACTAAATTGTTTTTCAGTTTACTATAATTGTTTATAATTTTATGTTTATAACAGATTTGTTCAACTAAGTGTATAAAGCCTCTATATCAGCTTTGATTACTGTATAGAAGTCAAATATCTTACTCTTTGATTGTTTAAACAGTTAGTAAATGCATTATTAATTTTATAAAGGTCGGTTAACTATTGCTTAACCCATTACAGGGTAGAACGCTCTCAGTACCACTTTGACATTGGCTAACCATTATTCATGTCACTCAAAATCACCTCCCTTATTGTCAAGGGCTTAAATAGCCTATTCAAACGATCCCTACTATGGAGGGAAGCGATCTCTCAGCACACCGATATATTATGTATCCAAGAAACACACCTTTCCTCAATCAATCCACCACGCTGCACCCACAAATTGTACCCACATATTTTCCATTCCCAAACTAATAAAAAAGTGAGAGGAGTAATGATAGCGGTACGCTCTACTGTATCGCTTTCGGTTTCCAACATAGAACAAGATCCATCTGGCAGGTACCTAATACTATCAGCCCAATTTCATATATCAGACCTTTGATAATTGTCAATCTTTACGCCCCAAATACCCACCAAAAATCCTTTTATAAAACTATTATGAAAAAAATTCAACATTACCCGAGAGATCAAATTATCTTATGTGGCGACTTTAATGATGTACTTGACTAATCACTTGATACCTCCGCATCGAAGAGGAGAAGATCTACTGCTCTCTCCTCTATGACACTCCTAGAAGAGTTCTATGACCCCTAGAGGTGTCAACATGGTACTGAGAAGGACTTCACCTTCTACTCCAATTCTCAAAGAACCTATTCCAGGATCGACCTGACATCCAAAGTACTATTACAATCTATTACCACTTCCTCCATCGGAGTAATATCATGGTCTGACCATGCCCCTATTAGTCTCAACTTATCACCCGCCACCATATCACACAAATTATAGCGACTAAATGCCTCCCTAATTAGTACCAAGGACAATAGGGAACAGGTTGGGTCCGTGATAGATGACTACTTTGCCATAAACGAGCACTCTGTATCCAATTCTAACACGCTTTGGAATGCCCACAAATCCGTCTTAAGGGGGACCCTACTAAAAATGGGAGCCCAGGAGAAGAAAAAACATAACGTAACCATCGACACCTTTCTAGACAACATTAGAACACTAGAAAAGCGCAACATGCAAACACCCTCAGAGACCACCCATGCAGAACTCCACAAACTCAGATCTGATCTGAGCTCATATCTTCAAACCGGGTACGATTTCTATATGCGGAAACTAAAGCTTACCTGGTATTCCCAGGGAAACAAGACAGGGAAAATCCTAGCACAGCAATACAAACGCAAGGCAGCACAATCTAAAATCCCTTTCCTCGTAGACACTAATGGTCATAGGCTATCTAACCCCAAAGATATAGCCAACTGTTTTAGCTCCTTCTACTCCAAACTGTATAACTTAAAATGCTCCCCCACCGAGACACAACCTACTGATACACATATCCAACACTTTCTTTCTAAATTGAGTCTCCCCTCCTTGACCCCAACACAAACCACAGAATTAGCCCAACCCTTCTCGATCCAAGGCACTACCACTACACAAAGCCCCGGGACCAGATGGCTTTGGGAATGAGTATTACAAAACATACTGTGAGCAATTAATCCCACACCTATGCAACTCATTAAATAGGTTCCTTACCACTGGAGAAATCCCAGCCGAATCCTTAGAACTAACCATCTCCACAATTCACAAACCAGGAAAGTCCCCTCACGACCCAGCTAATTATGATCCCATTTCGCTTCTTAATACCAATCTCAAGGTATATGCCAAATTATTAGCCACACGCTTATCACAACACATGACTCACCTCATACACCCAGATCAGGTGGGATTCATTCCCCAACGTCAGGCCTCGGATGGTACCCGCCGATTTGTGGATCTCATCCACTGGGCTGAACATCACCAAACGCCTTCTCTGCTGATCTACCTTGACGCAGAGAAGGCATTTGATAGAGTCCACTGAGGCTATCTGGCCATCTTGGGTCTCTACTCCTCACCCAGCGCTAAGGTATGGACTTCAGGCATGCTCTCTAACTCCTTTACAATCACCAATGGCACCCGACAGGGGTGCCCACTCTCACCCCTGATCTTCGCCTTGGTGATGGAGCCCCTAGCGCAGACCATCCGCACACACCCCCTCCTATCAGGGATCCTGGTAGGAGACACCCATCACAAAATAGGTCTCTAGGCAGATGACGTTATCATTGCACTTACTGACCCTCTAAACTCGCTCCCCATCCTATCATGAATACTTGATAATTTTAGTGAGATTTCAATGCATAAATTGAACCATTCCAAATCGTCCATGATTGGCATCTCAATATCACCCTCACTTAAAACAGAGATTTCCAAGGTCCGGTGCCCTGACTTCTCAAAGACTTATCTGGGCATTCAACTTGTATCCCCTTCTTCCACGCCTCTTCGAACTAACTTGTCCTCCCTACATCAGAAACTAATAACTATAACCTCGGCTATGTCATCCATCAAGGCATCATGGGCTGGAAGAATCGCCCTGATCAAAATGTTTATTCTCCCACATGTTCTTTACTACTTCAGGACTTTACCACTACCAATACCAGCAGAATTAACCAAAATGCAACATATTCTCAACTCCTTTATCTAGGCAGCTCACAAGCCACGATTGAAAACCTCAACAATGTGCTCTCCTACTACCTCTGCAGTGATGGGTGCACCCGATATCAAACGATACTACAAAGCAGTCGTCTCAGATCAAGTAAAGCAGTGGTGGTCCCCACACCCTAATACATTGTGGCATCAAATAGAGTCAACAGCTATGTTAAGCACCCCACAATTAATACTATCAGCAACCTGGATGAACTTCCATGCTCCACGCTCATACCTTCCCACAATCAATGCCTTCATTGCAACATGGAAAGCTGTAGGTCACACCTATCAAGGAATACACACAGACACCTTGAAACTACTACCAATTCTCGCTTTACAACTCCTATCTCCGAACTTAACCATTCAACATTGGTATGATGCCGGAATTAAGACCATTGGAGACCTTTACCTTCAATCAATCCTCAAAAGCTACCAGCAACTTACCATAGACTTTGGTATATCAAGCAAAGATTTCTACATCTATCTCAGGATCCGACATATACTTTCAAAACTTCCTACCTCTACGGAAACGACCTCCAGGGACCTGCTGGCCTACTATACTCACCCCACTAATAAAGTCAAGGGCATCTCTTATATTTACACTCTCCTTTCTCGACTAGCAACCACACATAAGCCAACAAACATGGTATATTGGGAGTCAAAATTAAAATCTTCCTTTCCTACAGAAGAACGGTTCCGAACTCTTCGCATTCCAACTATCTTCTCCAAAAACGTATCCCATTGGGAAACCCTCATGAAGATTTACCACAAATGGTACTACACGCCTGCTAGACTAGCATCCATTTTTCCATCTCAATCCCCAAAATGTTGGAGGAACTGTGACGAAACGGCGGACATGTTTCACATATGGTGGGACTGTCCAATCATAGTCCCATTCTGGACACGAGTAACTGCATTAATCGTTAACATAACTAACATTCCCCAACAATTGACTCCACAGATGGCTCTCTTCGGTCTGGATCCCCAACCCTGGCCTAAAGCTAACATCCCACTGGTACATCATATTCTAATAGCAGCACGCGCAGTCTTAGCAGGCGCCTGGAAAAACCCACTCCCTCCAACCCTCACTTCTCTCACAAACACACTTAATCAGCACTGCCATATGGAATACCTCTTTTCCAAATCTAATTTGACAGGGGACAGGTTCCGTAGACACTGGTCCCCTTGGTTAGCACACCCTAGCAGTATAAAGCTCACCTGAGCGATACACCGATATCCGTGGATCTGCTACACCCATGAGAACTGGCCCCCACTATGATATAGACCGAACAGAGCCAGAAGTGATAGTCTCCCTGGGTTTCTCTATATTACTTTGCAATCCTAGGTTTACTACTGATATATATATATCATACCCATGAATAGCTACTCAACTCTCCGACAACTTCTTCACCCATATTTATACCTCTCTCTAACCAGCCTTTCTAATGGGATCTCAATGCTTCCCCCACTCGGGGCAAGCAGATGAGACCTGTGGTACTCCTTGATATTGCTCAGTTAGATATCCTAATGGTGCACTGTATAATATATTGCTTTATGAACCATGGGTCTATGTGGGTGTGGGGCTGACGATACTGCCCTTCCCCATGACACAGTCTGTTCCCAATGGGGTGTCCGGGGAGGTCGGAATAGTGCCGAACACCTTGTACCCAACATATGGCTTCCACGCATATGTGTACTGGTACACTTAATCCTGTTTTATGCATCCTCAATGTAATGGTACTCACTAGTCTGATTGTACTTACAATTTTGAGTATTCTTGACCTATGTTACCTTAGCTTACAATGTCTATCGTCTGTAATTTCTATTGATAAACCCTAATAAAAACATTTAAAAAAAAAAAAAAAACGTAAACGTAAAATGTACTTACTTTGATTGTTGTTCTGCCTATGGCTCATTTCATCCCAGTCCTCCGTTAGGCTGCAGATCTCATTCCAGTTGTTCTTTTTGGATACACGGCCCCCATGTTGAGGGTGAGACAAGTCCGAAACTGCAGGGTGCATTTGCACTGTAGCAATGAGCTGCAACTGTGAAACATCCTTTGCCATTTTGCACAGGACTCAGCAGATGTGTGTGCAGCAAGAGGGGAGGTGGTCTGCCCAAGAGGGGAGGATGGAAGGTCAAACTTTGCTTCCTGTATACACAGGATTTCCTGTATTTTTTTTCTTTAAGCTCTGACATCACAAAATACACCAAATGCTCCAAAACACGCGTTTATGCGCGTTTAACTTTTCTAGGCGTTTTTTGTGGTCAGAAAAAACGCTCCTGAATTCGATTGTAGGGCGTTCAGACAACAGCCTATAAACTCCACTCCTGATAAATGTCCAAAAACGTCCATGTGTGCATGGACACATCGGATAACATAGAGGGGAGTTTATGGGCTTCAGTGTGCATGGAGCCTTTAAGGCTGGATTCACACCTATGCAGTTTTAGTGCTTTTTGCATTTTGCAGATTTGCACTACAGTCCATTTAACATGGTTTCCTATGGAACACGTTCTGTAGTGCAAATCTGCAAAATGCAAAAATCACTAAAACTGCATAGGTGTGAATCCAGCCTTAGACATAGCATGGAAATATATAACTAAGGACAGATTTGCCTGAAATCTAAAAAACACTACCTGTGGTGTCGACTCAAAAAAAGTCAGCTTTTGTAAGGAATTTAGAATATAGTCATGATCTTTGATCATGGATAACATAGACATGGTTTAAAATGAGAACTGTTCCCGCCTAAGGTCATGGGAACTCATACTGCTCTGTTCACATACCTCTTACGTTTAACAGTGTAGTTTATATTGTTTGTTTTGCAAAATAACCAAAAAGTATAAAATAATTTTCTGTAATAGATGTTGGTTGTCCAACTGCATGATACTGACCTCAGCTTGGCATGCTGAAATAAGACCTCACCTCATCATTTGATGTGTGGTGTCATCATTCTCCTTTCTCATTCCTTGCTGACAAATTTCTGCTCAAAAGACTTCTGAGGTAGAGGAATACAAAGGTGAAAACACTGAGCAATATCTGTAGTGTGAACATTCTCAAAAATGGTGGCTCCAGAGTCCAGAGCGTATCATTAAAAGAGAAAGCAGACCAAATTATGATAACAAAAATATAATTTCTATGCTATTATTATCAATTGTACAACCCCTGGCAAAAAGTATGGAAACTCTTGGAAAATGTTCATTCAATTGTTTAAAGCGGGACTGTACTGAAAATCTTTTTTTTTAAAAGCCAGCAGCTACAAATACTGCAGCTGCTGACTTTTAAAAAACGGCCACTTACCTGTTCCAGGGTCCAGCGGTGTCGGCAGCAGAGGCCGATCGATCGCTCGGCTCTCTGCTGTAGCCGGCGCCATTCTCGGTGAGGGAATCAGGAAGTGGCTTCACTTCCCGATTCCCTACTGCGCATGCACGAGTCGTGCGGCGCAATAAGAATCTTCAGCGCTGTCTGCCGGGACACGTGTGTGTCCCGGCAGACAGCGCGCTGGGACAGGAACTTGCGTAAACTCCCGTGGGAGTTTATGCCGGAAGTGGGTGCAGATACCTGTCTAAAACCCCATACACATGGTCGGATTTTCCGATGGATTCTGTCCTATCGGACAATGTTGTCGGAAATTCCGACCGTGTGTAGGCACCATCGGACAGTTTCCATCGGATTGTCCGACGGACAAAGTCCTATCTCCTGCTGGATAGATTTTTTGACAACAAAGTCCGATCACACCAAATCCGATCGTGTGTAGCGAATTCCGACGGACAAAGTGCTACGCATGCTCAGATCACATTACAAGACCAAAGCTATTGGCTACTAGCCTCTACGTAGTCCTGTCGTAGGCAAAAAACGTCACCACGTTCAGAATGATCGGATTTTCCGACAACTTTGTCCGACCGTGTGTACGCAACACCAACATCGGACAAAGTACGACGGACATGATCCGACGGACCTGGTCCTCGGATAATCCGCGCGTGTGTATGGGGCTTTAGACAGGTATCTGCGGGTTCCGAAAAGCGGGAGTTCCACTTTAGGGTGGAATCCGGCTTTAATTGTGTAGAGAAAAAAAAAACGAATCACAGACATGCCTCAAAACTATTTGCATTTAACATTCCAACCTTCTGACTTTAAGAAACAGTTAAAAAAAATAAAAAAAATAAAGAAGACTGTAGTCAGTTTCAACAGTTTTTGCACATCAAGCAGATATATGGAATCACTCAATTCTGAGGAAAATATTATGGAATAATCATGTACTATGCAGTTCTAAAACAAACATCTGCATCAGATTACATCCTGAAACATGTCATCATCACCAAACATCCTTTCAATTGATGGAATAAGAAGAGTGTCCAAAATCTCAATATAAATTTGTGCATCTATTGAAGATTAATTACTGTCATCTCCCCGTACCTTTACCGGACATGCCACCCCATATCATCAATGATTGTGGAAATGTGCATTTTTTCCTCAGGCAGACTTCTTCATACATTTCATTGGAACGGTATCAAACAAAAGTTCCAGCATCACCACCCTGCCCAATGCAGATTCATTATTCATTGCTGGCTATCACTTTCATCCAGTCATCCACAGTCCATGATTGCTTTTCTTTAGCCCACTGTAACCTTATTTTTTTCTGTTTAGATGTTAAAGGGTCTTCTGGGGACCCTTGGCAGTTGTCTCTGCTCCCTCCCGCAAGGAGCTCCCTCGCATGGTGTGGAGTGCTTGCGTGCGTGCTTCCGTGATACAGCTGGCGGCCGTAGCCGCTCACTGTATCACTCGGCCCGCCCACCGGCGCGCCGCATCAATGGCTGCGCTGCTTTCAATCCATCCACTCTAGCCAATCAACGGTCAGGGTGATCGGCGAAGAGGACGTCGGGGGCCAGCGTTGGACTTTCGAGGGGTCAGGTAAGTATAACAGGGGGCCTGGGGGGGCCGGCATTGTCGGATGTTTTTTCACCTTAATGCATAGAATACATTAAGGTGAAATTTTTTTTTACCTTTACAACCCCTTTAATGATGGTTTTCGTTTGGCTTTTCTGTATGTAAATCCCATTTCCTTTAGGTGATGTCTTACAGTTCGGTCACAGACTGTAAGGCCGGTTTCACACTGGGGCGGTGCGGGCGACGGCGGTAAAGGAGCGATATATTTAGCCCTGCTTTACCGTCGTTTTAGCCGCGGTATTCGGCTGCTAGCGGGGTGGTTTTTACCCCCGCTAGCGGCCGAAAAGGGGTTAAAACCCCCTGCAAAGCGCCGGATTTCACACTGGAGTTAAAGGACCCGCTTTTTTCAGGAGCTATACAGGCGCTATTTGTAGCGCTGTAGCTCCTGAAAAACGCCCCAGTGTGAAAGGGGCCTAAAGGTAAAGGTACGGGGAGATGACAGTCATTAAATCTTCAATAAATGCACAAGTTTATATTGAGATTTTGGACACTTTTCTTATTTCATGAAATAAAAGGATGTTTGATGATGATGACATAATTTTTTAGGATGTAATCTGATGCAGATGTTTTTTTTAGAACTGCAAAGTACATGGTGATTCCATAATATTTTAATCAGAATAGAGTGATTCCATATTTTATTCCTCTGCTTGATCTGCAACAACAGTTGCAACTGACTACAGCTTTCTTTCTTTTTTTTTTTTTTTTAAAGTTTCTTAAAGCCAGAAGGTTGGAATGTTAAATGAAAATAGTTTTGAGGCATGTATGTAATTAGTTTTTTTTTTTTTTTACACAATTAAACAATTAAATGAACATTTTCCAAGAGTGATTCCATACTTTTTAACAGGGGTTGTATTATAGCACTGATAGTTCTTGGAGATCTATTTAACATATTGCTGCAAATTATGAAATCTGTCTAGTTCATGAAAAATGGAAAATAGTTTTCAATAATTTTTATTACGATATTTTTCACATATAAAAAAAACATTCCATATCATTTGAAAATGTGAAAAGCGGAAAATTGTATCATACTTACCGTAATTTTCCTTTCCCGGTGCCTATCCATGGCAGCATACCTGTGATAGAGCTCTACTCCTCTTTCAGGACTAGTGTAATAATATTACAATATTAATAATAATAGTGTAGTGTAATAGCATAAATTAAAAGGCATAGCCCCTCCTCCCTCCTTCTTCGTAATATAGAATACAGAGGGTTGGAGTCTATGCTGCCATGGATAGGCACCAGGAAAAGGAAAATTATGGTAAGTATGATACAACTTTCCATTTTCCTGGTGCCTCCATGGCAGCATACCTGTGATAAATAACTAACTCACATGGGTGGGTTTTAATGCTTAAACAAAAAATAAACTTTAATTAGTCACAGACATAGCGGCATGAAGTGTTTTTCTCACGAACTCTACTGTTGTGAGATCAATGCGATAATGTTTAAGGAATGAGTGCCTGAGAAGTCTGTCGGAATCTTTCGGCGTTCCTTAAACTCGCTGTGGTTTCCAGTTAGGCCCTGAGAACTTTGGAGAGATCTAACTCATGACAGGAGCTTGTTTCTGGGTCAGAGAAGACTGGTAATGCCCATGGTTTTGATAAATTTGCCGTTGAGGTGACCTTCGGTGTGAACCCTCTGAGAGGGTGAAGTTCTACTCTGTCTGGAAGAAAATAAAATGTGTTCATCTCCCACTCCCAGGGAGTGAGGCTCCAAAATCCTCCTGCTGGATGTGATAGCCAGGAGAAGGGTTGGCTGATGACAGAAAGTCCAGAAATGTCCATGCCGAATTGTTGATGGACCCATGGGTCCTGGCACCTGGCAGCCCAGACTGGGAGAAAAAGTTTTAGTCTGGCTCCTACTGGGGGCGTCTCCGCACCTTTGGCGTCAAAAAGACACACGTGAGTCGGTGGAATGGCGTCAAAAAGACGCGCGTGAGCAAGTGGAATGCAGAATTGGATATGGACACGGGGGGATTTTCCTCAAAGTGTCACTTCCTTATGCATTGCATCGGCCTTATTTACGCTGTTCACTTCCTGGTTAAGAGATACCCTCTATTTCCCAGTGATCCTTTGGACGCTTTTTTCCATCTGGCTCCCATCGCCGCTACAATGGTGATGACTACACCCACTGGGTTGTACGGTGCTTGCGTGTTGGTGGGTTCTGGACGCATGACGTTACCCCACACACAACGCTCCTTTCTTCCAGGTGGTCACTCTGTGTGCCCCGTTTCTCGGGGGATCTACTATTTATGGCTTGGGCTGACTCCCTGAATGTGGAGGCTTTGATGGGCAGACCCTCTCCTCCCCTCCTACAGGAGGTGGATTGATTAATAACACAGGTGACTTATCTATATATAGACAGCCCCACCAGCTTAGGGAGTAGTCTGGTCTCAGATGAGCAGAGCGAGACAAGCTGTGTGGATCATCTTAGCAGGTATGCATTTACTTAGTGGAATACTTCAGTTAGATTTTTTTAATATTTGAGAACAAGATAGATGAATATCATCTCTTTCTTTCCCATTGCATTATAGTACTTTGTATTTCATTTTCTATTTAGTTGGATCAGGGGAACCACCGGTACATGACTATCCTGCAATCATATTGCATACTGCTCAGGCTTTTCTAGTCCTTTTTAACCACTTCAATACAGGGCTTTTAAACACCCTTCCTTACCAGAGCACTTTTTGCGATTCTGCACTGCGTCGCTTTAACTAACAATTGCGCGGTCGTGCGACGTTGCACCCAAACAAAATTGACGTCCTTTTTTTCCCATAAATAGAGCTTTCTTTTGGTGGTATTTGATCGCCCCTGCGGTTTTTATTTTTTGCGCTATAAACAAAAGAAGAGCGACAATTTTGAAAAAAAACACAATATTTTTTACTTTTTGCTATAATAAATATCCCATTTTTTAAAAAAAAAAAAACTTTTTTTTCCTCAGTTTAGGCCGATACGTATTCTTCTACATATTTTTGGTAAAAAAAAAATCGCAATAAGCGTATATTGATCGGTTTGCGCAAAAGTTATAGCGTCTACAAAATAGGGGATAGATTTATTGAATTTTTTTTTTTTTTTTTTTTTACTAGTAATGGCGGCGATCTGTGATTTTTTTTTTCGTGACTGCGACATTGCGGCGGACACTTCGGACACTTTTGACACATTTTTGGAACCATTCACATTTACACAGCGATCGTTGCTATAAAATTGCAATGATTACTGTGTAAATGTGACTGGCAGGGAAGGGGTTAACACTAGAGGGCGCTGGAGGGGTTAATGTGTGTCCCTATAGGAGTGATTCTAACTGTAGGGGGAGGGGACTTAAGGGGAGGAGACCGATCATGTGTTCCTCCGTACTGGGATCACATGATCGGTCTCCTCCCCGCTGACAGGACGTGGAGCTGTGTGTTTACACACACAGCTCCATGGTCCCGCCCGGTCCCGTTGTTTTAACGGGCAATCGCGGGTGCCCCGCGGACATCGCGGCCGCTGGGCACTTGCACCGGGTCCCGAGCGATGCCGCGGGCGCCGGCGGCGCGCGCGCGCCCCCCAGGCGGCCGGAAATCCGAGGACGTCATATGACGCCCACCCAGGATGGTAGATCCACCTTGTGGGCGTCATAGGACTATGGGCGGGTATTGAAGCGGTTAAATATGCTTTGAGCAAGGCTATATAGGATTGATGTTCCATAAGTATCTCTTTAAAAGATCTAAAGGCTATCCCTTAGGATTTTTTTCATCTTTCATATGTAATTTTATTTACCATTTAATATGTGTTTTTGTATTACTCTTTTAGATTCATATAGCACCTTACTTATGAGATATATGCCCCTTTCCCCCTTTGTTTATGCCAGGTTATCCCAGCGCACCCCCCTTGAATCACCCTAAAGGCTGGGTAGGCCTTTCTGTTTTTTTTTTTTTGCTTCTCATATTCACCACCTTTCATTGACAGACTTCTACCGTTTCCACAGTTTTTATCCCATTGTTGGCTTTGTGTTGCCAATTTTCATCAATGCATTGTAATTACCCTTATCCTTGTCCCATCCAGACCATGTCATGCATATGTGAATGATGATGAATGCTCTAATGTATGTTTTGTTTTATAGCCCATAAGTACTACGATTGTTAAAACCTTCCCTGAAGAAGGAGCTTTAAGGACCTTTGAAACGTGTTGGCAAACGTGTTGGTTTATATACAATAATTGTACTCTCATTCAGTGTTTTTTTTGCCTTGTGGCCACAGACCACATTTTTTTATGTCTTTTGTATGTATGTGTTATACTGTTAATTTCTTTTAAATACTTTTTTGATACCAAATAAAAAACAATATATTTAATATACAAATATATATAAAATGGGGCGCTAGCAAAAAATTCAAAACATATATATTAATTAATAACAAGCAGCACTTGCTGGAAGAAATAAATATGGATAATACTTGCTGATAAATAAATTGCCAATAAATAAGAGATCTGATGATTACGAGTACATACAATAAATATGTAAAAAATTGGATTGCTTTGAAAAAGTCACGTGGGCTTGACAATACTAGTGAGGAGATTAGAGTCAGGTGACACTGTGTGTGTGGTCTCGGCCGGGATCACACACGTTCTCAACAACCGCTGCTGTTACTGAATGTTAACTGTGAGTTTTTAATGTTCTTTGAATAAAACCTTGTTTTAATTTACTACACTATGGAGTTCTTCCTTTCCTCTTTCTGCCCCCAGGCTTTTTAAATGGTTTGGAGAGGAAATAAGGCGCTGATAAGGACCTGAATGTGAAGGATTCAGAGGAGGAGAAGATCTCTGGCTGTGTCAGTGTAAGGCTGTTTTAACCTTTGCTTAAAGGTAAGGGGCTGGGGGAAACAACAAAGATTGGCACATTATACTGCATGGAGGAGATCACTGCTATTTAGCCTAAGGAGCTTACTGCTATTTGGAGGATTCACTTCTGATAAGAAATTACCACACATAGAGACTGCATTGGACTGCTGCATTTGAGCACAATTATTTTGGATCACTGCACTAATCAGCATTTTTTGCAATTGCTGCACTTTTCTTTTTGGCCATATTTGCACATGGTATTTTGGACTTGTTTTGCAATTACTGCACTTTTCGTTTGGCATTATTTGCACATGCTTATTTGCACAATATTTTTTTGGTTATTCAATACCCGTCTTTAATTACGGTTTCACTTATTTATTTATATTTTTATACGATTTATGAATTTTTACATATATATGAAAAGTGTTTTTTAAGATATTGTATGCACTTTATTGTCTATTTTGCACAATATTACCTTGCACAGGAATGTTTATTTCACTATTTGATGCACTTTATGATTGAGTTTATTGGTATAGCATTATCTTTTGCTATACATTGTGGATTTTTCAAATCATTAACTTTCAGACGCTTTTAGGGAACCATCCTTTGGAGCCCCCCCTGAGGATTGGCATCCTTCTTACAAGCAAGCGCCACATATTTTTACCTTCCTATTTTTTACATATTTTTTACATATTTATTGTATGTACTCGTAATCATCAGATCTCTTATTTATTGGCAATTTATTTATCAGCAAGTATTATCCATATTTATTTCTTCCAGCAAGTGCTGCTTGTTATTAATTAATATATATTTTTGGAATTTTTTGCTAGCGCCCCATTTTATATATATTTGTATATATTTATTTTTACTGACTATTGGTGTGTGAACACTCTGATGGTGGCCGCAGCAGTTGTTGTTATATATTGATTTTTTCTTTTATCCCTTATTGGTTTGCGCAGCTGGTTCCCCCCTTTTTACATTTACTAATATATTTAATACTATTGTGCCTGACCTTTGCACATTCCTTGAGCCTAAAAAGTCCTAATTTTTCTGAGTGGAGAATTTTTTCTCTCAGGGTTAGTATAGTTCCGCTTTAAGAAAACAGCGGTCAGTGTAGGAACAAATTAGAGATCCAAGTTTAGCAGATAGGCTTGAACTAGGACAGCTCTCTCTTGAGGAGGAATTTCCCAGCACACTTACCAGCCAGCTTTCAAAACAACTGAATTGGCCCTAACAGTCTACATTAAAAACAGAGGGTTTGTTTGCACACATTTGCAAATATATGTGTAAGCAGCAGTGCCCATGGCAAGGGACCTCTATACATACAGCGGCCCTAACTCTAAAATTTCCAGAGTCTCCAAAGTAAGAGCACATATAACAATGGACAGATTAAGCACAGGTGTGCCTGGAGGGAGCCCACCCCTCCTTAACCACTTTCCGACCGGCGCACGACGATGTACGTCCCTTTTTTGAAGAGGGATATCTCGGTAACGGCAGCAGCTGCTGCCACAGCCGAGGTATCCATCTCTTCAGGCGCCGGTCGGCTGTCCGATAATGGTGGTCATCGCGGCAGATTCGCCGCAAGATCACCGTTATCGGCGGCGGGAGAGGTGCCCCCCCCCCCTCCCGCCGCTCTTCCGCGCCTTCCGCCGCTTACCGGAACCGTCGGCAGCGGCGGAGGCGATCGGGTCCGTTCCCCTCCTGTGTCTAGAGATGAGTGACACTAAGATCGCCGCCACTCATCTCTATACCATAGGAGGGCGGAAGCGACGTCAAAAACGTCACTTCCGCCCATACCTCTTAAAGAGGAATTTTCAAATGTCATTTTTTTAAATGACATTTTTTTTTTTTTTTTTTTTTTTTTTTCATTGAAGTCCAAATATGAGATCTAAGGACTTTTTGACCCCAGATCTCATATTTAAGAGGACCTGTCATGCTTTTTTCTATTACAAGGAATGTTTACATTCCTTGTAATAGGAATAAAAGTGAGCCAATTATTTTTTTTTTAAAAAAACAGTATAAAAATAAATAAAATCAAGAAAAATAAATAAGAAAAACAAAAAAAAATTTTTTTAAAGCGCCCCGTCCCAACGAGCTTGTGCGCAGAAGCGAACGCATACATGAGTAGCGCCCACATATGAAAACGGTGGTCAAACCACACATGTGAGGTATCGCCGCGATCGGTAGAGCGAGAGCAATAATTATAGCCATAGACCTCCTCTGTAACGCAAAATATGCAACCTGTAGAATTTTTTAAACGTCGCCTATGGAGATTTTTGAGGGTAAAAGTTTGATGCCATTCCACGAGCAGGCGCAATTTTGAAGCATGACATGTTAGGTATCAATTTACTCGGCGTAACATTATTTTTCACAATATATAAAAAAATTGGACTAACTTTACTGTTGTCTTATTTTTTTATTCAAAAAAGTGAATTTTTTCCAAAAAAAGTGCGCTTGCAAGACCGCTGCGCAAATACGGTGTGAAAAAAAGTATTGCAACGACCGCCATTTTATTCTCTAGGGTGTTAGAAAAAAAACAATATATAATGTTTGGGGGTTCTAAGTTTTTTTCTAGCAAAAAAAACTGTTTTAAACATGTAAACACCTAAAATCCAAAACGAGGCTGGTCTTAAAGTGGTTAAAGGCACATGGATGCACGTGATGCCAAGCAAAAGCACAATGGCAATGAAGGCATCCAGTACATCCCCGCGCCCACTTCAACCAACTGGACAAAAAAATGGCAACTACTCCAACCTATAACTAGCATTTAAAGCAAGGTGCACATGGAAGGGTAATGCACATTGGAAACAAACAAAAGATTTCCCAGTACACTTACCAGCCAGCCTGCAAAACAACATATTTGGCTCTGTCTAATGCCTTGTACACACGGTCGGAAATTCTGACGGAAAAAGTCCAATCGGATTATCTTGTCGGAGAATCCGATCGTGTGTGGGCTCTATCGAACTTTTTCCATCGGAATTTCCAACAGAAAAAGTTTGAGAGCTGGATCTAAAATTTTCCGACAACAAAATCTGATCTGACTTTTTCTGATCCTGTGTTGAGAATTCCGACGCACAAAGTGCCACGCATGCTCAGAAAAAATTTGGAGACGAAAGCTATTGGCTACTGGCCTCTACGTAGTCCCGTCGTACGTTTTATACGTCACCTCGTTCCGAATTTTCCGACAACTTTGTGCGACCGTGTGTATGCAAGACAAGTTTCGGCCAAAATCCGTCAGAAAAAAATAAGACGGATTTTGTGGTCAGAATGTCCAACCGTGTGTATGGGGCATAACAGTTTACATTAAAAACAGAGGGTTTGCTTTGCACACATTTGCAAATATATGCGTAAGCGTGAGAGTGTGTTGCGGAAGAGGAGAAGAAGTTGGTTGAGTTCTCGCAGTGTTGGAGAAAAGATATCAAACCTTCTCGAGAATGTATCGTGTCCCGGGCGTGCAGCCTGCATCTGGACCCAGGATGCCTACAGTGAGGGGTCCAACATGCATACAGATGCCCGACACCGTGATTACAGACACGGGCATTCGTCTGCTGCTGCAGGGTGGTTTGTGTTGTGCACCGTCGGAGACATGGAGGCCCTTGGCATGTTATGCGGGAAATGTGACGGCTGGTCGCAAACCCCCGGCTGTTCGCCAGTTGCCGAAGGTGTGGAGAGTACATGGAGCAGCCCACCGAACTACCTCGGGCCTTTCACATGGACTGGGCCACAGGCATAGCGATGGAGGAGTCGGTCGTTTATGCCCCGGCATCATCCTTTGGAGCTCGGATTGCCAGAAGGGATGCTGCCCCCTCTGAAGTTCCAGAGACTGTTTCAGAGGTCGTGGACACAACCCCGACCCTGAATGTTACTGCTGCAGCACAGTCTGCTGAGAGGGAAAGCAACCCAGCATCCCTCGTCGCCGTGGAGGCAGACCATCCCCGTGCATCCCCGGACCAGATATTTGGAAGAAGGTTTTCAAAAACAAGCTACGGGGAACTGCGGGTGCTGCCTCTGCAAATTATCGGCCCGCAGGGGAGTCGTCGCCTGGTTCACAGACTGGCTCTGGCTCTGACGAAGGAGATGATTGGCATTTTGAACCTCGGCTGCCGTGAGTATGTGTTTTAAACTTTTTAAAAGGCTTTTAAGCTTTTAGTCACTCTGTTGTTTTGGACAAAGAACACTGCCCGATCATGACGGAGCCGATTTCGGTCCCAGAGACTTTTGTAAAGCGGGTGGCAACAGAGTATGGACTTGAGTTCCCTTAGGTGCCTAAGGAAATCATGGACATTATAGAGGAGAATCGGGAAAAGTGGTATGCGGAAGATGTCTGGGACTACCTCAAGGTCCCAAAACCGCAGAAAAAGGCATTTTCCCGGGAGATGTATGATCGGTTTCAAGGATGTCTGTAGCATTGGAGTTATGGTCGGCACATCTATTGTGACAAAGTTATGATGTTCATACGGGTAAAGACTTGGTTTTGCCTGACCCCCGTTTCTACTGGTGAACTGTTCCTGAGTCAAGCCTTTGAATTTTGCAAGGAGAGTTATTCAGGCCTTCATCTCTTTGCAATTTTCTTCAGAAATTACAGAACTGTGGGGGTAGATAGACAGGTAGTTGCTGGAAAGAGGACTACGCGTCAAGTCTGCCATGCTGGACCACAGTACTTAGCTTTTCATGAGGACTTGCAGTTGCAGCGGCTCTGACCACTAGGTGGCATGAGTCGGCAGAAAAGGAACAGGAGTAGTTGAGAACTTTTTCCATTTTAGCTAGTAGTTAGTGATTCTTAGGAAAAAAATATATCTTTAGAGAAGGAGACTTCATTGAGATTGGGATGATGTTTCGCTCTCTAAAGGAATAATGTACACTATATAGTATTGCACTTGTTTGTTTTTTTTCTATTTTACAGGATGCACCGAGATCGTCTGTCAAGCTTACCGGAGATTGGGTGGTGTAGACAGTTAGACTGGGTGGTATATGTGTACAGTATGTAAAATTTTTATTGTGAAGCTTGTCAAACATTTAACTGTGTTTTCCCTCCTTTCCCTTTCCCAACACCCACTCAAAAAACTCAGGCACCCCATGATTTTTGTAAAATATGTTAGGAATTTTTTCCTTGTTTCGATGGGGACATCGTCTAAACAAGTAGGGGGAGTGTGTAGCGGTCACACTTTAACAAGTGTGCGCTATCAGTGAAAATGTAGTTTTTTCTCAGAACTGTAATGGAGTTCTGAGGGTTAATTGTACAGGAATTACTTTGGCATCAGTCTGGCTGGGCTGTGCTAAGGTTCCGCCTGGTCATAGGTGCAGTGAGGCACCCATGACAGGCCGAGAACCAGGCCTGGTTGGATGTCTTAGGTACCAATCTTTCCCGAAGCCAATCAGTGGGCGCATCTTGCCCTGCTGCATAGTCTGGGAAGGGGTATTTAAGGTGCTGAAGTCACGTGTTCGGGGTTCGGCCACAGCTTTGGTTCCTGGTTCTGGTCCGGGGTAGCCCCACGAGGGGTCCCCGGCCTAGGAGCGTTTGCCGTCCCGCAAGCATGGTCAACCCCACCAGCCTCACAGGCCCTCATGGTCTGGGGCAGGGATCTGTCTGTTCCCGAGTCTCGGAACTGGCTAGTCCGAGGCCCAGTAACTGAAGGAGGATTCAAAAGCGTCCCGATGTGCTCTCGGTATTGGAGGGACACGGCAACTCGTACAAGTGACAAGGGGAGGACTCTTTGGAGAGGGGCCAACAAGCTGGCTGCTCGGTAAGAGCCTGGGAGCTGAGTTGTATGGACACTAAAGAATCCACACTTCCACAGTATCGCCAAGGAGACAGAGAAAGTTCCAGGTACTGTGAGAAAGGTTCCTACTTATCTTCAGTTACAATCTAGTCTGTGGCAGAGACTTTACAAAGTTTCCGGATCACATGTTGGCTGCTAGATCTCCGGCTAGAGGTTTATCCGGCAGTGAAGCACCCAGCTGCAAGTGGCTACTCTCTGGGTTTGATTAAAGACATTCAGTGGATGTCAGCAATTCAAAGTGCCTGAGTTTATCACCCGTGCCCTCTATTCCCATCAGAGACTGTGTTATGTTGGATGTTGCCACTGCAAAATAAAAACCTTGAAAAGGACTTTTATGTGTCAGCATCTGAAGTCGTGGCTACTAACCCTGGGAACCCCTAGAGAATCACTGACAAGTCAAGAGGAGGTAACTGGTAAGCCCAAGAAGTCAAGGCCGCCCCTCAAGGGGTTATGGCCGCTACATATATTATTCCAAAACATGTCTTATAATGTCTAAAACAGCACCTGTATACATATCCACATAAATGTTTTTTAAGCGGTACATCACCCGCTTATAATCCAAATATTATGGACATGCGTCCATCAAAAAGTTATTAAACAGTCCACAATAACTTCATCCACTCTCAGTGTTAGTACATGCATACACAGATGGGTAGTAATTCCAAGTACCCAGTGCTGCAAGGCCAAAGAAACGACTCAACTCTCCGTGCTCCCCCACTAGTGAAATTAGGTGCACCCTCAACTTCATAAATTGACCTATACCACTAATATAGGTATCAGTGCACTTTCCCCACTTTGGGGTAACAATGATGGATCCTCAGGATTGAACAGATACTCCACTTCCCACTCCACTTTAAATTATGCTGCTGCGTCTTTAAGAGATCAACTGCACCACTTGTATGGCACTGCAAAGGAACTCTGAGCCACATAGACTGCCATAGTCTAGTATTTAAAACCAACCACCAAATTCTATTAAAATGCACTTACAATAATAAAAATGACACCCACATATCTATCTGCTTACAGCAGCTGCACTTCCGGTCCACGACTCCAACATTACCTGCCCTGGCCCTACACGTATCGTCACTGGATCACATGACTTCATCAGGGTTTCATGATCATTCCCTGATGAAGTCAGCATTTTTCAATACACAGTCTAATGCACATTTGGTGTAACCTGTGGCATCACTTATGTTTTCTGCTTTAGTATGCCCCTTGGTAAGTCAGAGCCTGCTGTGTCAGAGCTAGACCTCTGTATTACACAAATGCGTCTTTTAGTGGTAGAAGTGGTGAATTATATCCCCATTTATTCTTTTTATATGTTCAATCCCATATCTCCAGTGCTTTCTGTGTTATCTTATGTGTATTCTCACCCATTTTCCTCCATCGTGCAAGTATCCATATTATTTTCTCACGTGGGACCATACTAATCGTACTTTCTATTTACACCCATTTTTTTTCTTTGTTGATTTTAGCCCATTCTATCGCCCTGGAGAGGAGTATAGCATTAAAATAGTTCTTAAGATCTGGTACCCCCAGGCCCCCCTGTCACTAGTCAGGACTGCCAGACTAACCAGGGCCTACTTTTTCTGCCCAATGAACCTTAGAAGTAGGGTTTTAAGTGTTTGAAAATATACCTGAGGGAGAAGGATCGGTAACATTAACATTTTAGACATAATCTCTGGTAGAATACTCATTTTAAAGAGATTAATTCTTCCTGTCTACGACAAATGTCTTGCTGTGATTTTGTTAGGGTCTATTTTAACTACTTCAGCCCCGGAGGATTTTACCCCCTTCCTTACCAGAGCATTTTTTGCGATTCGGCACTGCGTCGCTTTAACTGACAATTACGTGGTCCTACGACGTAGCACCCCAACAAAATTGACGTCCTTTTTTTTCCCACAAATATAGCTTTCTTTTGGTGGTATATTGATCACCTCTGAATTTTTTTTTTTTGCGCTATAAACAAAAGAAGAGCGACAATTTTGAAAAAACAATATTTTTTACTTTTTGCTATAATAAATATCCCTTTTTTTAAAAAAATAAAAATAATTTTTTACTCAGTTTAGGCCGATATGTATTCTTCTACATATTTTTGGTAAAAAAAAAAAAATCGCAATAAGCGTATATAGATTGGTTTGCGCAAAATTTATAGCGTCTACAAAATAGGGGATAGATTTATTTTTTATTAATTTTTTTACTAGTAATGGCGGTGATCTGCGATTTTTTTCGTGACTGTGACATTGCGGCGGACACTTCGGACACTTTTGACATATTTTTGGGACCATTCACATTTACACAGCGATCGTTGCTATAAAATTGCACTGATTACTGTATAAATGTGACTGGCAGGGAAGGGGTTAACCACTAGGGGGCGCTGCAGGGGTTAATGTATTTTCCCTGGGAGTGATTCTAACTGTGGGGGGAGGGGACTCACAAGGGGAGACCGATCAGTGTTCCTCTGTACTGGGAACACACCATCGGTCTCCTCTCCACTGAGAGGACATGGATCTGTGTGTTTACACACACAGATCCACGGTCCTGCTGTGTTCCCGGGCAATCGCGTGTGCCCGGCAGACATCCCGGCTGCCGGGCACGCGCACCGGGTCCTGAGCGACGCCACGGGTGGCGTGCGTGCGCCCCCTAGACGGCCGGGAATGGGAGGAAGTCATATGATGCCGACCCAGGATGGGAGATCTACCTTGTAGGCGTCATATGACAGTGGGCGGTATTTACAGTGGTGTGAAAAAGTGTTTGCCCCCTTCCTCATTTCCTGTTCCTTTGCATGTTTGTCACACTTAAGTGTTTCGGAACATCAAACCAATTTAAACAATAGTCAAGGACAACACAAGTAAACACAAAATGCAATTTGTAAATGAAGGTGTTTATTATTAAAGGTGAAAAAAAATCCAAACCATCATGGCCCTGTGTGAAAAAGTGATTGCCCCCCTTGTTAAAACATACTATAACTGTGGTTGTCCACACCTGAGTTCAATTTCTCTAGCCACACCCAGGCCTGATTATTGCCACACCTGTTCACAATCAAGGCATCACTTAAATAGGAGCTGCTTGACACAGTAAGGTCCACCAGAAGATCCTTAAAAGCTACACATCATGCCGAGACCCAAAGAAATTCAGGAACAATTGAGAAAGAAAGTAATTGAGATCTATCAGTCTGGAAAGGGTTATAAAGACATTTCCAAAGCTTTGGGAATCCAGCGAACCACAGTGAGAGCCATTATCCACAAATGGCGAAGACATGGAACAGTGGTGAACCTTCCCAGGAGTGGCCGGCCGCCCAAAATTACCCCAAGAGCGCATCGACGACTCATCCAAGAGGTCACAAAAGACCCCACAACAACGTCCAAGGAACTGCAGGCCTCACTTGCCTCAGTTAACGTCAGCGTCATGCCTCCACCATCAGGAAAAGACTGGGCAAAAATGGCCTGCATGGCAGAGTTCCAAGGAGAAAACCACTGCTGAGCAAAAAGAACATCAAAGCTCGTCTCAATTTCTCCACAACACATCTTGATGATCCCCAAGACTTTTGGGACAACATTCTGTGGACCGATGAGACAAAAGTGGAACTCTTTGGAAGGTGTGTGTCCAAGTATATCTGGCGTAGAAGGAACACTGCATTTCAGAAAAAGAACATTATACCAACAGTAAAATATGGTGGTGGTAGTGTGATGGTCTGGGGCTGTTTTGCTGTTTCAGGACCTGGAAGACTTGCCGTGATAAAAGGAACTATGAATTCTGCTGTCTACCAAGAGATCCTGAAGGAGAATGTCCGACCATCTGTTCGTGTACTCAAGCTGAAACGAACTTGGGTTCTGCAGCAGGACAATGATCCTAAACACACCAGCAAGTCCACCACCGAATGGCTGAAGAAAAACAAAATGAAGACTTTGGAGTGGCCTAGCCAAAGTCCTGACCTGAATCCTATTGAGATGTTGTGGTATGACCTTAAAAAGGCCGTTCATGCTCGAAAACCCTCTAATGTAACTGAATTAGGACAATTCTGCAAAGATGAGTGGGCCAAAATTCCTCCAGGACGCTGTAAAAGCCTCATTGCACGTTATCGCAAACGCTTGGTTGCAGTTGTTGCTGCTAAGGGTGGCCCAACCAGTTATTAGGTTTAGGGGGCAATCACTTTTTCACACAGGGCCATGATGGTTTGGATTTTTTTTCACCTTTAATAATAAACACCTTCATTTACAAATTGCATTTTGTGTTTACTTGTGTTGTCCTTGACTATTGTTTAAATTGGTTTGATGTTCCGAAACACTTAAGTGTGACAAACATGCAAAGGAACAGGAAATGAGGAAGGGGGCAAACACTTTTTCACACCACTGTAAGTGGTTAATTTCATTCAGTAATGGTATAAAATTTGAGTGATAAAGTGTCTCTAGGAACGTAGTTATTCATATTCCCAAATATTTTAACTCTTTTTCCTGCCAAATAAATGGGAACTCCTCTTGATAAGTCTGCTCCTCCTGTTTTGGCACATTGATATTTAATATCCCGGATTTAACCGGGTTCATTTTAAAGTTAGATATATTTCCATATAATTTCATTAAGTTAGGCAAAGTAATCCTTGAGTTGGTTATAAAAAAAAAATGTCGTTGGCATAGGCTGCCAGTTTATGTTCCTCCTCTCCTATTTTGATCCCCCTGATGTCTGCAAGTGGTTCTAATGACAGCACAAACAGCAGGGGGGACAGGGGGCAACCCTGTCTGGTGCCATTATGCATTTCAAAAGGCCCTGAAACCATCCAATTTACCTTTTTAAAGGTACTGGGGCAATGGGGTATTTTCTGGGGCACTGACAGAAAATAATTTTTTTGGGGGCAATTTGTCAGGGCAATGGCTGATGTTGTCGCTTCAGTCATCACAGCACCATTTGTGTTATGGTGTCAGGATGATTGAAACACATTATTTCTATTAATACATTGTTATAGAAAATGAAATAGTTCAACTCACCATAATGCAGAATCAGTGGGAGCCCCAAGTGTGTCACTTTCCACGTAGCCTGCCACCAGATGCAGATTGTCATTTGTCACACGTTGCGGATTGTCACTTGCCACGTCACCTGCTACACGTTGCAAATTGTCCACTATCACCTGCCACACATTGTGGATTGTCTACTTGCCACGTCACCTGCCACAAGTTGCAGATTGTCACTTGCCACACGTTGCAAATTGTCCACTTGCCACGTCACCTGCCACCCATTGCGGATTGTCCACTTGCCACGTCACCTGCCACCCCTTTGCGGATTGTCCACTTGCCATGTCACCTGCCACATGTTGCAGATTGTCCACTTGCCATGTCACCTGCCACACATTGTGGATTGTCCACTTGCCACGTCACCTGCCACCAATTGCAGATTGTCCATTTGCCACGTCACCTGCCACAAGTTGCGGATTGTCCACTTGCCACATCACCTGCCACACATTGCGGATTGTCCACTTGCCACGTCACCTGCCGAAAGTTGCAGATTGTCCATTTGCCAAGTCACCTGCCACACATTGCGGATTGTCCATTTGCCACGTCACCTGCCACACATTGCGGATTGTCCACTTGTCACGTCACCTGCAACAAGTTGCAGTTAGTCACATTCCTGCTAAGGTAGGGAATGGGGATTGTCACTTCGGTTTCACAGTCTGAGTCAGGGAGCAGAGAGATGATGTAATCTCTCTACTGCCTGCACAGTGAGTGAGGGCGGAACTGCCAGGATGCAGGGCAGGCGCCGGGTGGTGAGAGATGATCTCTCTGCTCCGCCACCCGCTGATTGGCCACCCACCGAGCATCCCAGCTGGCAGCTTTCCCGCCCGCCGATGAGTCACCCAGCTTTGTCCGCTCGTACAGTCAGTGTGACTGTACGATCGGTGAGTTGATGGGCAGCTTGGCGGCTCACCGGGCCCTCCTCGGCTCACCGGGCCCTCCTCGGCTGCGGGCCCCATAGCGACCGCACGGGTCGCTATGGCGGTAGTTCCGCCACTGCTTACTGGATATAATGGACCCAACTAAGCATATGCCTAATGAGTCTAAAAGACCCTATCAGCAAGGGTGGCCCCATCTTTTCTCCTTTGCTATATGTAATACTGGGAAGAACAACAGTACATACCGGCCATTATACCTTTGGTGGATACTCCTAAAATCAATCTAGTGACGGATCTTTGCTAGTTTGGTACATATTGGAAGCCAGAGT
The DNA here is from genome assembly GCA_028564925.1 of Lithobates sylvaticus. Classification (NCBI taxonomy): domain Eukaryota; kingdom Metazoa; phylum Chordata; class Amphibia; order Anura; family Ranidae; genus Lithobates; species Lithobates sylvaticus. The sequence goes on from CM053030.1 coordinate 288,739,064, forward strand.
CACTGTATATTCCCCTGGGTGTGATTACACCAACAAGCCTTTGCCTAGTAGGGTCCATTATATCCGGTAAGCCTCTTTCCTTATGGTGGTAGATATCTGCAGACAACTCACACAGTCACTTCATTTATCTCAGAACTTATGGACTTTATCACAGCATCACAGCATCCAACATCAGTGCATGACCTCAAAAATGTGCTTCTTGAAGAATGGTCAAACATTCCCATAGACACACTCCTAAACCTTGTGGACAGCCTTACCAGAAAAGCTGAAGCTATTATAGCTGCAAACTCAATATCTGTGTTCTCTCAGTACGAGCAATCCCCACACACGATCCCGAACCCTTACCACGTGATCAGCTATGAGATGGTAATGTGCAGCGCTGATGATGATGAAAATTTCACAATCAGAGAATACTAATATTAGGCATACTCAATATTACATTGGTGCAACAAAGTAAATCAAGATAAATAAGTTATATCGATACAATCGTGACAAATAATTCTTTAGACCAAATTATATACATTTTAAATCTGTCCGGCTCGCAGTTTCCCTCTAATTCATCCCAAAGGTGTTCTATCGGGTTGAGGTCAGGACTCGCTCGTGCATGTCTTTATGGGCCTTGTTTTGTACACTGGTGCTCAGTCACAGGAAGGGGCCACCCCCAAACTGTTCCCACAAAGTTGGGAGTAAGAAATTGTCCAAAATGTCTTGGTATGCTGATGCCTTAAGACCACTTTCACATTGAGCCATGGCTGCGTTAGTGCGAAAGTGCCGCTCTTTTTAACGGCGCTTTAGCACTGTTCAAATGGCGCTTTTTGGCCACTAGCAGGGCGCTTTTAACCCCAAAGAAGAGTTAAAAACACCCGTGTTGTGACGATTCCGAAGCACTGCCCATCCATTTCAATAGGCATGTTGTTTTGGGAACGCCTGTCTACAGCGCTCTCAAACCGCCCCAAAGATGCTGCTTGCAAGACTTTTCCTAACGTCCCGCAGGTGCACCACCCCAGTATGAAAATCACACTGAAATAAATGGGATCCGGGTTTTCAGGCGTTATTTAGAGGCTATTTCTAGCGCTAAAGTGCCTGAAAACCACCTCAGTGTGAAAGGGCTCTAAGAGTTCCCTTCACTGGAACTAAGGGGCCAAGCCCAACCCCTGAAAAACAACCCCACACTATAATCCCCCTTCCACTAAATGATTTGGACCAGTGCACAAAGCAAGGTCCATAAAGACATGGATGAGAGAATGAGAGGAGTTGAAGCTATTATGACTGCAAAGGGTGGGCCAACTCAATAATGAACTCTGCGGGCTAAGACTAGAATGCCATTAAAGTTCATGTGTGTGTAAAGGCGGGCGTCCCAATACTTTTGGTAATATAGTGTATCATTTTGCTTATGAATATTCTGCATTCTAATGTTTAGCTGTCAGAATATTCTCTTCTATGGGCAGTTTGTAAAGTGTAATTTTTTTAAATAAAATAACAAACATGTTATAGTTACCTGCTTTGTGCAATAGAACTTCCTCTTCTGGGGTCCTATGCCATTGCTCGCTGCTCCTTCTCTTTTGTGTTTGCCGCCATAGCACGCTGCTTTGTGAGGTAGTGAGGTAAGAGGGTGATACAACTACGGGAACATTTTTTACCTTGATGCAGGAAATGCATTAAAGTGGATGTAAACCCAAATTTTTTTTTTTTGTTTGACGTCATAATGTAGAGAATACGATTTCCTTTCATTTGAGCCCAGTCTTGCCACACAGATTTACTCGAGGACTGAGCAATCCTCTTTTATTGTTCAGTTAGAGAAATCTTGACAAAGTCTTGAAAACTTTGTCAAAAACGCCCCCTTGCTGTGAGTGACAGGTGATTTACATATCTCATGCACTAGCCTGAGACAGGCACATCCTGTGTAAAAAGTTCACAATTCACATCCCCTCCCCTCCAGCTCTATATATACCGATAAGTTCTGGTAAGAACTCCAGGATCAAAGGGAGGGGAATACAAAGTATTATAATTTAGTTACTTACACGGGACTGGAAGACAGGGGTATGTAATAATGCACTTGAAAGGAACTGCTGGGGTAGGTCATCTGTCATGGGTGCTGAGGAAGCTAAACCACGCATTAGGTGAACGCCTAAACATGTTTTGTTTTGTAATTTGACTGTTTTGTGTGATTTATGCATGGTTTGTAAATATTAGTGGCAATTTGAGAACAGCATTCATATCGCCAACGTGCCCAAACAAGGATATAATCTTGCTCTTCTGTATACATCTGTGGCTTCCAATTTTTATGGTCAGAAAACTGGTTATTGAGTTTTTTGTGTCCGTTGTCATTGAAGAACATACATTTGACGAGGTTTTAATAAATATGATTTATCTACATTACATACCATTTATTTGTGCCTCCTTCACAATGTTTTGTCAGTTAGTAAATAAAATTTGGTCCTAACAGTACTTAAATTGGTTTTGAACCTCAGACATGAAATATGAGCAAAGCATATTCCTATAGTGTATACTTGTCTCAAGAGCACTAAAGCCCCATACACACTTACAGATTTTCTGCTGATTTTTGTGTAGCGGTGACACTTTTACAAGGTGTCCGCTATGTGTGAAATTTAGTTTTTTTTTTTTTTTTAGAACAGTAATGGGGTTCTGAGGGTTAATTGTGTAGGTTAACTTTGGCATCAGTTTGGCTGGGCTGTACTAGGGTTCTGCCTGGTCATGGGTACATTTAGGTGCACATGACAGGCCCAGAACCAGGCCTGGTTGGACGTTTTGAGTATCAGCATTCCCCGGAGCCAATCAGTGGGTGTGTCTGGCCCCGCTGAGGAGTCTGGGGAAGGGTACTTAAGGTGCTGAAGTCATGTGTTCGGGGTTTTTGGCGTAGCTGCCTGTTCCTGAATCTGGACCGGGGTAGCCCCTCAAGGGGTCCCAGGCCCGGGAGCGTTTGCCGTCCCGCAACATGGTCATTCTGACTAGCCCCACAGACCCACTTGGTCTGGGGCAGAGGATCCATCTGTTCCCGCATCTCAGAACCAGCTGCTCTGAGGCGCAGTAACTGAGGGAGGATTCAAGGCGTCCGGGTGCGCTCTCAACTTGGAGGGGCACCGCAGCTCGTGTAAGCGACTGGGGGAGGACTCTATGGAGGAGGGCCAACAAGCTGGCATCCCAAGAAGTGGCTGGTTGTTGGGTTGTCAAGGACACCAAAAAATCCACAGTTTCACAGTACTGCCAAGGAGACAGAAACCGCTTCAGGTACTGAGAAAAGGTTCCTATTTCATTCTCGGTTGAGACTTTATTCAATGTCAGAGACTTCGCAAGTTTCCGGATCAAAGTGCTGACTGCCATAATCTCTGGCTAGAGATTTGTTCAGCTTTGAAGCGCCCAGCTGTGAGTGGCTACTCTCTGGGTTTGTGTTAGAGACATTTCAATTGTCAGCAGTTCAAGGTGCCTGAGTTTCTTCACCCTTGCCCTCTGTTTCCATACGAGACTGTGTTTTGTTGGATGTTACCCCTGCAAATAAAAACCTTCTAAAAGGACTTTTATGGTGTCAGCGTCCGAAGTTGTTGGGTACTAACCCTGGGAACCCCTGGACATGGAAGAACAAGCCAAGTGGAGGTAACCGGTAAGATCAAAAGTCAAGGCCGCCCCATTTGTCTTCAGATTTATCAAAACCATGTAGTGCAAGGGCCTGCCTGAATGCATACAAATTGAAACTCCTAAGGTTTGACATCATATTATATGGTTTTGGTAAATCTGAAGACAAAAATCAGCAGAAAATCTGATAGTGTGTATATGGGGCTTAAGTGTCACTTTTATCTGCTGCTTTGTTCCTCTGCTATGAGCATTAATTACTTCTGACAAGTTTTCCTGACATCAAGAGAAAAAAAGTGACAGGGGAGGGACCTCCAGTTGATAGACAGCCTCAGCTCTGTTCCTGTGTGCTGCGTGAAAGGAGGTGTGTCTGTTCATTCCAATCAGCTGTCATAGCTCTCCTCAGTGAGCTCTGCAGAGTGTAACTTCACAGCTCTCTGCACTCTTTTTTCTGACAGCTCTGACAGGCTTTATAAATTCTGGATTTTGAGGCGTGTCCTAACCGTGGACTAAGATGGACGATTAGGTCTGGTGCTCCGGCCGTCAGAGGATATGCAAACTGCCTAGTAGAGACCTGAAGGAGACCTGCACCTCTCCAACATGGGGAAACCGAACTGGAGCCGATTTTCATCCCACTCCAGATCTCTGCAGAAGTCGGGCACAACATAGCTGGCGAAACCCGGAATAGCAGCAATCCACAGCTGCCTCAGCAAACACAAAGCTTGGTAAGAGTCTCTGCCCCCTCACCAGTGCCCACACAGCAACCACAACCCACTCTCTGCTTAAATGACCTTCATTAAGTGGCTAATGACATTAAAGAAACACTCACAGCAGCCTTCTCTGCAGCCATAGCAGATCTCCGCCATACAGGACATTGCAGATAGAGACACAAATAAATCAGCTCCAAACCTCTCAAGATGCATATACACTGCAATTAAGAGATATGCAAAGACACATGGAAGACCTTGACAACTGTGCACGCAGGAATAATCTATGGGTCCGTGGTGTCCCAGAGTCAATCGAATATGATCAATTACAGACTGTCACAAACTGTGACAGTCATCTTTAACAATCTCCTAGACAGACCAGCCACAGATTGTATTGAGATGGAAAGAATACACCGTGCATTATGTACAAAAGGAAGAGACACAGATCCACCATGAGACATAACCTGCTGCTTAACCAGTTTTCATATTAAAGCGGTTGTATAGCCGTTTTTTTTTTTTAACTACCTGTAAGACAAAGCCAAAATGAGCTAGTATGACTAGCATACTAGCTCATTATGCATTACTTACCTTAGATCGGGGCCCCTGACGCCGTCCTCGTCTCCCCCTCCAGCCGCAGCTATCTCTCCACAGACACCCTTCCGGGTATCGCCGCTCCGGCCAATCACAGCGCCGATTCGGCGCTGTGATTGGCCAAAGCAGCGAAGACCTCGCTCCGCGCATGCGCGCGGGAGACTTCAACTTCGGCGAGCTGAAGTTGTTAATGGGGATTAACCCTGTGAATGCGCCGTTGTCTACAGCACGCATGCGCCGTAGACAACGGTGTAAACATTTTTTGGCAAATATCTCCTAAACCGTGCAGGTTTAGGAGATATTTCTTGTACCTACAGGTAAGCCTTAATCTAGGCTTATCTGTAGGTGCAAGTTGTAATTGAGGGTATACAACCCCTTTAAGGAGGAAATACTGAAAAAAGCTTGCAATAGAATACATAAAACCCATGAATCAGCCAATAACAAAATATATCAAGATCTCTCAAACATAACTCTGCAACATCGCAAAGATCTGAGACCATTATTGGACGTTTTGCAGACAAGAGGCATTCACTATAAATGGAAATTTCCTTTCTGCCTCTCGGCAACTACAGCTGGAAGAACAGCTCTACCAAAAGTACCAGGAGACCTTCCAAAATTCTGCTACTGCCTAGGCATTCCTATGGTCCAAATTCCTGAATGGTATGTAGAATTCCATCCCCCCTCTTTCATCGGAGAACACCACAGAGAAGATAGAATGGAAACACAGTCCTTCCGTTACAGACGTCACAGGTCACCAAGACCAGATGCACCTCATCAGAATGTCCAAAGATCCTTACAGGGCACAAGCCCCACCGCTTCGCCTGCCCACAGGAGGCCCAGACAAGAAACATAATCAGTCATAACATCCTGGTCTGCAGCTAAGTACCATACAGAAAATCATCAATATATACAGGAATAATATGTTTGCTTAATAGTTTCTTTGGACTCTGCAAAGTTGATCGCAATTATCCAAAAAATTAAATCCCCAGTAGCAATAATTGAACTTAAAAGTTTTTTAATTGGTTCAAAAAATATTTGTATACATACAGAAGCTGTATGGGTAAGATTGGAAAACAGGTTTAAAGAATGAACACACACTTATGCAGAATATACAGATATTGGTTGTCTTTTTTTTTTTTACTTTTTGGAGAGTTGCAAAATGACTGCAGTGTCAAAATTGCATACAATACTCAAAAACCAAGCAGCCGCTTAAAGAAGTGGAACACACCCAGTTCTGATCTTTACCAATTGTCACAAGTCTAACTTGAACACAAACTGTCGAATCAAACACTTTTGCAATTATCAACCAATTGGGAAATCCATGTAAACCTTGTTCTTCTGCCAACATATGATTTCATAAATCGAAATGTCAATATAACCAACAAGATGCTAAGCTGAAACATGGTTAAGGAATCTATTCACTGAACAGAAATGGGCTCCATAATTCACGACCCCTAATCCAGAAACCCATTGGAGAATTTCACAAGTACACATTTCAAAATGTCTCTATATAAATACCACTTTTCTTACATCCTCTACCAGGCCTAAGCTCTCATCGCAAGTCCAATCTAGGTTATACTACCCCACAGCAGATAGCCTCCTAAAAAGATATAACATACCTTGTGAACTATCTCCTTTCTGCTGACTCCCCCCCCCCCCCGGTAAAGATCCTTATCCCAATCCCCATCTTAGGCAAGCTAGCAGGCTCTGCCTTGCCTCCCGGGTACACCCTACCTCCTTCCCATCCCCCCCCCCCCATACACACTAGACCAACCACTCTGCAAAGAACGATAATAAAAATATCCCCTTCTCTAGGGGGAATAGCACCCCTAAAACACCCCTCTACTCATACAGCTAAAGTTCTAAATATAACCTACGCTCCCCTTATTGTGGAAACATATTCCACAACCTCCTCTTAACACACTAACAACATAACAGATCAACATTATACAAGCAAAACAAGAATCCAAAACTTTGAAGCTAGTATTGATCAATGGCCAAGGTCTTAATATACTATAAAAAATATCACAATTATTGACTCTAATGAAGAAACAAAAAGCAGACATTGTACTGGTCCAAGAAACACATTTCAGAACGAATCTAATACCTAAATTGACCAATCATTCTTTTGCTACGGTCCACCACAGGCACGCAACCAACTGCCAAACAAAAACTAAAGGGGTATCAATACTCATCACAAAACATTTACCCATAAACACACTCTTGTGGATACTGAAGGGAGATACCTTTTTTTAAAAGGTAATCTATATAACAAACCAATCACAATAGAAAACATATACTGTCCAAATACAAAACAAACCTCTTTTTTAAATTCTATAGCATCACATCTATCCACCTTCAAAATGGGGATGCTATATATGAGAGGGGATCTAAATGTCCCTCTTCAGCCCAGATTTGATACAACCAATGGAATGACCTCCACTCCTTATAAAGCCCTGAAAAAAATGAACCTCTCCATACAAGAAGGCATTCGACAGAGTGGCGTGGGACTATATGAAAGCTGTCTTGGAAATAACAGGACTAGGACAGAAAATGCTCAACTTTATACTTGCACTGTGCTCATCACCATCTGCCAAAGTACGAGTTATTGGCCACCTGTCGAATGCCTTTCCTATTTCAAACGGAACCAGACAAGGATGCCCTTTATAACCCTTACTCTATGTACTCTCCCTTGAACCCTTACTAGATTGCATCAGAATGAATGATAACATCTCAGGGATTTAGGTTGCAGGCCATACACATAAGATAGCAGCATTTGCGGATGATATACTACTCTTCTTAACCAACCCCCAAACTACCATACCCACTTTATTGGAAGAATTTGAACAATACAAATCTCTATCTAACCTACAAATACATTTTTCTTAGTCACACGCACTTAACATAACACTATCATCGATTGAAGTGGCAGACTGTAGAATTAAATTCCCCTTCTCATGGAAGACAAAATCAATTACTTATCTAGGAATGCAATTACCCAGCCACCTTCACGATTTGTATCATCTTAATTATCTACCGATACTAAAAAATATACAACAAGACCTTGAGAAGTGGCACAAAGGTACATTTTCCTGGTTTGGCCGAGCAGCCATAATGAAAATGAATGTTTTGCCCCATCTTCAATATATCTTACAGACAGTCCCTATTCTACTCCTTAACCACTTCCCGACCAGCGCACACAGATGTACGTCGACAGAATGGCACGTACAAGCAGGAGGGCGTATATATAAGTCCCTCCTTTAGCCTGTCCGTGCCATCGGGAGCGCGCCGGGAGCGCGCCGGGAGCGGCGCGCTCCCGCGCCGGTCGGGACCCCCGTGAGTCTGATCGCGGTCCCCGTGGACTCGATCGCCGCGGGGACCCCCGCGATCGTCTCACGGGGCGGCTGAACGGGGAGATGCCGAGATAAACAGCATCTCCCCGTTCTGCCTAGCAACTAGTGACGCCGATCTCTGCTCCCTGTGATTGGAGCAGAGATCAGCATTCACTAGCTGACAGCCACGCCCCCCCCACAGTAAGAAATACACCCCTAGGCACACTTAGCCCCTCCCCGCCCCCTTGTGGTTAACCCCTTCACTGCCAGTGTCATTTATACAGGAATTAATGCATTTAAATAGCATTAATTGCTGTAAAAATGACAATGGTCCCAAAAATGTGTCAAAAATGTCCGATGTGTCCGCCATAATGTCGCAGTCACAAAAAAAATCGCAGATCTCCGCCATTACTAATAAAAAAAAATTATTAATAAAAATGCTATAAAACTATCCCCTATCTTGAAAACGCTATAACTTCTGCGCAAACCGATCAATAATCGCTTATTGCGATTTTTTTTACCAAAAATATGTAGAAGAATACGTATCGGCCTAAACTGAGGAAAAAAAAGTTTTTTTATATATTTTTTGGGGATATTTATTATAGCAAAAAGTAAAAAATAATGCATTTTTTTCAAAATTGTCGCTCTATTTTTGTTTATAGCGCAAAAAATAAAAAGCGCAGGGGCGATCAAATACCACCAAAAGAAAGCTCTATTTGTGGGAAAAAAAGGACGCCAATTTTGTTTGGGAGCCACGTCGCACGACCGCGCAATTGTCAGTTAAAGCGATGCAGTGCCGAATCGCAAAAAGGGGCCTGGTCCTTTGGCTGCAAATTGGTCCGGTCTGAAAGTGGTTAAAACCTTTTTTGCTTCATATAGGAGGGCTTGTACACTTTTTGTCTGGGGCCACAAACGTCACAGACTTAGATAAAAGATTCTTACACTTCCTAAACTAAAAGGTGGCATTGGTTTACCAGACATTTACAAGTACTATATAGCCTGTCACCTCACAAGAATTGCAGATTGGAATCAGATAGAAAACGCAAATGCTCAAACCCCTCTACAAATGGCAACCTGGCTACCAACCTCACATACAGCAAAACTACATAAAGACCCTACAACTATAGGCCGAACTCTTCAATGCCTACACATTATTAACAAAAACATGAAACTAACATCCTACCCAGGCCCACTCGCTCCTATTATACACAATCCTCACTTCACAGCGGACCTTTCCACCCAATTGCATTGGGAAGGATGGCCATACGAACAGATTAAAGCTGAACAATTTTTTCAAAGTGGATCCCTGATTTCATATAAAACTCCCCAAGCTAAAATGCTTGACTCCACCTTCCCACTCTGGACATATGTGAAGTTAAGACAATTTTTCAAACACCCAAACATCCATGCAGACTGGCATAGAAAACACACGCCATTCGAAACCTTCTGTACTAAACCTTCCCCACAATCACATATAGGGGGTTATTTACGAAAGGCAAATCCACTTTACACTGCAAGTGCACTTGAAAGTGCACTGAAAATGCACTTGGAAGTGCAGTTGCTCTCAATCTAAGGGGTAGATCTGAAATGAGTGGAAGTTCTGCTGATTTTATCATCCAATCATGTGCAAGCTAAAATGCTGTTTTTTATTTTCCTTGCATGTCCCCCTCAGATCTACAGCGACTTTACTTCCAAGTGCACTTTCAGTGCACTTTGAAGTGCACTTGCAGTGCAAAGTGGATTTTTCTTTAGTAAATAACCCCCATAGTGTCCTTCATGTATGCTTTACTATTTTCCAACCAAGAGGTGAAAACTAGCGGACCATGTCAAAAATGGGAACAAAATCTTAACATCAATCTTACAGAAGAAGAATAGGATCACATGCTACATAACTGTCAGGGCTGGGCTCAGCCCTTCCTTCTCAAAGCTGGCTGCTCAGCTGTCGGCTAATTGTCAGATCCTATCTCTACACAGTGACTCACCTGTTGATGAAATGCTGTTTGTTAGACTAGTCTACTTAAGCCGCCCATTCCAGATGATCTCTGCCTTCGTCTTGGTCATATCTCTAGAGACGCTCTCCTGTGTTCCTGTTAAAGACTTGCTTGGCTGACATTCCTTCTGGCTCCAGATCCTGCTTGCTATTCTACTGCGCTCCCTGATGTTTTGGCTTGTCTGACGATCCGTTCCGGTTCCTGAACTCTGGCTATGTTTTAACTACATTTACTCTGTTTACCTTTTTTTATTATTATTAAAGTGGTTGTAAACCCTTTACAACCACTTTTTACTACAGGCAAGCCTATAATTAGGCTTACCTGTAGCTACACTGGATATCTCCTAAACCTACACGGTTTAGGAGATATCCCTGTATTTGCATGTGCCGACATCATGGGCACATGCGCAGTTAAACAAACTGAAGCAACGGCACGTACGTGCCATTTGCCTTAGTTAGACTACCGGTGGCTCCCGCACGCATGCGCGGGAGTGACTTCCAGGTATCACGGCTCTGGCCAATCACATACCCGGACGTAACCCCCGGGAGAGATGTCGGCTGCTGGAGCGGTGAACGAGGACCGCTGCAGGGGCTAGGATTTCAGGTAAGTAATTCATAATGAGCTAGTATGCTATGCATAATGCCTTTTGGTCTTTGTAACGCCCCGGCAGTTTTCCAGGAATTTATTAACGATGTCCTTCGAGATTTGTTGCAGTTATGTGTGGTGATTTATCTGGATGATATCCTCATACTTTCCAAGTCCCTGGAGAGCCACCACACAGATGTCTGTCGTGTGTTTCAGAAACTAAGAGAGAACAATCTCTATTGTAAATTGGAGAAGTGCGAATTCCATTGTGAACAGGTTAAAATACTTGGTTATGTCATTCCACTGCTGTTTTTTTCGATGGACCCAGAGAAACTTTCAGCAGTCCTACAGTGACCCGACCCATGGGTTTATGTCCTCTGCAGCATTTTCTTGGCTTTGTCAACTATTATGGGAAGTTTATTCGTAACTTCTCTTCTCTGGTCAAGCCCCTGACTGATATGACCAGAAAGGACGGTAACCCGCAGAGTTGGTTTCCGGAGTCCATTAAGGCCTTGTCTCAAGGATGCCTTTGTTTCTGCTCCTGTGTTGGCACATCTTGATCCTACGTTACCTATTATCCTTGAGATTGATGCTTCTGAGACTGGAGTGTGCACCTTTCTGTCTCAACGTCCTACCTCTGAGAGCGCTATGCATCCTTGTGGCTACTTTTCCAAGAAATTGTCACCTGCGGAGTGCAATTACGAGATTGGTGAAAGAGAGCTATCAGAAATATAGCAAAATAGGAATTGCTCCAAGTACCGATTGGCTCGTTCTGCGGCCCCATTAGACTGCAGGTGATACACAGAGGAGAAAGCAAGCTGAATTTCCAACTGTGCACAAAAGGCTCGCCAGAACCGGGACACAAACTGACTACCCCTGTCCGAGACAATCACCTTGGGTAGCCCATGTAAGCGAAGGATCACCCGAGAAAAAATGGAAGCCAGTTCTTTAGAAGTGGGCAACTTCTTAAGTGGAATACAATGACACATTTTTGAGAACCGGTCATCCACCATAAGGATAACTGTGTTGCCCTGGGAGATAGGTAACTCCACAATGAAATCCATAGACAGGTGGGTCCAGGGCCTCTCTCCATTGGGTATGGGTTGTAGGATGCCCACTGGAAGGTGTTGTGGAGTCTTACTCTGAGCACACAAGGAACAGGCAGCTACAAAGGCCGTTTACATCAGCATGTAGACTAGGCCACCAGAATTGTTGGTAAATGACCCAAAAGAGTTGATTCTTCCCAGGGAGGCCAGCAGCCTTGGGAGAATGGTAAGTGTGGAGCACGGCAGTACAGAGACTCTCTGGGACAAAACAGCAGTCACAAGGTTTCTCAGGAGGAGCATGGACCTGAGCAGCAAGAATTTTGTCACCCAAAAGGAGAAGTGAGACTGGTGCGAACCGTAACCAGAATACCATCAGGAGGAATCACAGGAACCAGAGCCGACTCCAACTTGGAAGTGGAGGAAAACTGTTGCGACAAGGCGTCAGCCCTTACATTCTTAGTACCGAGTAAGAATAAGACAATGTAATTGAAACTTGACAAGAAAATATCCCATCACGCCCTTCTGGGAGAGAGGTGTTTAGCCTCAGACAAGAATGTGAGATTCTTATGGTCAGTAAGAATGAGAACTGGCACAGTGGTACCTTCAAGGAGATTTTTCCATTCTTTCAGGGGTAAAATGATCACCAAAAGCTCTCTGTCACCAATCTCGTAATTCCACTCCGCTGGTGACAATTTCTTGGAAAAGTAGCCACAAGGATGCATAGCGCTCTCAGACAAAAGGGCGCCAACACCAGTCTCAGAAGCATCAATCTCAAGGATAAGAGGTAATGTAGGATCAGGATGTGCCAACACAGGAGCAGAGACAAAGGCAGCCTTGAGACTCTCGAAGGCCTTTAATGGACTCCGGAGACCAATTCTGTGGGTTACCATGCTTTCTGGTCATATCAGTCAGGGGCTTGACCAGAGATGAGAAGTTACAAATAAATTTCCGATAATAGTTGGCAAAGCCCAGGAAACGCTGCAGAGAATGTAAACCCACAGGTCGGGGCCACTGTAGGACTGCAGAAAGTTTCTCTGGGTCCATTGAAAAACCAGCAGTGGAAATTACATTTTTTAACCTGTTCACGATGGAACTCGCATTTCTCCAATTTGCAATAGAGATTGTTCTCTCTTAGTTTCTGAAGCACACGACAGACATCTGTGTGGTGGTTCTCCAGGGACTTGGAAAATATGAGGATATCATCGAGATAAACCACCACACATAACTGCAACAAATCTTGGAGGACATCGTTAATAAATTCCTGGAAAACTGCCAGGGCGTTACAAAGGACAAAATGCTTTACGAGGTACTCATACTGGCCTGTTCTGGTATTAAACGCATTTTTACACTCGTCACCCTCATTAATCCTCACGAGATTGTATGCCCCTCTCAAATCAAGCTTTGTGAAAACCGTTACTCCCTTGAGGCGGTCAAATAACTCTGTAATCAACTGAATCGGATAGGCCTTCTTAATGGTGAAACAATTGAGGCCCTATAATCAATACAAGGTCTCAATTCACCACTCTTCTTCTTCACAAAGAAGAAACCATCACCAGCAGGAGACGAGGATTTGCAGATGAAACCTTGAAAAAGTGCGTCTGCAACATACTCCTCCATGGCCTTATCCTGCAAGACCGACAAAGGGTAAACCTGGCCACGAGGGGGTATGGCACCAGGTTGAAGGTCAATTGCGCAATCATACGGCCGGTGTGGAGGCAAACTACAGGCTTGACCTTTGTCAAAGACATTGCTAAAATCGCGGTACTCCTCCGGCAGGTAGGAGAGTGAAGAGGTGCACAGGACCTTGGCTACCTTCTGGAAGCATGTCTTACTGCATTGTGGCGACCAGGAGAGAACCTCAGCACGGAGCCAATCAAAATATCGGTTGTGCCTCTGTAACCAAGGATAACCAATAACCAGCGGAAACTTAGTTGAGGAAATAACTTGGAATTGGATTATCTCATAGTGAAGAGCCCCTACGGCCATGGACAAAGGAACCGTCTCATGAGTCACATGGGCAGGCTGTAGGAGTCTCCCGTCAAGAACCTCAATGGCAAGTGGAGTGTCACGCAGCTGCAGCGGAATCGAGTGCTTCTATACAGCAGCATCAATGAACAGGCCTGCAGCCCCAGAGTCGATTACATAGTTACATAGTTAGCTAGGCCGAAAAAAGACACAAGTCCATCCAGTTCAACCATAAAAAAAGAAATAATAAATAAAAATAAAAAATATCGTACAATCCAATATACTCAATTCTATACCCACAGTTGATCCAGAGGAAGGCAAAAAAAAAAAACAGCAGAGCATGCTCCAATCTGCTACAGCAGGGGAAAAAATCCCTTCCTGATCCCCCTAGAGGCAATCGGATTTTCCCTGGATCAACTTTACCTATAAATGTTAGTACCCAGTTATATTATGTACATTTAGGAAAGTATCCAGGTCTTTCTTAAAGCAATCTACTGAGTTAGCCAGAACCACCTCTGGAGGGAGTCTATTCCACATTTTCACAGCTCTTACTGTGAAGAAACCTTTCTGTATTTGGAGATGAAATCTCTTTTCCTCCAGACGTAAAGAGTGCCCCCTTGTCCTCTGTGTTGACCGTAAAGTGAATAACTCAACACCAAGTTCACTATATGGACCCCTTATATATTTGAACATGTTGATCATATCCCCCCTTATTCGCCTTTTCTCAAGAGTGAATAAATTCAGTTCCTCTAATCTTTCCTCATAGCTGAGCTCCTCCATGCCTCTTATCAGTTTGGTTGCCCTTCTCTGCACTTTCTCCAGTTCCCCGATATCCTTTTTGAGAACTGGTGCCCAAAACTGAACTGCATATTCCAGATGAGGTCTTACTAATGATTTGAACAGGGGCAAAATTATATCTCTCTCTCTGGAGTCCATACCTCTCTTAATACAAGAAAGACTTTGCTTGCTTTGGAAACCGCAGCTTGGCATTGCATGCTATTATTGAGCTTATGATCTACCAAAACCTCCAGATACTTCTCCACTAGGGATGAGCCGAACACCCCCGGGTTTGGTTCGCACCAGAACTTTCGAACGGACCGAAAGTTTGTGTGAATTTTCGAACCCTATTCGTTACAATGAACGCAAACGTTCAAAATCAAAAGTGCTAATTATAACGGCCAATATGGATGTTAATGTCATAAAACAGGTTTGGGGACCCAGGTCCTGCCCCAGGGGACATATATCAATGCAAAAAGAAGTTTTAAAAACTGACGTTTTTTCGGGAGCAGTCATTTTAATGATGAATAAAGTAAAAAAAAGTGAAATATTCCTTTAAATATGGTACCTGGGGGTGTCTAAAGTATGCCTGTGAAGTGGCATGTGTTTCCCGTGTTTAGAACTGTCCCTGCAAAAAATTACATTTGTAAAGAAAAAAAAGAAGCCATTTAAAACTGCTTGCGGCTTTAATGTCATGTCTTGTCCTGGCAATATGGCTGAAAATCTTTGAGAAAAATGGCATGGCTGTTTAACATGGCATGGCATGTTAAACAGGGGCTGAAAATTTGTGCCTTAGGCACTGGTGCTGGTGCGACAACACTGCAACCCCTCACAGATACTGTATTTGGAGCACAGCAGTCAGACCTGTTGCGAAGCATTGCTTAAAAAATTGTAATTACACGCCCCTGTTAAACAGGGGCTGAAAAATTGTGCCTTAGGTACTGGTGCTGGTGCCACAACACTGCAACCCCTCACAGATACTGTACTTGGAGCACAGCAGTCACACCTGTTGCGAAGCATTGCTTAAAAATTGTATAAACAGGGGCTGAAAAATTGGGCCTTAGGCACTGGTGCTGGTGCCACAACACTGCAACCCCTCACAGATACTGTACTCTGAGCACAGCAGTCAGACCTGTTGCAAAGCATTGCCTAAAAATTGTAAGTACACGCCCCTGTTAAACAGGGGCTGAAAAATTGGGCCTTAGCCACTGGTGGTGGCACCCAGAAACAAAAATGTTCTTCCAAGATATCATCAGGATCATTGAGGAGGAAGAGGATAGTCAGTCAACATAACAGGACAGTCACTCAGCATCAGCATAGGCAGTCTTGAAGGGATGTGACATTATAAATTATTCAGTAATATCAGCTTCAGGTGCCTGGTAGCTGTTCGTGATCCAAGACTAATTCATCTTTATGAAGGTCAGTCGATCAACCGAGTCGGTGGACAGGCGCACCCTGTGATCGATGACAAAGCCTCCAGCAGCACTGAATGTGCGTTCGGAAAGAATGCTGGATGCAGGACAGGCCAGTAGCTCAATTGCATACTGTGCAAGCTTTGGCCAGTGATCCATCCTCAAGACCCAGTAAGCCAGAGGATTTTCGGTGGGAAAGGTGTCCAAGTCTGACCTTGCCCCTAGGTATTCCTGCACCATGTATATCAGACGCTGGCGATGGTTGCTGGAACCGATCATACCTCGGGGCTGCGGACTAAAAAATTGTCTGAACGCATCGGTCAGACATCTACCTTCCCCACCGCTCCTTCTGCTACTGACCGAAGCCTCAGCAACTCGTCGTCCAGGACCAGGAGTTTGTAACCTCCAAGTCTCTGGGAATGCGTTGCACAGACCTTTCTGCAAGGCCTCCCTGAGATGTCTCATCCTCTGCTCCCTCTGCGACGGCAAGATAAGGTCCGCAACCTTACCCTTGTACCGTGGATCAAGGAGAGTGGCCAGCCAGTAATGGTCCCTCTCCTTGATCCGAAGAATACGAGGATCCTTCCGCAGGCTTTGCAGGATCAGGGAGGCCATGCAACGTAGGTTAACTGAGACATTCGGTCCGGAGTCTTCTGGGTCACTGAGGACGACATGATCAGCAGCCACCTCCTCCCAGCCACATACAAGTCCACTGGTTTGTTGGGACTGTAAATCATCCCTAAAAGACTGCTGCTGCTGCTGATGCTGAGTGCCAGGCTCCACCTCCATGCTGACACAATCCTCCTCCTCCTCATCCTTTTCCTGTGTGATGGGTGGGAGAGAAGGAACACTGTCTGGATAAAGGGGGCCTTGAGAGGCAAGGAAGTCCTCCTCTTCCTGCCTCTGTTCTGCATCCAGTGCCCTGTCCATTATCCCACGCAGCGTATGCTCCAACAGGTGGACAAGAGGTACAGTGTCAATGATGCATGCACTGTCACTGCTCACCATCCTCGTGGCCTCCTCAAATGGTGACAGGACAGTGCATGCATCCCTGATCATGCTCCACTGGCGTGGGGAAAAAAATCCAAGCTCCCCTGACCCTGTCCTGGTGCCGTAGTCGCACAGGTACTCATTGATGGCCCTCTGCTGCGTGTGCAGTCGCTGCAGCATGGCCAACGTTGAGTTCAACCTGGTGGGCATGTCACATATAAGGCGGTTCTTGGGCAGGTTCAACTCCTTTTGCAGCTCAGCCAGCCGAGCACTGGAATTATACGATCGGCGGAAATGCACACAGACTTTCCTGGCCTGCCTCAGGACATCCTGTAAGCCTGGGTACCTGCCCAAGAACCGCTGCACCACCAGGTTGAGGACGTGAGCCATACAGGGCACATGGGTCAGCTGTCCCTGTCGCAGGGCGGAGAGGAGGTTGGTGCCATTGTCACAAACCACCATTCCTGGCTTAAGCTGGCGTGGCGTCAACCACCTCTCGGCCTGCCCCTGCAGAGCTGCCAGAACCTCTGCCCCAGTGTGGCTCCTGTCCCCCAAACACACCAGTGCAAGCACGGCATGGCATCTTTTTGCCTGCATACTTGCTTAGCCCCTTGTACACCTACGGAGCACCGCTGGTTCCGAGGACAGAGCACTCGAAGAGGTCTGTCACAACCAGTAGTAGCATTTTGGAGGCGTGGTGGCGGAACAACCTCCAACACTACTGCACCTTGTCCTGCATCCCTCCCAGCTGCCAAAAGAGTGACCCAATGGGCCGTGAAAGACAGGTAACTACCCTGTCCATGCCTGCTGGACCATGAGTCAGCGGTAATATGCACCTTACCGCTGACCGCCCTGTCCAGCGAGGCATGGACATTGCCTTCCACATGCCGGTAGAGAGCCGAAATCGCCTTCTGTGAGAA
The DNA here is from genome assembly GCA_028564925.1 of Lithobates sylvaticus. Taxonomy (NCBI): domain Eukaryota; kingdom Metazoa; phylum Chordata; class Amphibia; order Anura; family Ranidae; genus Lithobates; species Lithobates sylvaticus. The sequence continues at coordinate 288,756,968 of CM053030.1, forward strand.
AAAGTGGCGTTTTGGAACCTGCCACTGAGGAACCGCACATTGAACAAACTCACGGAAGGGGGCCGAGTCTACCAACTGAAAAGGCAGCAGTTGAAGTGCTAGCAATTTAGCCAAGCCAGCATTCAACCGCTGGGCATGTGGATGGCTGGGAGTAAACTTCTTTCGACGGTCCAGCAGCTTGGGCAGGGAAATTTGCCTGGTAGAATCGGACATCAGTGTACTGCTAACAGAGTGCCCGCAAGTACTTGGCTGTGACACACCTAATTCTACACCTTCATTCCTATCAGTGCAGCTTTCAGGGAGGGCTGAAGATATAGTGGGGTTGGAGATCCCAGCTGATGAGGAGCAAGGAGAGGTCCGCTTTGTTCTTTGGTGTGGGTCTTTAATGTGCGCTTGCCAACGAGCTGCATGGCAGGTCGACATATGTCTGGTCATGCTTGTGGTGCCCAAGCGGCTGATGTTTTGGCCACGCGAGATACGCTTGAGACATATGTTGCAAATAGCAGTGGTGCAATCTGATGCACTTGTCTCAAAAAAGGCCCACACCAAAGAACTTTTGTGATAACGTGCAGAGGCAGCGCCCTGCACAGGCGGAGCTCTGCGGTGTGATTCAGTGGGTGTGCTGGCCTCTAGCTGGGCTCCGGAAGGCATCCTGCCTCGTTGGACATGTGCCGCCTCCTCCTCCTCCTCTCTCCCTTCAGGCACCCACGTGGAGTCAGTGACCTCATCATCCCCTCCCTCTTCACCACTGGAGCAAACCTGGCAGTAAGCTGCAGCTGGTGGAACATGACTGCCAGATTGCTGTCCTTGAGCATCCCCTCTTTCTGCGCTCACGCTACTGCCTTCCTCTAGCTGGGTATCATCATCCAAGCCTTCAAAACGTTGGGCATCCTCCTGGAGCATGTACCCAACACTGTGCTCAAACAGTTCGGGGGACTAATCAGGAGGACATGGTGGGTCTAGGGAAGGGGTGCCCGATGATGCCATTGAGTACGCGTTGGCAGCTGCTTTGCCAGTACCCTGAGCCTGGGTGAGAGAGGATGAGGAGGATGAGGAGGGCTTGGTCATCCATTCTACCAAGCCTTCGGCATGATGCGGCTCAACATGTCCAGCTGCCGAAAACAAGGACAAGCGTGTCCCATGGCCACGTGCTGATGACGATGCACGACCATGTCCACGTCCATGACCAGCACTGTTGTCTCTAGACACAGAGCCTGCTTGCCCTGTGTTCTTGCCTCTGGACTGTCTGCCTCTCCTTGGCGGTCTTCCAGGCATTGTAGTGGGTAGTGTATATTGTGCTGGAGTCACACAGCACACACACTAACTCCTGCAGATGGCTGCCTTAGATGACAGCAACAGGGCCTTACGGCAGATAGAGGCTGCCTTAGATGACAACAACTGGGCCTTACGGCAGATAGAGGCTGCCTTAGATGACAACAACTGGGCCTTACGGCAGATAGAGAGGCTGAGGTGGTTTTATGTGTGCTGTACTAACACAGCAGACACACACGCTAGCTCCTGTAGATGCCTGGCTGCCTTAGATGACAGCAACTGGGCCTTACGGCAGATAGAGGCTGCCTTAGATGACAACAACTGGGCCTTACGGCAGATAGAGGCTGCCTTAGATGACAACAACTGGGCCTTACGGCAGATAGAGAGGCTGAGGTGGTTTTATGTGTGCTGTACTAACACAGCAGACACACACGCTAGCTCCTGTAGATGCCTGGCTGCCTTAGATGACAACGACTGGGCCTTACGGCAGATAGAGGCTGCCTTAGATGACAACAACTGGGCCTTACGGCAGATAGAGGCTGCCTTAGATGACAACAACTGGGCCTTACGGCAGATAGAGAGGCTGAGGTGGTTTTATGTGTGCTGTACTAACACAGCAGACACACACGCTAGCTCCTATAAATGCCTGGCTACCTTAGATGACAACAACTGGGCCTTACGGCAGATAGAGGCTGCCTTAGATGACAACAACTGGGCCTTACGGCAGATAGAGGCTGCCTTAGATGACAACAACTGGGCCTTACGGCAGATATAGAGGCTGAGGTGGTTTTATGTGTGCTGTACTAACACAGCAGACACACACGCTAGCTCCTGTAGATGCCTGGCTGCCTTAGATGACAACAACTGGGCCTTACGGCAGATAGAGGCTGCCTTAGATGACAACAACTGGGCCTTACGGCAGATAGAGGCTGCCTTAGATGACAACAACAGGGCTTTATGGCAGATAGAGATGCTGAGGTGGTTTTATGTGTTCTGTACTAACACAGCAGACACACACGCTAGCTCCTATAAATGCCTGCCTGCCTTAGATGACAACAACAGGGCCTTATGACAGATAGAGAGGCTGAGGTGGTTTTATGTGTGCTGTACTAACACAGCAGACACACACGCTAGCTCCTATAAATGCCTGCCTGCCTTAGATGACAACAACGGGGCCTTATGACAGATAGAGAGGCTGTGGTGGTTTTATGTGTGCTGTACTAACACAGCAGACACACAGGCTAGCTCCTATAAATGCCTGCCTGCCTTAGATGACAACAACCGTTGTTGACAACAGGTGCTTTATCCACCTTTATTCTGTCTAAATATTTCTGGACCATATCACTTTTGAGCCATTGTGGATCATTCGGGGCTGTGTCAATACCACCCCCATTATGGACATGAGCTCCCCCATGCTCTTTTGTATACACAGAGCTGAAGAAATTATTAAATAAGTTAGCCTTCCCTTGGTCCCCAGTCACCCACTGACTAGAGCCTGGTGAACGTAACCAGGGGCTTATCCTTCTGGATAACTGGGGACAAAACAACGCCACCTAAGGTCTGTCCATGACAGAACCTCAAGGTTCGGGCGTTCCCTAGACGGGTAGGCAGGGGCGGACTGACAACTCATGGGGCCCCTGGGCAATAGGAGATTATGGGGCCCCCAGGCAAACAGAGATTATGGGGCCACACAGTATACAATCACACAGTATACACATACATGTACACACAGTATACACAGACATGTTTCTATTGGCTGAGAAGGTACTGGAGAGGTAGGGCATCTATAATCTCGGGATTTTTAGACCAAAAGGATGTCGGTAAGGGACATTTCAGAAACAGATGTTAAAAAAAACACCGATTTTGACATACTGTCCCTGGTTTTACTGAGGCTGGCAACCCTGATGGGGCCCCCTAGTGGCCCGGGGCCCTCGGGAAGTGCCCTAGTGGCCGAATGGTCAGTCCGCCCCTGCAGGTAGGACAAGACTTCAAAAAGTGACCTGCCTGGCCACAATAAAGACACAATCTCTCCCTCCTCCAAAAGGTTCTCTCATCCGCAGAGAGACACGTGAAGCCCAAGTGCATGGGTTCATCTTCAATGATGACTCAGTACCAGGAGACATGGGAGGTGAGGGAGGCACGGGTGGGACTGCAAAGCTTGGAGGCAAGCATACAGGAGGCTTCCACAAGCGCTCTTTAAAAGAGAGTCTTTCTCTGAGTGTGGAGTCAATGAGGATGGCAAATGTGATCAACTTCTCCAGCTCAGTGGGTTTATCTCGGGCTGCTATCTCATCCTTGATGGAATCCGAGAGACCATGAGAAAAAGCAGCCACGTGGGCCTCATTGTTCCAAGCAACCTCTGCTGCCAGAGTACAGAATTCAATGGCGTAGTCGACAACAGTTCTCGTACTCTGTTTGATGGACGTAAGGCACTTGGCAGCAGAAACAGAGCATGCAGGAACGTCAAATACTCTTTTAAAGGAGACCACAAACTCAGGGTAACTCAAGACAACAGGTTTTTGCATCTCCCATAGAGGGTTTGCCCAGGCCAAGGCTCTCTCAGAAAGCAAAGATATTACAAAGCCTACTTTGCTACCGTGGGAAATGCCTGGGGCAGCATCTCAAAGTATATCTCAACCTGGTTGAGAAACCCTCTGCATTGGACTGGATCGCCCCCAAATCACTGGGGAAGCAGAGCAGAACCAGGCATACCTCTTATAGAGGTAATACATGAGGCGGGTGTCTGCACAGAGACTGGCGCAGCAGAGACAGCCTGCAACACAGGTTGTACCGGAGCAGCCACAGTGGAAGATTCCAGGTGAGCTGTGCAACTCAGGAGCATTTGTAACTGCATGATCCATGCAGTGATCTTGCTCATCCAATCTGGAAAAAATATTACCAACAAGTGGATTGACTGTATCTTCTGAATTCATGGCCTTCGCCTACTGTCAGAAACCATGAAAACAGGCCGAGACAGAAGTACAGTTAAATCACACTTGTTTATTAATAAAAGTAAAAAGAACAAACGTAGTCAAAACATAACCAAAGTTCAGTAACCGGAACGGATAGACAGCCAAGCCAGAAGCCAGGGATAAATGTAGTGGAACAGCAAGCAGGATCTGGAGCCAGAAGGGATGTCAGCAAAGCAAGTGTCAGACTTCACGTACCTGACTGATGAGCCCAATATAGCAGGGGAAGGCCTCCCTTACGTGTCTGGTTCGCGGCCCCTGGTAGTATGGACAGGAGGCACGGGAGCACAGAGTGGTATGAGGGCCTGGCGGGTAACTGCAGGTGGAGAGGCCCAAAGGTCCCGGTGCAGGTGGAGTGGTGATCACTGGGCAGCTGGATACTGGCAGCGGATGCAGGGCAGGAGCTAAGCAGGCAAGTCCACACACAGGCACAGTCGGCAACAAGTGGGCGGTGCAGTACCGAGGAGCAGGCAATTTCACAGTCCGGGTCACAAGCAGGGTTGGCAGCAGGCGGGCAGCGTGGTACAGAGGAACAGACAGGTGCAGAGTCCAGGTCACAAGCAGGGTTGGCAGCAGGGGGGCAACGCAGTACAGAGGAGCAGGCAGGTTCAAGGTCAAAGGCAAGCCAAGGTCGGATGCAGGCAGAAGACAGGGTAATCCAAGGGCAAGCCGGGTAGTCAGGGGTAATCAGGAGTTTCAGACAAGGCAACAGGTGCTAGGGTACTGGGAGCTGCAAATCAGACAGCACCGAGCACAGTGCATGAGGATGCTAAGTAGGCTGATTGGCGCCAAGCGCCGTGCGCGCACGCGCTGACACACTCGCGCTGACGCACTCGAGCGCACAGGTACAGGCACGCGCACAGGCGCACCAACGCGAGCCCGCACAATAGCGCGCACAGGCACGCACCTGCGAGCCTGGGCGCCCATCATTGGATCCATTCCGGGAATTTCCCTGACAGTAAGTCTTGAACAGGATCGCACTGTCTTAAGCAACAGTCTCCAAAAAACTGTAAATGGATTAGACTGGAGGGAAAGCATTTGGCTTGTGAGGCCTTTCCTGGTCTATCACAGCATCTGCACCCAGTGCTTAGCCCAGGCCCCTAGGGAAAAGCTTTCCATCTTGTAACAAGAAGGAGCTGCTAGCAGATCTGGAGGAACCTGGATATAGGAAACACATGTTGCTGAATTAGGCCACAGAATATGTATTCTTCCCAGAAGTTCTAAATGTAGAGTCAAATGAGATGATAGAGAAATTCTACTCCACCCAGATCACAGTCATCTCTATCTTAATGGACTGACCCTGTATGTCCTGACCTGCCCCCTGATGTATGACACCAATGTGATGTTGTTTAGTCTCACTGGAGACTAAAAAGCGTGCTTTCAGGTGACAAAAGGCAAAGGGAGCAGAAAATAAGAATGTTCAAAACAGCTTCCTAGCCAGGGAGTTCTGCTGGCAAAATAACTTCCCAACAGGGAAGTTCCACTGGCAATAACTCTACAGCACAGAAGATTTATTACTGTGCCAGCACCCAAGGCTTCATCTTTCTTGTTGAGAGACATGAATAGCTGGGTGCATGATCAACATTGGAGAAAAAATCCCTTTCAGGACAGGAGGCCATTTCCATTGAGCACACCTCAATATAGGGATGGGAGAGACCATGGTCCTGATTATCAGGTATTGAGATGCTGATAGGTGAAGAGAGGAATACTAGGATTACCCAGCGTCCTGCCACCAGTATGCTCTAGTGGCAAAACCATGTATCCTGAACTATGATGAATTAAAGTGGATGTAAACCCAAATATTAAAAAATAACTTTTTTGCCATAAATTAATGCATTTTAATGTAAACATACATACAGCTGTGAGTGTACCTCATAAAAATGCTCCCTAAGTTTGTCTCAGCCCTCATAAAACTGCTGGTCTGTGGGAGTGGGTTAGGACTGGAGAATAGTAGGCAGAGATGTATTGTCACACAATCCCCCAGTTATACACACCCTCCAGCCTCAGCACAAGAACAGTACAGCACAGCTATCTGATATCTGTCTCCTGAGTATATCCAGGGGAATACACAGGGGCCTGTGACTATGTCAGCTCTGCTTACAGCACAGGCTCTGTGCTAATCAGGAGAAAGCTGGTAGGAAGGGGCTAATAGTAAAACATCCAAGGAATATTGCAGCCTAAAGTGACAATGTGGACAGGGAAACATTCTTATTAAAACCTCTGTAAACAGCAATATAGAAGTTAGGTGCTGGGACAATCAGTTGTCATCAGACTTACTTAGATGGTAACCACAGAGTTAATGAACTGATGGCGATTTGTCTGTGTCATAAATCACTTGTGCATCAGCAGCTGAGCTCTTGATGCAATGCTTGTCTTATAATTTTATCTCAGACCTTGTGCCCTGCAGACTTATAGTGCCTTGAAAAAGTATTCATACCCCTTGAAATGTTCCACATTTTGTCATGTTACAACCAAAAACGTAAATGTATTTTATTGGGATTTAATGTGATAGACCAACACAAAGTGGCACATAATTGTGAAGCGGAAGGAAAATTCTAAATGCTTTTTAATTTTTTTTACAAATAAATATCTGAAAAGTGTGGCGTGCATTTGTATTCAGTCAATACTTTGTAGAACCACCTTCCGCTGCAATTACAGCTCCAAATCTTTTTGGGGATGTCTCTACCATCTTTGCACATCTAGAGAGTGACAATTTTGCCCATTCTTCTTTGCAAAATAGCTCAAACTCTGTCAGATTGGACGGAGAGCGTCTGTGAACATCAATTTTCAAGTCTTGCCACATATTCTCAATTGGATTTAGGTCTGGACTAAAGCCCCATACACACGGTCGGACTTTTTCATCAATTTGGTCCGATCGGACAAGGTTGTTGAAAAATCAGACCGTGTGTATGCACCATCGGACAGTGTTCGTCGGTTTGTCCGTCGGACAAAGTCTTATCTCCTGCTGGAAAGATTTGCCGTCAACCCGGTCCGATCACACCAAATCCGAGCGTGTGTACGCTTGTCCGACGGACAAAGTGCTACGCATGCTCAGAAGAAATTCTGTGACGGAAGCGCTCGGTCAGGTAAAACTACCTTTCCTAATCGACACAGCACATTCGTCACGCTGCAATGTTAAAATGTCTTTAATGCAGCGCATTCTCTTTTTCTTTACAATGCAACAAGAATGACATGTTTTAGCTGCTCCTATTCACCCGCACTTCTCACAAACTTACTTCTTTATTACTTTGCAGCATTTATACACTACATGTTTATTTTTACTCTGAACGGAAAAGAATCTTTGTTATTTTTTTACCATGATTTGTCTTTTTTTTTTTTTTTTTTGGGGAAAAAAAATTTGAATTTTTTTTTTTTTTTTTTTTTGGAGGGGGGTTGTGTGTCTCAAATTACCAAAAACACATTATTTACATTTGTATTTCTTGCTTAAATTTACTAGGAGGTTGTTTGTTGTTGTTGCCCCTTGTTAATTCTACTTTAGGATTAGTGAAATGTACCTGCCTACTCAAAGAAAAACTGTCATTGTAGCAAAGTAAAACACAATAGTCAATGATTATTTCAAATCAAAAAAAAATTTATTTAGGTCACACCAACAAACCAAAGAGGAACGCAGCCATGGTGAAACTTGGGGAATTTGCAAAGTCTTGGCCCCCCACGGCAACCATCATTGTCCAAGCGTAGAAAATTGGGGGCCTGAGGAGTACGTATATTAAGGGGAGTGCAATCTGGTCGTGAAGTCCAAAGTATCCGGAACTGCAGCAGATGCCATCTAGGTCCCCAGGCTCTGGTACTACAAGAGGCTCCATCTTCTCTCACACCAGACTGATTGCAGGTCGTCACTCTCAGGTCTTCCTTCCACGCTTCCTTCCACGCTGTGGCTGTCGTGCTGGTGGGGTGGCAGAAGGAGGAGGAGGAGGAGGAGGAGGCGGAGCATGGTAGCTATGGCAAACATGTGTGACTGGGGTCATCTCCCCAGCCCTACCCTTATTTAGGACATGGAGGATGAGCCCCTCACACATGTTGCGTTGCCCCACCTCCATACCCATCATTTTTGTGACAACCACCGAGCCAAAGGTCTCCTCGTCGGCGGGTGTGGCATGTAGGGAGTCTGAAGCCTCTCTGATCATCCGGAGCGCTGACTGTGCCGCATAACCCCCCCTTCTCGCCCTTTTGTACGGAGGGCGGAGGGGAGGGGTTTGGGTGTCAGTCAGGCTCCGAGGCCTAGCCCCCTCTTGGCTGCCACTACCCAGCTGGTGGCTGCCACTAACCCCTGCCTCCTCCTGACTGCCACCTTCCACAGCCACCTCCTGGCTGAGGTCTTCCTGTGTATGAAAAAGGGACATAGTTTCAGTTATTTGTTCATCAAACACACACAATTCTCATCTAGTGACTGGTGCAAAATGTTTACAAATAGAAAACCATACAATTCTCAGCCCTGCAGTTTAGATTCTGGCCCCAAATGTCTCCCACACCACTGTCTGTTGATATGTCAAACACGTTAGGAACTAAGCAATTGGCGATCCTGAATTAAGTGAACATCATTCATTATTCCCATAAATGGTAACAAAACTACTATACCTGGAACAAGCTGGGCTCCTCCACCTCTTCCAGACTGGAAGGCCCAGGTTGCTCCTCGGAAGCCTCATCAGGGGTGGGCTGCGCGCAAGGAAGCGTGGAAGGAGGAGTTGAGGTTGGCTCCGTGACATCAGCCTGGTCCTTCAGAAAATGGAGACTCTGATAGTACCAGAGCTTGGGGACATAGACCTCATCTGCTGAAGTTGCAGTTTCCTCAGACTTCACGACCTTCTTCCGCTCCCTGATATACGCACTCCTCAGGCTGCCAATTTTCTTTCTAATATCATCAACAGTTGCCGTGGGGAACCTTGGCTTGACAAATTCCACAAGTTCCTCCAGGGCTGCGTGCCTCTTTGGTTTGTTGGTGTAATGTGGGTGTATACCCTGCCACAATATGGGAAAATCCCTGTATTTGGCAATGAAGAGGGGGAGAAAACTCATGTCGTTGAATCCCTTCATATCAATCTCTGCAAGACACAACAACACACCAAACCCTATAAATTATGTCAGGCTAAACTCTCCTAATCTTCTCCATAAAGAAGCCTCAAGTTCAAATCAGTCTAGGCTAGTTATGTACCAACGTTAAATTGTACCTTCGTTTGTAGCGATCGTCTCGTGTGAGTTTTCTCTCCCCTCGTCTCCCAGATCGTGGCTACGACACAGGCGTGTGACGTTTTATATACACTGCGCATGCTTCAAACTCCGCCCGCCCCTGACGATCTTTCTCGTCTATTCCCCACCCCTTCTCTTTACGGCGTAGTGGGGAGAGCACATGGCGGGGACACAGCAGGTGCGCCACAAATATCCCACCAACGAGGAGGAGGACGAGGAAAGTCCGGAGGCAGAAACGTCCCGATCCCGGAGCCTGAAATTCAAGGCCTCCAATATGTAATTTGGAGAAATGTTGGAGATGGTGGACATATTAAAGAGGAGCGACTATGATGGGAAGTATGGGCCTTACCTCAACCCCAATGTCCGCAAGGCCAAGATCATGTCTAAAGTTGTGAGAAGGCTGTACAATCATTTTGGGGTACAACGATCCAAGGAGCAACTGAGGAAACGCTGGTCAGACCTGAAACTGAGGGAGGCCGATCAGTACAGAAAGATCAAGAGAATTCTTCAAAAAAGTAAGTAGTTGTGTTTTGTGTTTGATTTCTTGCTTGCATACTGCTCCATTGTGTTTTGATTTTTACCAAGTTGTACATTCCAAAATGGCCACTTTCAGGTTCGTCTGTGCATTCGATCGTACTCAGCCTCGATCTTTCTGCCACTGTCATGATCGTGTGTGTGCATTCGATCGTACACAACCTCGATCGTTCGGCCACTTATAATACGATGTTTGGTGTTTTTTTTTTGGGGAAAGGAAGTTTGTTCTCACTAGAAATGTCATCAAGAATGTAAAGCCAATTTATTCAATGTAAAGGAGAGGTCACTCAGTAGCTGTTTACCCATCTGGACTCTAGAGCACTAGTGCTGGGACACCCAAACCCCCTTTTTATTATGCTTTTCCACACATGTGCTCCAGTGGATACTAGAGGGGGGTCTCCATCACACAAACTTCTACCAAAAAGCTAGTCAGTTTAGCACCTTTACAAAGTGACTACATTCATGTAGTTGACATTTGTAACTGGCCAAACTAAAATAGTGTCCGTCACTTTCAAGCAATGTTTGTCATTTCCTATTTCTGCCCTCAATAGCTTGTGTTGCTAAATCTTCCTTTTGGACATTCTCATAGGGGAGCGAAAACTTGGGCCGTCTGAGGAAACCCCCAAACCAACACCTCCCAAAAAAGGGGAAAGAGCAGAAGCAGAGGAGGAGGAGGAGGAGGAAGGAGAGATCATCGAACTTGGAGAAATTGTCACCACAACAGGTGAGTGTGGGAGAACACATCTACTGGTAAGCTAATCCATGTATGGCTGCCTCATTTCCAACACCCCATTTTTGTTTGTTTGTGGTTTTTAGGTGACGTGGATGTTGTGGAAGAAAAATCGCACTTTACCACAGAGAGTGCCCACGTACTCATCGGAGAGATAATGGTCTGCAATCGAGATCTAGATTACATAAAGCAAAACATCAATGATGTTCAACAAAAATTGAAGAACATCATTGATGTTTTAGGAAAAATATGAAAACGCACCAAGTAATTAACACACATTTGTGCCAGCTTCTGAACACATTTGCAACTTAAAAACTGTGTGAAATTTGGAACATGCACACATTGTGTCCACATGTGCTAGCTCCCACCATGGTGGATGAATGGCAACGTTTTTTTGGGGGTGCAAACACTTTACGAACTACGAAAGTGGTTGTGGTGAAGGGGTTGCACCCCCAAAAAACGTCCATTCATCCCCATGATGGAAAATGGCACTTTTGAAGCTTCTAGGCATGTGTTTTCCCATCTAATGACCATTTTCAGACCCAAATTGTGTGCATGTTCCAAATTTCCACTTTTCGGGGGTGACCCCCCCATGTGATGAAGGCAAGATCAAACACACTTTGAACATATAGTCATGTCTGATCTTGTCTTCACTTTACAAAGTTGAACTTTCCAAGTTCCTAGGTTCTGTTTTGCTCCATGCCTGGTTTTACCAATTGCGGAATGTTTGTAAACAATGTTGTAAATAACCAAGATGTTGTCAGTTTTGGCGTGAAGATTGTAAACGCACTTGTGAATGTTTTCCTAGTAAACTTTTATTTTTCTAAATGTGTGGCTTCCTTATTTAAAAAACACAATGCATTATGTATGTAAAATGAAAAGGATATGGGGGGCAATGGGTGTTATTTACTAAAGGCAAATCCACTTTGCACTCCAATTTTCTTTCCCTGGGAACTTTTTCAATGCACTTGTAGAGCATAGCGGATTTGACTTATGTAAATGACACCCACAGTGCTTTGTACGAAAACACGGAGCACAGCATTTTGGAGAATACACACATGTCAGACCTGGTGATGAAAAGGAGTATTTTGGGTGTCAGTTATGCAGTACAAACCTTCTCTAGACCAAAGATTAGGTAGCAAACACACAACATGAGAATAATCTTTTTGGGAAGAAGAGACTGTTACCTCCTTTTGCCCAGAAAGTGCATTCCCACTGTCGAAGGCAAAGGGAAAAAATTTCAAAGTAAAATAAGCTAAAAAGAAGACTGAAATGACAAGAAATCATAGGTTGGTTAAAATATCAGATTTATTAAAAAATGCCTCTCACACATCGTCAGGCAGAGCAATGGCCCCCCTACCCACAAAGTACTCCATATATTGGTCCCGGACCACACGGGCATTTAGAGGGGGCAAGCCTGGACGTGCCACTCGAAGGGCTGTGAGTTCCGCATTTGGAGGGCCCTCCACATCTGGGCCAACGGGCACCACATAGTTCCTGTTATGTCTTTTGAGGAAGTTGTGCAATATGCAACAGGCAAGAACTATGTGGTTCAGTTTGTATTCCGCCAAGTTAAATGCCGTCAGGAACAGGCGGAAGCGGCTGGCCAGGATGCCAAAAGCGTTCTCCACAACTCTTCTGGCTCTGGACAGCCTGTAGTTGAAGACCCTCTGGTCCGGGGTGAGGGTCCTCATCGGGAACGGCCTCATCACATGGGGAGTCAACGCAAACGCTTCATCTGCGACAAAGACGAAGGGGAGTCCTTCGGCATTCTCCTCTGGAGGTGGCAAGCACAGACTGCCACTTTGGAGACGCCAGTAGAACTCCGTGTGCGTAATGGCCCCACCATCCGATATCCGGCCGTTCATCCCCACGTCCACATACATAAACTCGTATGTTGCCGACACCACCGCCAACATCACTACACTATTAAACCCTTTATAATTATAATAGTAGGACCCCGAGTTGGGCGGTGGGACGATGCGGACGTGTTTCCCATCAATTGCCCCTCCGCAGTTAGGAAAGTCCCAACGGCTGGCAAAGTGGGAGGCCACAGTCTACCATTCCTGTGGCGTGGAAGGGAACTGTGGAGTGAAACAAGAAAAAAAAATTAGTCACTTTGCACCTAAACATTGCAAGCAGATTAGACAATCAACATCTTGGAACAAGAGCATTGTATAAAATTGGAGGCTGGAAAGTATTTGCACAGAAAAGTAGAGGCTCCCCTTCACAGATTACTCACCCCCCCATCAATCCCCCCACTTCTGATGGGACATTGGCAATAACTAGGGTTTGGGGGGGGGGGGGGGGGGGGTGGTGGACAGCTAACCCTCTGCACTTCATTGATTGGCAAATGGCTCAATAATGTGGGCTAGTTTGGCCAGACCCTCTGTACTTAACACTATTGGCAGGCCACAGGAAAGATCAAATAACATTTCAACCCCCCCCCCCCCCCCCCCCCAAAAAAAAGGCAGGCACAGTGTGACATTATTAAATTACCAAGCAAGCTAATAGGAGGGAAAGAAGACAAAAAAATAGGAAATGGAATGTATGGAGGCAGCCCCTTGCACTACATGCTTTGCTGAATTCATCCCTAAAGATGCGCACTATAAAGAGGTAGGTATATAGTGTGTATGGACCTTGGGAAAGCCAGCAGATAAAGGATTGGTACCATCTGACAGAGCAGTTGGGGGAGGGGGTTCCTAATGAGTTTGCCCCCCCCCCCCCACCAAAAGAAAAAAAAAAAAGGGGGCTCTACATGAAGTAAACCACACAGCAAACATTTGTGCATATTTTAGGGGGTGTTTTGGGGCAAACAATACTATGCAGCAGACAAAAGACATTGCTTAAGTGACTAGGCCATAGGTGTCTATTGGGGCAGAAGAGCATGCTGGGGAGGTAAGTGAAGGGAAAAATGCATGAAGGAGAAAAGGGGCACAGCATATTAGAACATATTGCAATCATGGTAATTAGGGAAGGAGGTCAAAAATAGAAGACATTAGCAAACAGAGCATACATAGAAGGGAATAGTAAAGTAGAAATGTTACCTTAATATAGTCCTCCTGCAGGACCTGAATGATGGCAGAACAGGTCTCTGGAATAATGATTCCCAGGGTCTGGGGAGAAATCCTGAAGACTTCTCCCTGTCGCCAAGTACCTCAACGTGGCAACAAGCCTCTGCTCCGGAGTAATGGCTTGTCTCATGCAGGTATCCTGCCGGCTGATAAAGGGGGTCAGCAAAGCCAAAAGACGGTGAAAATCGGGGTCCGTCATCCTGAGAAAGTTCCTGAAATCATCAGGATTATTCTCCCGGATCTCACGAAGCAAAGGCATGTGCGAGAACTGGTCACGCTGAAGCAACCAATTCTTGGTCCACATACTCCTCGTCACTCTGTTCATGGACGGGTCTTGGCTCAAAGCTAAAAGCCCGACACCAATTCCGCGTACAGCACGAACTCGGCGATGAGTACGCACGGGAAACATCGCTCAGAAGGTCACAAAAGGTCAGCTGGTCAGAACGGACAAACAGAAAGCACCGATAAACAGCAAGGCCTGAAAGAACGAAGTGAATACCAGCAACGAGCAGACAATAAGCAGTGCAAATCAAAGCGTCCTATATCAAGATATAGGCCGCAATGACCAACAAATGCGAACTGACTACACGCACTAATAAACAGATACGCACGACAAGCACAAACTGAAGAGCAGTAACGATCTGAGTCAGAAAACTGAGAAGCGCGAATCTTAAGTCACCAAACTTCCACTAACTCTCGATAAACACGGGATCAGCAGAAGGAGCCCAACGGGTGCCTGACGTGGTGCTGAACTTCCCTTTTGTAATCTCGTGGACGACGACTTACGTCACGACGTTCTTCCGGACCGGATATTCCGACAACGTAGTCCGACCGTGTGTACGCAACGCCAACATCGGACAAAGTACGTCGGACAAAGTCCGACCGACCTGGTCCGCGGATTGTCCGAGCGTGTGTATGGGGCTTAATCAATAAAAACCAGATTTGTGGAGTGCACAACCAATAGTTGTCCTGTGGACAGATTCTCCCACCTGAGCTGTGGATCTCTGTAGCTCCTCCAGAGTTACTATGGGCCTCTTGGCTGATTCCCTGATTAATGCTCTACTTGCCTGTCAGTTTAGGTGGACAGCCATGTCTTGGTGGGTTTGCAGTTGTGCCATATTCTTTCCATTTTCGGATGATGGATTGAATAGTGCTCCATGAAATGTTCAAAGTTTGGAATATATTTTTATAACCTAACCTTGCTTTAAACTTCTCCACAACTTTATCCCTGACCTGTCTGGTGTGTTCCTTGGCCTTTATGATGCTGTTTGTTCACTAAGCTTCTCTAACAAATCTCTGACGGCTTCACAGTACAGCTGTATTTATGCTGAGATTAAATTACACATAAGTGGAATCTATTTACTAATTAGGTGACTTCTGAAGGCAATTGGTTTGACTGGATTTTAGTTAGGGGTATCAGAGTAAAGGGGGCTAAATACAAATGCACACCACACTTTGCAGACACTTATTGGTAAAAAAATAAAAAATAAAATTATAATTTTCCTTCCACTTCACAATTATGTGCCACTTTGTGTTGGTCTATCACATAAAATCCCAATAAAATACATTTCTGTTTTTGGTTGTAACATGACAAAATGTGGAAAATTTCAATGGGTATAAATACTTTTTCAAGGTACTGTATAATCACTGCGATTCAGTAACAGATGTCTTCTGGGTTTGATGACACCCAGCAACATTCAACCAAGGAACTGCCACCCGGGGGTGTGTCATGAGGATGTCCGGGACCCTGGAGAATGCTGTAGAGAGAGGTGCCACAAAGTTAAATGGTGCTAATCTCTAAAGCATTCAAGAACCTCTCCCCATTTTATTTAATTTTGTAGCATCTTATGTGTAGTATTCTCTAATTTTTAAAGATTTTTATACATGGATTCTGTATTTATTAGATGTACAGTATATCAGTTATTGTTTTAGCCCTAGTGAAGTTGTTTCCCAATTATTAGCTATAGTTAAAAAAATGTAAGAGGTCTTGCGAGCTACTCAATAATATCTCCCCTAACACTAAATGATATAATGACAGGCGCTAGCACTAATCACGTCCCATACTATTGTGTGATAACAAAAATAAAATGTATTATGTGCTGCGATACCTCCCTAATGATCTGCTAAAACTGCAGTAAATATAAATTGCCAATAAATTATAGTATACAAATAATTTGTTATACTGTAGTGATAAATTCCCATATCATGATTTGTGAATAAACACACACATCCTTATGAATTATATATAACAATATGATGTGACACAAAGGTGATCCGTAAAGTGCTCAAGTGCGTATGAGTCCGTGACAACCTGATCACAAAGGATCAGTTTAAATGAATATAATATAAAATCCTTATTGCAAAGATAATAAACTGGACTTGATTGATGACCATCAAAATCTTTTGCAGTGATCTCACTCAGGTGCTCCCCACCCTTAGGTAATAGAGCGTGTAACCTCACAGCTATGTTTGGTCAATACACGCTTGTGAATCACCTTAAAATTATTCCTGGTTAGTTGCAAGGTCCCAAATTGCTCAATGATGATGCCTCCTCACATATAAACAGCAAAAAGAAACTCCATAGTGTGATATCATTTAAAAAGGGTTTTAATTATATAAACATAACCCTAGTACAGGGTACTCACATGGGTTTGGTGCATTAGTGCACCGCTTAGAGTTGCCACCTCGGCCCTTTAAACCCGAACACATAGGAATTACACAGGTTCTGAGGCTAATTAAATGCAGATAAGGCACCAAGTGAGTTTAATTACCACCTTAATCAACCACAGAACCTGTGTAATTAATATGTGTTCGGGTTTAAAGGGGTCAGGTGGCAACCCTAGCACCGCTCTATATCGTGCCTTAAAATCACTGGGATGTAACTGACTGCAGTGTTACAAAAAACAAAGAGATTTATTAAAAATAAAGACTGTCCCCCGTCGTAGGTCCAATGTGTTATCTTTCTCCGGTTCCGCCACTGATGTCTTCTTCCTCCTCTCTTTTCCCTCCGCTAATGTCTTCTCCCTCCGCTAATGTCTTCTCCCTCCGCTGATGTCTTCAACCCTCCGCTTATGTCTTCTTCCTCTGGTGATGTCTTTTCCCTCGCTTGTCCTCGCATTTCCTGCCGAGCTACATGCTCGGATAAGGGTCTGGTATGGTCTTGGGGGGGGGACCCTACACCATTTTTTTAAAAACATTTTGCCATAGGGTTCCCCCTCAAGATCCAACTTTGATGCGACTATTATTCAAATCAATGGGCTGAAATCATGCTGAAGTCGGACCAAAGTAGTGCAGGAACCTTTTTCAAAGTCAGGCCAACACAAGTCGGACGTTAAGATGGCTCTCAAAGGGAACTATTGATTTTGACATGTCATGTGACTTGTACTCTCAAAGTCGGACAGCATGTCGGACCAGTGTGAACCAGTCCTAAAACCCGGAAGCTGAGTTATGTGCGGACTCCGCAATGCATGCAAATCGCACCCTGTTCATGCAAATTGATGTGGGTGTGTATATAAAGTTAACAACACCCTCGAAAATGCAGTGCGATCTGCAGAATGGAATCGCGTGGGTGTGAATGCGATCCAATTCGATCCAATTCTGGTGTGAACAAAAAAAGGGTCCTGCACATTTTTGGTGTGAATTCAGTGCGATTTAAGCCTACAGAATAATGGCTCAAATTGCACTGCTGAAGATTTGCATGTGATTTAAACAGGAAATCGGTGCGATTTCTGTTCAAAATCACACGTGGCTCCCCACACCACATAGTGTGAACCTAGGCTAAATCTCCCCCATAAATTTAGATATACAAAGGGCTGGTTCACAACAGATTTGAGTGCATTGCGATTTCAGCCCATTCAAAGAAATGAGCTGAAATCGCACTGCACTGCACCAAAAATAGTCTATGAATTACTTTAAAAAACACACTGCAACTGGATTGCATGGTACTTCTGCACCATGCGATCCAGTGCAGGCAAACGCACTGCATTTGTGACCTGCTTTAGCGTGCCGTTAGCAAGACTTTTTTTACTGTCCTGAATAAAAGCTGATCTTTCTGCAGTCAGTCATAACTGCAGTCAATTAATTGAAATATTGTAACAGCACATGTATCAAAAGGGTAAAATATGTAACCATGACAAATCAGACTGATTTATAGACTGTATACATAAATTGGCATAGTCATTTCGCTATGCTTGCCCTTGTGTCAGTATTTAACCACTTCATGACTAGGCCATTTTTGCGATATGGCACTACATTACTTTAATTGACAATTGCGCGGTTGTGAGACACTGTACACAAATAAAATTGATGTCTTTTTTTTCCCCACAAAGCTTTCTTTTGGTGATATAATAAGCATATATTAATTGGTTTGCGCAAAAGTTATAGCGTCCACAAACTTTTTTTACTAGTAATGCCAGTGATCAGTGTCTTATAGCGGGACTGCGATACTGCAGCGGACAGTCAGACAATAACTGACACTTTTTGGAGACCAGTGACACTAATACAGTGATCAGTGCTAAAAATATGCACTGTCACTGTACTAATGACACTGGCTGGGGAACGATTAACATCAGGGCAATCAAAGGGTTAAAGTATAATTAAAGACAAAACTTTTTTTTTTGGATAGAGTAGAGATGGATTAAAACTCTTGTCAGTTTTTATTGCTGTCTGTGCCCCCATTAAGGAAGTAAAAGAAAATACCAAATTTTGGGTTGTCCCCAGAAAAGTAATAGAGGGGACATTTTCCAATGGGGACACTAGTTCTAGTGACCTGGGGGGTACCCAAGAAATTCCCTTAATTTTCAGGGATTTCCTCCCACTTCCTGTTTGGCTAAGGAACAGGTAGTGAAGGGAAATCTCTGCAATGAGACAAAGATTGTGGGAAAAAAAATCTGACAGGGGTTATAGCTCTCCCTTAGGCCCCTTTCACACATGCGGACCGTATGTCCGTTTTTCATCCATCCGTTTTTGGATGAAAAACGGACATACATGCATGTCTATGGGGCAGCGGGTGTCAGCGGATGAGCATCCGCTGACACCCGCTATTGTCCGCCTCCGCAATTGTCCGATTCTGCAGATGGAGGAAAACCCTATTTTTTCCATCCGTCTGCAGAGCGGATCGGATGAACACGGACAGACGGTCCGTGTTCATCCGATCCCCCATAGGGGAGAGCGGAGAACTGACAGGGCGGTCCCTGCACATTGTGCAGGGACCGCCCTGTCATCAGCCGGCTCAGCGGGGAACAGCTGTGCGATCCCCGCTGAGCAGCGGATCTTCACGGGGCGGATCATTACGGATCCGCCCCGTGTGAAAGAGCCCTTACTCTATCCAAAATAAAAATAAAAGAGCTGTGGCCGCGGGTCTTTACCCATGTGATCAGCTGTGTCCAATCACAGCTGATCACATGTAAACAAGGAGATGTGGTTTATCATCTCTCCTCACCTCACACTGACAGAGTGGGAGGAGTGGAGAGCCGATCAGTGGCATCTCATCGCAGGGGAGACCTGTATACCTGTAGGTAATGCAGCCCCAACAGTGCCCATTAGTGATGCCAATCTGTGCCCATCAGTGACACCAGCCTGTGCCCATCAGTGATGCTAATCAGTGCTGCCTTTTAGTGCCTGCCCATCAGTGCCATCTATCAGTGCCGCCTATCAGTGCTGCATATCAGTGCCACCTATCAGTGCCCATCAGTGCTGCATATTAGTGCCTCCTCATCAGTGCCACTCCATCAGTACCCTTCAGTGCTTCCTCATCAGTGCACTTCAGTGAAGGAGAAAAATTACTTATTTACATTTTCTGACAGAAAAACTTTTTTTTTTTTTTTTTTAAATGTTCGGTCTTTTTCCGTTTTTTTTCCCCACAAAAAAAAAAAAATCCATAATAATAATAATGATTTAATACCACCAAAAGGAAGCTTTATTTGTGGGAAGAAAATGATAAAAAATTAATTTGGGTACAGCATTGCAATTGTCATTCAAAATGTGACAACACTGAAAGCTGAAAATTGGCCTGGGCAGGAAAGTGCCCAGTATTGAGGTGGTTAAATGTGTGTCTAGCCTGTGTTTTACTAAACTGTGGGAGGTGCTTTTACTAGGGGAAGGCATGGATCCATGTCCCTGCTTTGCAGGAACATAGGATCATTGCCTTCCCTACTGCCAGAATGGAAATCTGCCTTGTTTACATAGGCAGACTGCTCTTCTGCCTGTACAACAAACGATTGCCGGTGGACATTGAGTCCTCAGTATCCAGCGATCAGCTCCCGATGTGCATAATATAAGCGTTAGTGGGCTGCCGGTGGCGTGCCTGCGTGCCCCCAACCTGGAAGTGTTGGATCACGTACTGGGTACATGATCCATTGCAGTAGAGCTGCCTAGCTCTAAGTACTATGGTCAGCAAGCGGTTAATACCTATTTACAATGATGCTGCTGCCATTTCTGAAAATTCTAATTCAGTGGCGGCTGGTGCTCAAAATTTTTTGGGGGGGCGCAAACAAACTGAAAAATTCTGAAAAAGAAACCCCATCAATTGCAGCCTCATTGTGCCATCAAACGCAGCCACAGTGCCATCAATTGCCACCACTGTGCCATCAACTGCCGCCACTGTGCCATCAAACGCAGCCACTGTGCCCATCAATTTCCGCCAATGTGCCATCAAACACTGCTACTGTGCCATCAAAGGTAGCCACTGTGCCCATCAATTGTCGCCACTGTGCCATCAAACGCAGCCACTGTGCCATCAAACACAGTCACTTTGCCATCAAATGCTCCTACAGTGCCCATCAAACACTTCCACTGTGCCATCAAACGCAGCCACTGTGCCATCAAATTCAGCCACTGTGTCATCAAATGCTCCCACTGAGCCTATCAAATGCTCCTGTTGTGCCATCAAAGCTGCCACTGTGCCAACAAATGTAGCCACTGTGCCCATCAATTGCCGCCACTGTGCCATCAATTGCCGCCACTGTACCATCAAATGCCGCCACTGTGCCATCAAATTCTCCCACTGTGCCCATCAAATGCTCCCACTGTGCCATCAAATGCTGCCATTTTGCCATATCAAATGCTCCCACTGTGCCCATCAAATGCTGCCAGTGTGCCCATCTGCCCAGCACTTACCCTGTCTCTCGTGGGGCAGCTGGTGACAGTAGTGAGCGGTGTCCTCCATGCTCCTAGATGCTCCTCAATGTCTTCTCCTGTCCTCTGCTATGATTGGACGCCTGATATGCCTATCGTTTCAGCCAATCAGGTGACGGGTAACAGACCCGAGCACCTGATTGGCGGAGAGGCGGTTCAGTGTTAGGAAAGCGAATATTCATTCGCTTTCCTAACGCAACTAAGTAAACT
The DNA here is from genome assembly GCA_028564925.1 of Lithobates sylvaticus. Lineage (NCBI taxonomy): Eukaryota > Metazoa > Chordata > Amphibia > Anura > Ranidae > Lithobates > Lithobates sylvaticus. The sequence goes on from CM053030.1 coordinate 288,778,096, forward strand.
GCGAGCGCCAAGCAATTCTGTAATTCAGGCACCCGAAAAGGGGGTGTTGTACTGCCCGGGCTGCTAGGCCGGAGATTGGGCCTATTCTGGGCACATCTGGTTGCTAGGCTGTTTGAGAGCCTATCCAGAAGCAAGAGAGCAGCATAGGGTTGGGTTTCCGGCTTGCAGTCCAACCAGAAATGACAGTTCTGCCAGCCGGAGAACCTGTTGTGGTCAGAGGTAGAGGGGAAGCTGTTGCCGCTAAGGGACCAACCACCTTCTTACCAGGGACCACAGTGAGTAGCTGAAGCAAGTACCAGAGCAGTATTCTCACCATCCATGGACGGTGAAGAATTGGGAAACTTCAGCAGGTGTCTAGCCAGGGACCCAGCCAGTGGAGGTGATGCTTGCAGAGCAGCCTTGCGTGTCAAGCCAGGGACTGAGCAGGCCAGTGGGGTGAAGCTTGAGAAGTAGTGCCAAGATAGGGACCCAGCAGAGAAGCGGGGGTGATGCTTGAGGAAGATACTACAGTGAAGATTGGGGGAGCTCAAGGGATTCAGTGGCAGTGAATCATCTAGTCTAGTGAGAGAGAGACTGTGAGTTTAGTGGGTTGAAGAACTACAAGAAGTAACTGTAGTGGAAATGAAGGATCTGTTACACCTTGTGTTAGAAACTGTTAAAGACTGTTACCATAGGAGACAGCATTCCAACCCATGCAGATGTGGTGTTTGTTCAAGAGAAATAAAATCTCTTTGCATTCAAGAAGTGTCTGGCGCCCATGAATCTACTTTGCACTACACCCACTATGCCTTACAACCCACTCTATATGGAAGGATGTCAGCAGCTCTTGGCTCTGGAGGTTCTCATTAGACTGAAGTAGGCCTGGGCCCTTGCTACATACACTTTAAAAGCCAGAGAACATGCTGGAAAAAAAAGTGCAAAATGATTTCCTTTTAGGCCGCCAGACAGTGCTGACAGGGGAATTAGCAACTGTCTTCTCCTGGCAGGGCACGTGGGGGAAGCCATTCCCGCTGGGAGAAGACATCGATTATCGCTAACGGCTATAGCAGCGGCTTGCGATAATAGGAAGCGAACCTGGCAGGGTGGTTGTACCCAAGTTGATTGATCTATCAACTTGGTACATTCAGCCTGCCCATTAACAGTTCAAACCGTGTATGGCTGGCCTTAGTTAATGTAAATAAACTTTTTGATGCTCATTCAATCTCAAGAAAAGGGAGGAGAAAACAATTAGAGCGTGTTCACACCACCAACCATTAGAAAGCAGCCACTGCATCAGGAGTGGTGCCAATGGGCTGAAAACACTGTATCACACTGTAACTTTATTGAAATGTTATCAAGTGACATTTGAATAGCACAGCAGGACGACAGCACATGGAAGAAGTGGTGAGGATAAAAGAAAGAGCACAAAAGAAAGGGGATTAAGAGGCCATGTGAGTAAAAAGAGATGAGCGAGAGGGCCCTTGTGAGAAGTGGGGATGAGAGAGAACGAAAAAGAAACTAAAGCATATCAGGTGCTGTAATTAACAGATGGAGTTGCCCAATAGTTTATAAAGAAAAAGATAAGAAGGGCATGGGAGAGGGCGAGAGGGCTAGGGATAGCAGAGACTGAAAATAATAAAGTGGAAGAAAGAGAAAATACAAAAGAAATATGAGAAAACGCACATAAGGTGGACCGGAACAGACAGGGCGGGAGACAGAGATAAGGCAACTATGAAACAAGCAATCATGAAGACTGCTTGTCTTCACAAGACAAGCACAGCGGATCACGAGGTAAACAGAAGCTGACAGCGTGAGGAGAGAAGAGATTTGAGTCAAATACCAGTATGTGTGAAAGGGACATTTACACTCATTATTCGTGCAGTCCCAACAGTGCTGCCAATCAGTGCCTCCTCATCAGTGTCACCCATTAGTGTTGCCTACCAATGCCTCCTCATCAGTGTCACCTATTAGTGACGCCTACCAGTGCTGCCTCATCGGTGTCACCTATTAGGGCCCCCTACCAGTGCCTCCTCTTCAGTGTCACCTATTAGTGCCGCCTACCAGTGCTGCCTCCTCAGTGTCACCTATTAGTGCCGCCTACCAGTGCTGCCTCCTCAGTGTCACCTATTAGGGCCCCCTACCAGTGCCTCCTCTTCAGTGTCACCTATTAGTGCCGCCTACCAGTGCTGCCTCCTCAGTGTCACCTATTAGTGCCGCCTACCAGTGCTGCCTCCTCAGTGTCACCTATTAGTGCCGCCTACCAGTGCTGCCTCCTCAGTGTCACCTATTAGTGCCGCCTACCAGTGCTGCCTCCTCAGTGTCACCTATTAGTGCCGCCTACCAGTGCTGCCTCCTCAGTGTCACCTATTAGTGCCGCCTACCAGTGCTGCCTCCTCAGTGTCACCTATTAGTGCCGCTGTAGTGCCATAGAATGAGATTTGCCGTCGGATGAGATGCTCCGCCTCCATCACATCCTATTGGCTCACACTGGTCACGTGACCTATTTAACCGTCACGCATCGACGCGAACATCAGTCTCACTTTGGCTATCACAGGGAGAGGATCTCCTCCCTGTGATAGCTGGAGCTGCACGGAGCTCACATGGGCTCAAGCTAATACATTTAGTCAGCTCATGAATTTATAATTTTATTACATTTTACTGTTTTATAGATCTACAGCGCTATCGGAGCGCTGTCAATGTGAGCTCCGTGCAGCTCCAGCTATCACCACCTCTCCCTGTGATGGCCAAAGTGAGACTGATGTTCGCATCGATGCGTGACGGTTAAATAGGTCACGTGACCAGTGTGAGCCAATAGGATGTGATGGAGGCGGAGCATCTCATCCGACGGCAAATCTCATTCTATGGCACTACACCGCTTACCAGTGCTGCCTCATCAGTGTTACCTATTAGAGTCCCCTAATAGTGCCTCCTCCTCAGTGCACAGCAGTGAAGGAGAAAAATTACTCGTTTGCAAAATTTTATAACAAACTCTGAAAAACGTTTTTGTTTTTTTTTTGTTCAACATTTTCAGTCTTTTTCTGTTAATTTAGCAAAAAATGTGCGTGAAAAAAAAATCTAAAAATGTCATGTGGGTAGTGTTACATGACCGGGCAATTGTCAAAGTGTGATAACACTGAAAGCTGGCCTGGGCAGGAAGGGGGTAAAAGTGCCCAGTAGGCAAGTGGTGAATTTGGTCCCTCATCACACTAGCAGGGATACTACAGTCAGCCAAAAGGCCAGAAGGAAGGCAGAGCGCCGCAATTGGTCACTAATGAAAACAGATAGTGTAGGCAGTAGGCCCAGAAAGCATTATGGGGGTTTTACATGTCGGCACACAGGAGCCTTCAAGCATCCGTATACACGATGCCTAAGGGAGAGCACACAAAGGACGAGTACACAGAGGAAGGCAGATCACAAACTCCTCTAGCACACAAACTTCCAGACACCTCTGGCCATTTTGAACGCTCCCGCTCGCTCAGTCCGGGCATTGCAGCAGAAGCGGGTCACATGACCCGGTGATGTACGAGCTGAGCCCGATCACGTGGTTGTGATGTCACCGCCTGACTTTCCCATTTGCAGCCGAGCGATGCGTTGCTAAGTCGGGCGGAGGTAGTGTGTCCTGTAGGGCGCTCCGTACACGGCCAGGGACGGGAAGGAGATCACACAGCACTATATACACACGTATGGAGGTGAGGGGGAGCACTGACCGGAGCATGGCGGAGCGGAGGAGACACGGTGACAGGTGAGAGGAGCCCTCACTGTGTCTAATCACCTCTTTGTCCTGGAATGACTGCGACATGGCACCGGAGGAACTACAAGTAGCAGCGTGCCCGTGTATAGAGCCCTGCCATAGAACACAGAGGCACATTGTGGTGTGGTCCATTGGAGCAGCCTCCTATACCGGCTTCCATTGCAGAGTGCAGAGCGGTCAGGGTTTGGTGTGATAACGGTTCAGGAAACTTTGGTGATTCCTGATGTTCTAGGCTGACCAGGGATCTGTTCTAGGCTGACCAGGGATCTGTTCTAGGCTGACCAGGGATCTGTTCTAGGCTGACCAGGGATCTGTTCTATGGATGTGGACGATGCAGCTCCTCACCTGGATCTGGACACCCCCCACACTCTGCTTCTAAGGAAGACTTTATTTACTAAAGGCAAACAGGGCTGCTCACTGCAACAGGGAATTGTCACTTTGTAATACTGACTCCCATCATTCAGTCATGTGACAGAATGTGGACTTATCTGTAAATTCCATAGGTTGGAGTACAGGACAAAGGCTGGATGGTCATAGAACCTGAGTGATTCAGGGGTTAATGAAGATCCAACTCGTGTCCTGCACTGTAGTCCCCAGAACAAGCTGTATTGAGCGAGAAGTGATGTTTCAGAGCCTGGTAGGTCCCCCTTCTTTAGGCATGTCATATACCTGATGAAGGGGTCCTGCAAGACTCTGAAATATCACTTGTGTAACTATGATGTGATCGCTGAATAAAGCTTTGGACCTGTTCTAGAGATCCTCTCTGTGCTGCTGACATATTTTCTGCTTCAAATGTTTCCAGCTGCAGAACCCACTGACATCTACAGCTGTTTTTCATTGGTAATATTGTGTTTGAATCCCTGTATTCCAACATATGGAATTTACAGGTAAGTCCAAATTCCTTTTATCTTAAAAGAGAAGTTTTTTTTTTTTTTTTCCCCCTTGGGTGGATGCAGGATCGCTCTGATGCTGCCTCTGCACTGAGAACATCGCCGATGGCTCAGTTCTCTCAGATCCCCGAGCAGAGAGCTGCTGATTCAATCAGCATCTCTCCTCTCTGCTCCTCCACGCTCATTGGAGCGCTGAGTTGTGGTGGGGTGCGGCCGTCTTGGGCTCTCAGGAGCTCACTGAGAGGCTGAGATGGCCATCAGTCCAGGCACCTGGTGGATCCAGACTATTGTCGTCATGACACAGTGCCTAGACTTATTCCTGTGACATCAGCGGACTTCGGTCCGCACTCTGCTGGAAATGGGTCACAGGGCTTTGCATATTTCTGTACCCTGCTCAGCTAAACAAGTTCATGCTGGACTTCTCCTTTAATCAAACCGTACAGGACACAAGCTAGATATTCATAGATTTTGGGTGGTAGGCTGCTACCTTCAAGGTCTATGAATATCCAGCCGGTGTCTTGTACTGTATGATTAAAGTGGTTCTGAAGGCTCAAGGTTTTTTACCATCATGCATTCTATGCATGAACGTGAGAAACGTTCTCTGTGCAGCAGCTCCCCCTAATACTTACCTGAGCTCCATCGCAATCCAGCAATGTCCACGATAGCCTTAGCTCTCAAGGCACTCTCCCTCCTCATTGGCTGAGACATCAGCAGGAGCCATTGACTCTCGTTGTTGTCAATCACAGCTAGTGAGCCAATGAGGAGAGAGAAAGGATGGGGGGTGCCAAGCCGTGGCTCTGTGTGTGAATGGACTCGCAGAGCATTGGTTCGAGAGTGGGCCTGCTTAAGTGCCCCTATTACAAGCTGTTTGCTCTGGGAGCACTTGGCAGGAGGGAGGGGCAAGGAGCCCCGGCAGGGGACCTGAGAAGGATCTGGGCTGCTCTGTGCAAAACCATTGTACAGAGCAGGTAAGTATAACATGTTTATTTTTTATTTATTTTTTTACTTTAAAGTGGAGCTCCACCCTAAAGTGGAACTTCCGTTCATCGGATTCCTCCCCCCTTCCGGTGTCACAATTGGCACCTTTTCGGGGGGAGGGGGGATAGGATACCTGTCTTTGACAAGTATCCTTTCCCACTTCCGGAAGTGCGCCGCGATAGCGCCCTGGCGTCACCACGGGGCTCCCTCGGCCACCGGGCTAATAGGAGAGAGGAGCAGGGGGCCTCGCGCATGCGCAGTAGGGTTCCTGGCGTGAAGCCGAAAGGCTACACTGCCAGGTTACCTTACCCGCAATGGCGGCGGCAGCACCCGACAGCTGATGGAGACATCAGCTGCGGTGCCGACATCGAGGGACAGCAGGAAAGGTAAGTGTCCCTTTATTAAAAGCCAGCAGCTGCAGTATGTGTAGCTGCTGGCTTTTAACTTATTTTTATTTTTTCCCGGAACACCCCTTTAAAATAACAACAAAATGTTCTTAATATTTAACATAAAAGGAATATTGGTTTGCCTGTAAAGTCCATATGTTGTAGTACAGGACACTGGCCGGTTATTCATTGACCCTGCAGGTAGCAGACTACAACCTAGGGCCTGAGAATATTTAGCCTGTGTTCTGTACTGTATTCCAACATGTCCAATTTCCTTTTCTGATTATCGAACTGTACAGAACAAAGGCTGAATTTTCATAGACCTGGGATAGGCTGCAACAATTGGGGTCTATGAATATCCAGCCCGTGCCCTGTACTATACAATTAAGATAATGTCGTTGTTTTTTTTGTTGCACTTGATTTGGTATTTGCAAAGCAAATTTTTGCCACATTCACTAAGCTAAAGAAGTGAAGAGCCTATTAGCCTTTAGTAAACCAACCCCTCCAGGGTGCCGAAGCAGACCTTTTATATTGTGCATATCAGTCATTTTTAGTTTTGCAAATTCAGTTTCTCCTGATACAAGCCTAGTACAACTTGGATAAACATATAGGCCTTTTGCAGTTTTGTTTATTCATATGAATGAGTTTGGATGTATGACCTGAGTAATCCCATCTGGAAGCTGTCACTGTGCTGCCAGGGCATTCCCCACTCTGCATTCACACCTACAGTATACAGGGGGTTTGTATACACGTTGTTGAGGGGTGGGGGATGCCTCAGTTATCTAAATTTGGCCCAGGACAGATGACGTCTTCCTTGTGGGATCACTCGGGTGGGTTCGGACTAGGATCCAAACACATCCAAGCTTATCCCTATTTATATGTAGGATCTTGGTGGCAGTAGGGTTACGAGTTAAAACGAAACACCAGAGTTATGTTCCATAAAGCCTGTGTGTGTGTGTGTGTGTGTACATAAAATTGTTCCTCTTTTAGTTGGCAATGTTTCAGTCAATATGAATATACGCAACTCCCATGCCCCTGTGTTCAGATCCTAAAAAAATAAAATGCTACATGACTACAAATGTGGCATTTTTTTTCTCGTGTGCGAGAAGCCTTACTCTGTACATTTTTGAGAGGCTTTGTTTCGCAATATAGCTTAACTTCCTCTTTTGTCTGTTGTAAAGAACTTTGTCTTCCGCCTGTTAGCGATGGTTGCAGCGATGGTTCACTTGTAAATCATGTTTAATGGCAACCAGTAAATATGCTTTCTGAACAGGACTTGGAAAAGGAAAGCTGGCTGCTTGTTGTGCTGTGTGAAGATTTGAAGGTTTTATTTCAAACCAGAACGAGTATTGTTACTAACTTCATTTCATTTGTTTCCTCACTTTTAGATCATGTTATTGGTGCTTGATTTTCTATCTGTTTGGATATTCTAGTTCATGTAGTGCAGTTCTAACAGAGCCTTGCATATTTCTGTGCCCTGATCAGCAGAAGGTCTTGTGTACATGAACATCTGTAAACTAGGTTTCAGCCATGATCCCCCCCCCCCCCCCAGCTCCTTAATGGCAGTGTAAATACCGATGGAACCCTGACGGGGTAGGGCACACTAGTGTTATTTCTGCTTTCAGGCTGCAATCGCTTTTTATGAATGCAGCTTTTCTTTCAAGCACATTCCACTGCTGTTTTTAATTCATTTGTTGTAAACGCAAAAGCATTGCCCATGCATCTGAAATACATTTGCTGGCATTGTTGTGCATCCAATGCTTTCTTTCTCCACTTCTTCTGAAATGAAATGGCCTTAATATTAAAAGCCAAACTTTAACAAAAATAATAAAACTCGCAAACGCTGCATCTTAAACTTGCAGGTATTGTTGTGCTAATTCAAAGAGATTCTTCTACCTGAAGCAGTTTGCAGCATCCATGTATACAAGCCCTAAATTGCTGAGAGATCCGTGCATGTAGCTCAGGGAAGATGTGAAATGTGATTTCAATTGCCAGAGCCATCACACTTTATAGGCAGGAAACCTGAAGATCATTTGTGTCCCTGCCCCCAATGTCATGCTGAAATGATATACAGCTCATGTAGCTGCATTGAATCTAGGCAGATTCCTCTTGTACGGGGTTAAATGAGAGGTTTACACATGTGGAACAGAAGTCATTGATATGGGGGAGTTGGGTTTACTCGTCGTATTTGCTATCCGTACCAATGACTTGTGTCATTTATACATACAGCTAACAGATAATGCTTGACTGCTAAATGTCACAAGGATTTTCCACATGAATTGAACATGGCTTTCTGCGTCAGTTAGGTGTCGGTAAACAATAGTAAGCTGTGCTTTTGTTTGTTGGCAGCTATTAAAGTAAAAGTTATATATATATATATATATATATATATATATATATATATATATATATATGTGTTACTGTCACAATTTGGTAATATCTGTAATAATAATTTAGCTGGCAGTCTGCTATTTCTGAAACATCAGTAAAGTGCACATCTTCTGCTAAGCTGTCATATATCTATGATTTATTTTTCTCACAGCTTTTATGATTTCCAGGACAACTCTAGAAGCATCAGGGGTGGTGTGGCTTAGTGAAGTGAATTACTTACCCTTGTGCCCCTGATCCAAGCATCTGTATATTCAATTTGTTGATTTCCAGCTCTTATCACCCTGAGCTGAGATTGAATTTTAGATGTGTGAAGTTCTGTGACTGGGGGGGCGCAGGTGGCAGTGCCATACATAAAGGCATGGATTTGTTTCTGAACAGTCACACGGCTGATCCTCCTTTTTTTTTTTTTAATGCACATCCACTAGCTGATGAATGTTAGGAAATTCCCTATTACTATCTGCAGTGCAAGTTTATGCATTCTATTCCTGCAAATATATTGAAAATTGTAGCAGACTTTCTATCCAGCATACCCTTTGTAGGGTAAAAGACTACCAGTGTAATTACTTTGTGGAAACATTGAAACTGATGCATGACCTCACCAAATATGTTTTGCACTGCGCAACAATCTTGTCCTGTCTATGACAAATTTTGGTTATTAAATTGGTAATTTGGGTGGGGCACTTGTTTAAAAACACTTTGTAGAATTGTAAATCTCTTTTTATTTATATTTTTTTAATGATGAAACTGTCAGCAACTAAATTCTCAATGTGTGCTACTGTTAGGACACACGAGTGTTGTGTGTTTTTATTTCTTTTCCCCCACAGTGGGTTTAAATTGCATACATACCATGTGCATCCTTTACATAACAATTTCACAGCAACATACTGGCAGGATAATTGACTTCCTCCCAAAACCGTCCCTAGTGTCCGTTTTGTAGCTGTGTGTCTGAATGTGGTAGAGTCATTAGACTGTAGACTCCTGTAGTGGCAAGGACTGATGTACTGCAGGAACTGTGTATTGAGAAATAATAGCAAATTAACAATAGCATTAGTGCCTCATGACAGTCGCAAAGTCTGTGTTGAGTAGAACAGACAAACTAAAAAACATGTATTCATTAAAGCTGAACTCCAGGCAGATATAAAAGATGCAAACTAGAAGTATATGTAAAACAATCCATTTGGTTTAAAATAGAAATGAAAGGCAAAACGTGTGTGTGTGTATTTGTGTGTATATATGTATGTATATAAATAATATATTTGTGCTCATAAGAATTTGATTTCTTGGCCATTTTTCTGAGAATGTGAATAACACAAAAACCTTATTTCACTCATGGTTTGCCCCATTCACACCTGAGCGTAGAATTTTCAGGCAGAAAATCGTGCAATTTTGATGCGTTTTTTGCTGCGTTTTTTACAGGTCAAAAGGTCACCAATCTAAAAAGCAGAAATGCCCAAATCTGCCTGAGGGGAAAAAAAAAAAAAGTTCCAAAACTTGTTTGAGTTTCAGGCATTTTGGAGTGGAGATGTGAACCATCTCCATGGAGAATAATTGATTTTATTTTTTTCCCCTCCAGCATTTTGTAGCTTCAGTCTTCAAGCTACAAAACGCTCGCTTGGCTGAAGCCATTTATTATTAATCAACTGCGTTTACTCTTTTTTCAAATCGTAATGATAACAGAAACGACCCAAATGACCCTGATCAAAAGTTTTCATACCCCAGTTCTTAATACCGTATATTGCCCCCTTTAACATCAATGACGGCTTGCAGTCTTTTGTGGTATTTGTGGATGAGGCTCTTTATCTTCTCAGATAGTAAAGCTGCGCATTCCTCTTGGCAAAAAGCCTCCAGTTCCTGTAAATTCTTGGGCTGTCTTGCATGAACTGCACATTTTGAGATCTCCCCAGAGTGGCTCAATTATATTGAGGTCAGGAGACTGAGATGGCCACTCCAGAACCTTCACTTTGTTCTGCTGTAGCCAATGACAAGTCGACTTTGGTCTTGTGTTTTGGATCATTGTTATCTTGGAATGTCCAAGTACGTCCCATGCGCAGCTTCCTGGCTGATGAATGCAAATGTTCCTCCAGTATTTTTTGATAACATACTGCATTCATCTTGCCATCAATTTTGACCAAATTTCCTGTGCCTTTTATATCTCGCATATCCCCAAAACATCAGCGATCCACCTCTGTACCTTTTATCATAGGCCTTGTTGACTCCTCTCCAAATGAAGCGTTAATGGTTGTGGCCAAAAAGCTAAATTTTGGTCTTATCACTTCAAATAACTTTATGGCAGAAGGTTTGAGGCTTGTCTCTGTGCTGTTTAGCGTATTGTAAGCGGGCTACTTTGACATTTGCGTAGTAATGGCTTTCTTCTGGTGACTCAACCATGCAGCCCTTCTTTCTTCAAGTGTCTCCTTATTTTGCATCTTGAAACAGCCACACCACATGTTTTCAGAGTCCTGTACTTCACCTGAAGTTATTTGTGGGTTTTTCTTTGCATCCCAAACTATTTTCCTGAAGTTGTGGCTGAAATTTTAGTTGGTCTACCTGACCGTGGTTTTAATTTCAACAGAACCCCACATTTTCCACTTCTTGATTAGAGTTTGAACACTGCTGATTGGCATTCGCAATTCCTTGGATATCTTTTTATATCCCTTTTCCTGTTTTATACAGTTCAACTACCTTTTCCCACAGATCCTTTGACAAATTCTTTGGCTTTGGCACACACACACACACACACACACACACACACACACACACACACACACACACACACACACACACACACACACACACACACACACACACACACACACACACACACACACACACACACAATAATTACAAGCAAACAGATCACAGATGAGGATGGTTACCTTTTTTATAGCCATTCAAACCCCTTTGTGTCAACTTGTGTGTATGTTATCAGGCTAAAATCACCGGGGTATGTAAACTTTTGATCAGGGTCATTTGGGTAGTTTGTTGTGATTATGATTTAAAAAGAGTAAACACAGTTGATAAGTGAAAAATGAGTGAAAAATGTTTTTGTGTTATTCATATTCTCTGAAAAATTACCCAAGAAACCGTAAATACTGCCAGGGTGTGTAAACTTATAAGCACAAGTGTGTGTGTGTGTGTGTGTGTGTGTGTGTGTGTGTGTGTGTAATATACCTCCTGTATCTATCCCCCTTTTTTCTTTATTTATTTTTTTTGGGTGGAGAAACAGTTGGGGATTTTGCAGGTTTACCGGGTATTCCATACAAAGCAGGGTGGATATAAATCAATGATAAAAAATAAAAAAATAAAATGTATCAAAAGATGCCGTATTTGCCGGCGTATAGGACAACTGGGCGTATAAGACAACTTCCTATTTTTCCATTGAAAACTTAGGTTTTGGACTATACTCGCCATATAAGACTACCCCCCCCCCCCCCCCCCGCGCCTTCCGAGGCAACACCATTTAAAAAAACATCAGACTTAACATCAGAAAAAGGAAACTGGTGAACTACAAGTCCCAGAGATCCCACAATTAGTAGGCAGCAACAATGAATCCTCTCCTCCAAAAGCACCATAAATCATACCCGTATTTTAGGGGAGAGCTGGATGTGCAGTACAGGATGCTTTAATATGTAGAGTGCCAGGTACACACAGTATATGATGCTATGTTACTACAGTAGCGCCAGGTACACTTCAGAATACAGTGTGCACCGCGGAGCCAATCACGGCAGGCATTGTATTTTACTAATCTGTTGGTGGATACAAAGTCTGCTCGGATTGGCAGAGGTTGTGACATCAGCCCGCGCCGCTCTGACTCATGTAGCCTGCTCGGATTGGCAGAGGTTGTTACCCAATCCGAGCAGGCTCTGTATTCATCAACAGAGTGCATCGCCCGCCGGAATTGGCTGAGCAGCGCATACTGTATACATATTACAGAGCACCCAGCGGGCTGATATCCATCTGGCAGCTTCTTTACCCGGTGTATAAGACGTCCCCCGCTTTTTGGCTGTGTAATTTGGGTGTAAAAGGTCGTCTTCTATGCTGGAAAATATGGTAGTTTTCAATTTAAGATACATTAATCATTTTGTTTATTCAGCATGGAATTTAGCTTGGTTATGTAGCATGAGGCTGTATATTCTGCAATATTTAAAGCGGAGCTCCACCCCCAAAGTGGAACTTCCGCTCATCGGAACCCCCCGGTGCCCCAATTGGCACCTTTCAGGGGGGAGGGGGGTACAGATACCTGGTATAATACAGGTATCTGCACCCACTTCCGGGCATAGATAGCCATAGATTCTGTGGCTATTATGCCACTTCCTGCGGGCCCCCCCCCCCCCGCTGTTTGCTGGGAAACACACAGATCCCAGAGACAGGGACCGTCCTTATTGCGCAGCGCGACTCGCGCATGCGCAGTAGGGAACCAGGAAGTGAAGCCGCAAGGCTTCACTTCCTGATTCCCATACCGAAGATGACGGTGGCAGCACCCGAGACCCCGATCGTCTTCGGGTGCCGACATCGCGGGCCCGCTGGACAGGTGAGTGTCCATATTTTAAAAGTCAGCAGCTGCAGTATTTTGTAGCTGCTGACTTAAAAAAAAAAAAAAAACGGCGGAACTACCGCTTTCAATTTTTGGTAAACTCCAAGCTCTGCAAGCTGAGATAACAACATGCACTGCATTGATGCATTAACACAATTTCACAGTAACCATGAGATAAAACGAAACAAACTTCAGGAATATTCCTTAATGCCATTGTTTTGCAAATCTATGTATGATTGAATCGGTTCTCATATCGCTGTTTTACTAACCTGACAGTTTATTATTCTAAATAGGAAACCTTCATTTTAAATATTCTAACTACCAGCAAGAATAAGTCCTTACATTTAAAGAGCACCTGTTAATTCAGATCCATCATGGCAGCGCCTGTTAGTGGGCATCCACTCACCTACTGCCGCCACATCCCTCACCAATGGTGTCACTGCCGCATCGCCAGCCATCCCATTAAAGTGAATGGAACTGTCTGTGAGTTAACAGCGGGTCAGAGGAGGAGCCGCTGTTGGATAGAGATGACAGTTGCTCTTTAAAAAATGATGATTTAAATATACTCCTTTCTAATACAAAAAGAACAGGATACTTTTTAACGCAAGTATATGGCACAACATACACACATCAGGAAAATGAAATGTTGGGATAACATTCTTTAGGGCATCTTTTGTAATCATTATTCTGCCATTAAATCAATTTGTTAAATGCAGGCATTGTTAGTACTTGGATTTGACCTGATATCAGCCTCTTGCATATCATGGCTGACCTGACAGAGGAAGACGTGGCACAAACAGCCAATCATTTGATGTGCTGACAAAAGCATGCTGATAGAAAGCAAAGTGACCCAGAAATGAACTCATCAGTATAATGCTGCTTTTACTGTCCAGTCTCAGGCTGGGGGTAGGTCAAGAATAGCCTAGGACAGTGATGGCGAACCTTGACACCCCAGATGTTTTGGCACTACATTTCCCATGATGCTCTGGCACTCTGCAGTGTAGTGGAGCATCATAGGAAATGTAGTTCCAAAACATCTGGGATGCCAAGGTTCTCCATCACTGGCCTAGGATAAGAGGAAGTAGGTTGAGTGATGCTGACAATCAGGCTGGGACATCTAGTGGCAGAATAAGAGTACTGCAGGGGAAATCTTTAGATTGAAGGTGAATATTGCAGCAGTTTGTTTTATAATATTATTTTAAGTGGGCTGTTCATGTTTTTTTGGCTGTTATGTTTAAAATATCATGCAAGCATGTTCTGTCCTTTTGTATCAGAGCGCCGCTGGTATTTTTTGTTTATGGAACTGGTGTTGGTACAAGAATTAGCCCGCACCCAATAGCTAGAGGTGAGCTACATCAGGGTTTCTCCACTCCAGTCCTCAAGGTGTCCCAACTGGTCATGTTTTCATGATTTCCATTATTTTGCACAGGTAATTTGATCAGTTTCACTGCCTTAGTAATTACCACAGCTGTTTCATATGAGGGAAATCCTGAAAACATGACCTGTTGGAGCGCCTTGAGGACTGTAGTTGAGAAACGCTGAGCTAGAATAAAGGCTTTGGAGATGCTTTTCTCCAGAAAAAAAAAAAAAAAAAACTGTTAGAGGTCACATGGCCGGAGGCCCTCTTGGCCTCTATCACTTTAATACCGAAGGAAGGCAAGGACAGGACCCTATGTTCCAGTTATCGCCCGATAGCGCTACTAAACGTAGATACGAAACTATACGCAAAAGTTCTAGCTAATAGGGTGAAAGAAAAGATCACTAAATTGGTCCATCCCGACCAGGTCGGGTTTGTTACGGGGAGGGAAGGCCGAGACAATGGGGTCCGGGCCCTTCTATTGCTAGAGGTTGCCAAAATGGGGAGGGTCCCCAGTCTGCTCTTGTCAATTGACGCCGAGAAGGCGTTTGACAGAGTAGACTGGGGACATATGACGGGAACACTGGAGGCAATGGGGTTTGGTCCCAGAATTTTGAAGTGGATCGGTATTCTATATCAGCTGCCACAGGCCTCGGTAAGGGTCAATGGGATGTCATCCGCAGTGTTCACAATGAGGAATGGAACGAGGCAGGGGTGCCCCCTGTCCCCCCTTCTGTTCGTTTTGTCCTTGGAGCCGCTACTTTCAAAGGTCCGGGATAGTGTAGATATTACAGGAATAAGAGCTGGTAGCGAGGAACACAAATTAGCGGCTTTTGCCGACGATGTACTTTTTTTTTATATCCAATCCTAGGACCACACTACCCAACTTATTGAAGGTCTTAAAAGCATTTGGTAAAGCATCAAACCTGAAAATAAATCTTAACAAATCGGAAATATTAAATATTAACATTAATAGGAAGGAGGTAGAACTGCTTTCAAAAGAATTCAACTTTCCCTGGCATGATAGCATCAAATATCTAGGGGTTATACTGGCAGATTCAAGTAAAAAAATGTACCTTCGTAACTATATTCCCCTACTTGATGAGATCAAAAAAGAACTTCAAACAATGGGATCCCGGCATCTCTCATGGGTTGGCCGAATAAATGCAGTGAAAATGATAGTGGCCCCCAAAATTTACTACAAATTTCAGATGCTCCCTTTAGCGGTACCCCAAATATTTTTTAAAACTCTAAATCAAATTATCTCAAAATTTATTTGGTTAAATAAAAAACCTCGCATTTCGGCGGAGATCTTAAGTCGGGATAAAAAACAGGGAGGGCTTGCGGTTCCGGACTTTGAAACGTTTTTTTCTGCAGTGGCGATATCAAGGGTAATGGAATGGGGGAAGGAAGGCGACAAGAGATGGATTCGTTTAGAGAATACTGTAAATAACAGACACTTAGGACGCGAAATCTGGAACCCACCAAAAGCCAGAACACTAGGGAGTAAGACATACGAAATAACACAGGTGACACTGGATCTATGGGATAGGATTTATAGAAGACACAAGTGGAAATACAATTCACCATTAATTTATTTAAAAAACAATACACTTTTTGAACCAGGGAGGAGGGAGGTGGGGGGGAATTGGATAAAAAATGATGGGGCACAACTGAAAGATATCACAAAAAACGGGGAAATATGCACATTTCACGATTTGAGCTCAAACACTGATTTAATGGAGATTGATATCTGGAGGTACACCCAGTTAAAACACTTTGTGCGGAGTCTTCCCCAACCCATCCGTTCTGGGGATGATCTTAATCAGCTGGAAAGACTCTACTTACGCGAGTCAACTAAGAACAACCTATCTAGGATATACAAGGTGTTAATAAATGAAAAAGCACTGGGTGTACCTCCATATGTCACAAAATGGGAGGATGAGTTAGGTGCACACTGTAGTCAGGATAAGTTAGGCAAAATTTTTGGGATCATTCATAGCACTGCATTTTCGATGAAATCGGTTGAAACGAATTTCAAATGCCTTTCCAGGTGGTATCTCACCCCCGATAGGCTGAGCAGGATTCAGGGGGGGTCTCCACCGGAGTGTTGGCGAGGCTGCAAAATAAAGGGAACTATGGCACATATCTGGTGGGAGTGCCCTGTAATCGCACAATATTGGGAGGAAATAATAGAGCTTATCCAGTTTATAACTAAGGAAGAAATCCCAAGAGACCCGTGGTCAGTACTTTTTCATAGGACTGAGATCCCAGGGAAACGATATAAAACATCTGTAATCCCCATTCTTCTGAATGAAGCCAAAAACCTGATACCGAAGAGGTGGAGAGATCCTGGGAGCCCGGCGATCCGGGACTGGATTTTTGGAGTAAATGCGACTCAGAGGGTAGAAAGCACGGAAATATACGAGGGGGGGGCAGGGTGGGAACCCAGACCAGAGAAATAAGTGGACAGAGTGGAACAAATTTAAAACGTCATTGAGATACTATGTTGAGATCACCAAATAGCGAGCCTCGAGCGCTGTAGGTCAGGAACATTTGTTGAAAACAGGAGCGTTGGACGTAGCCTCAATATGCGCTATGCAAGGAGGGGGGGGGGGGGGGGGGGGTGGGGAGGGTTATAGCTGGGTTTTGTCATGAAATATTAAATGGAAACCTTTTGGTTTGTGTTTTTTTTAGTGTAAAATGTTTGTGACATGAGAAAAATTAATTAAATAAAGATTTAAAAAAAAAAAAAAAAAGAGGTCACATGGCCCATTCACATGACAGGCACCTTGTTGAGAGCATGGTGCTTAATCGGTAGCCATTGTCACTTAAAGCCCTTGTGGAGGAGCAGGTCAGTGGCTTTGAATGCATGGCTTTGGTGCTGTCTGTGCCTATTGGAGCTTGAAGCGTAAGCATGTAAGGCTGTAGACCTGACTGGAAGCACGCATGAAAAGGGGGGTTATGCTGGGGCTCCAGGGGTACTGCAAGGTAGAAATGCTTGACAGAAAAATGTCAATGGGTATTGATCAAGTCTTCAGCAGTGAGAGCTTTATAAAGGAAAGCAAAAAAAAAAAATTTGCAAAAGGAATTAGATGTGGTATATTGGTACATTTTTTTTTTTTTTTTTTTTTTTTTTCTCTTCTTTTAATACCTCATTCTCAAATATATTTTAATGCTTTTGGTTTTCTTATTTTTATTTAGTTGTAAGTATTATTGTGATGTAGTATTTTGGCATATATGTGATAGACACTGATCAGCCATAACTTTATGACCACTGACAGATTGCACGAATAACATTGATTATCTGATTACATTGGCATCTCAAAGTCGGTGGGCTATATTAAGCAGCAATTTAACATGTTGTCCCTGAAGTTGGTGTGTTAAAGGGGAATGGACATCACAATATGTTGTGTATGGGGCTGTGCAGCCGCAGAGCAGTCAGGCAACCCTGTGTTCCCAGGCATAAGTGCTTACAATGGGCATGCGAGTATCGGAGCTGGACCACAGAGCAATGGAAGAGGGTGGCCTAGTCTGATGAATCACATTTTCTTTTACATCATGTGGATGGCCAGATGCACGTTCTTCACTTACCTGAGGAAGAGATGCCACCAGGATTCACCATGGGATGAAAACAAGCCAATGGAGGTAGTGTGATGCTTTGTTCTGCTGGGAAACCCAGGGTCCTGACATTCATGTGGATCTTGCTTGAAACGTATCGCCTACCTGAACATTGGAAACGGTAGTCCCTGATGGCAGTGGCCTCTTTCAGTAGGATAATGAGCCCTGCCACACTGCAAAACTGGCTCAAGAATTATTTGGGGAACACAAGTCTGTGGTGGTGTTTGGTCTCAAAAGTCTCCAGATCTCAATCCAATTGAGCATCTGTGGGATGTGCTGGGAAATCAAGTCTAATCCATGGAGGCTCCGCATTACAATATACAAGACTTAAAGTGGTTGTAAACCTCGGTCATGAAATCTGAACAAAGTGCATACTGTATATCTGTAGTGTTTACTTGTCTATCGCCAAAGCTCAAAATACAGTTTCTCTCTGGTGCTTCGTTCCTCTGTTGGCATGAATCACTTCTGAGACGTTATCCCGACACATGAGATACATTTGTGATGGGGGAGGGAGCTCAGCACACAGCTCGTCTATTCAGAGCACAGATCTGCATCATTTCTTTGTTCCTGTACAGTGTGTGGAGGGGGTTTATCTCTTTCCTTCCATTGGCTCTCACACACTGTAACTGCAGCGCTCCACCCCCACCTCTCTGCTCCTCACAGATGCAAAGGATTTTTATCACAAATCTGCACTTTTGAAGGAATGTAGGGAGGAGAAGAATGCTAATAAGCAAGTAAAACGTTTGTAGTAGGATTTGTTTCATCTTTTGTGTATCACCTGAAGATTTTCACTTCACTGTGTAATATTAGAGGGTTTTACAACCACTTTAACCACCTCCCTTCCACCCACCGTATAGGGAAATGACTGCGAGCGGTGTCCCCTCGTTCTGGAACGGTCATATGACGTCACCCCAGTGTCGCTGCTCTAGTGGACACGATTCGACCCCGATCTTGGTAGAGAGCCGATGACGCGGCTCTTTAACCATGTGATCGGCTGTGTCCAATCACAGCCGATCCCATATAAATGTGGAAGTGCCATTTTATTGGCTCTCCTGGCGTCACACTGACTGCCTCATTACTTTTACAAAATTTTCTGACAAATTTTCGGTCTTTTTTTTTTCATTAAATGCCACCAAAAGAAAGCTTTATTTGTGAAAAAAATTATACAAATAAAATTTGAGTACAGCGTTGCATGACCGCACAATTGTCATTAAAAGTGCAACAGCGCTGAAAATTGGCCTGGGCAGGAAGGGGGTGAAAGTGCCCTGTATTGAAGTGGTTAACCACTTTCAGACCGGACCAAATTGCAGCCAAAGGACCAGGCCCCTTTTTGCGATTGTGGCTCCCAAACAAAAGTCCATTTTTTTTTTTCCCCACAAATGGAGCTTTCTTTTGGTGGTATTTGATCACCCCTGCGGTTTTTATTTTTTGCGCTCTAAACAAAAAAGAGCGACAATTTTGAAAAAACGCATTCTTTTTTTTTTTACTATAATGAATATCCCCCAAAAATATATATTAAAAAAAAGTTGTTTTTCCTCAGTTTAGGCCGATACGTATTCTTCTACATATTTTTGGTAAAAAAAATCGCAATAAGCGATTATTGATTGGTTTGCGCAGAAGTTATAGCGTTTACAAGATGGGGGATAGTTTTATAGCATTTTTATTAATATATTTTTTTTTTATTAGTAATTGCAGCGATCAGCGATTTTATTTTTTATTTTTTTGTGACTGCGACATAATGGCGGACACATCGTACATTTTTGACACATTTTGGGACCATTGTCATTTATACAGCAATCAATGCTATTTAAATGCATTGATTCCTGTATTAATGACACTGGCAGTGAAGGGGTTAACCACAAGGGGGCAGTGTAGGGGTTAAGTATGCCTAGGGGTGTGTTTCTTACTGTGGGGGGGGGCTTGGCTGTCAGTTAGTGAATGCTGATCTCTGCTTCAATCACAGGGAGCAGAGATCGGCGTCACTAGTTGCTAGGCAGAAAGGGGAGATGCTGTTTATCTCGACATCTCCCCGTTCAGCCTTCCCGTGAGACGATCACGGGTGTCCCAGCGGCAATCGAGTCTGCGAGACCCGCGACCGGCCTCACGGGGGTCCCGACCGGCGCGCTCCCGTTGGCATGGACAGCATTAAGGAGGGACTTATCTATACGCCCTCCTGCCTGTCCGTGCCATTCTGTCGACGTATATCTGTGTGCGCCGGTTGGGAACCGGTTAAAGAAACTGCTACTGCTGGCTTGGTGCCGTATACCACAGCATACCTGTTGGAGCTGCACGATTCTGGCAAAAATGAGAATCACGATTTTTTTGCTTAGAAGATAGATCACAATTCTCGCGGTGTAACATCATCTTTCACATTAAAACAAAAAAAATTGTGTTAACTTTACTGTTTCGTTTTTTTTTTATTTATTTATTAAAGTGTATTTTTTTCCCAAAAAATTGCATTTGAAAGACCGCCGGGCAAATACTTTCTAAGTTCTATCCCTTTGATCTAAAAAGTAAGTGTTAGTTACAATGTTTCAAGTTGGAAAGTTGCTTCAGTTAAAGTGGAAGTAAACCCTTCCACATGACTTTGGCCTACAGGTAAGCCTAGATTAAGGCTTACCTGTAGGTCCAATAAATATCTCCTAAACCTACATGGTTTAGGAGATATTTAGCGATGAAAAGGCATCGCTGTCTACGGCGCATGCGCCGTAGACAGCGGCGCGCAGGCGCACTGAGAGCGCACTGAGTATGCCGCTCTCACGGCAATATGCCGATCTCGTGCGCATGCGCGGGAGTGACGTCATCGCCGCTCCAGCGAATGATATTGCTGGAGCGGCGAGACCCGGAAGTCACTCCGGCCCAGGATGGCGGCGAAGAAGATTGAAGATGAGGACCGTTCCGGGGGCTTCGTTTTCAGGTAAGTTTTTCATAATGAGCTAGTATGCTATGCATACTAGCTCATTATGCCTTTGCCTTGCAGGGTGTCTTTTTTTTTTTTTTTTAAAGAGGCTTTACTTCCTCTTTAAGACAGGAGATCTGACTTGGAGGCAACTTCCATTGAAATCTATGGGTACAAGTCGCCTAGAAGTCAGATTGAAGTAGTACAGGGACCTTTTCTGAAGTCAGAGCCACTTCAGTAGTGTGCAGATAGGGACGGCTCTCATTCCCTTACATTGATTGATTTTGTTGCCGACTTGGGGTGACTTCAAGTCGGATTCAAAGTTGCCCCTGTGTGAATGGACTCTATGAAAGAAATGTATTTATTTTTTTTTTTATTATTTTTTTTATTTTTTTATTATATGAAAGAATCACCAACTCTCAGCAGGAGAGATCGTCAAGGGGGGTGAATCGAGATCGCAATTTTTTTAACGATTAATTGTGCAGCTCTAATACCTGTCAGGGCTCCAGTGACATCCATGCTTCGAGGGCTCAGTACAGTTTTGACAACTAAAGGGGGACCTACTCAATATTATGTCGGTGGTCATAAAGTTTTTATGGCTGATCGGTGTATATATTATGTAAGTTGAGTGATCAGAAAATGCAGTTTCTGGGCAGCTGGGTGTGAATTGGTCTGGAAGAACAGCAGCCCTGATTCTGTTTTAGAGCTGCACGATTTATTTTTTTGCTTAGAATAAAGATCACGATTCTCACGGCGTAACTTCTTTCACATTATACAAAAAAAATGGGCTAACTTTGCTGTTTAGACTTTTTTATTTTATTTATTTTTAATTTATTAATCACTAGCCGACCAGCTCACACAGATATAATCACAGGTCAGCTCTCCTGCATGAATCGATGTACTTGTACGTCGGTCTGAGCAAGGAGGATAGCGGGAGCCCGTAGACTCGACGTCCGCTGGCAACCCGCGATCGCAGTAAGGAGAGGCCTAACGTGGAACTGCCTATGTAAACGAGGCATTTCCCCGTTATGCATAGTGACATGACAAAAATGTACTGTTGCCAGTGATTGGGAACAGTGATCTGTCATGTTCCAGTAAGCCCGCCCCCCCCCCCCCACAGTTAGAACACGCAATGGGAACACACTTAACCCCTTGATCCCCAGTGTTAACCCCCTCCCTGCCAGTGTAATGTTTACATTGATCAGTGCATTTTTATAGCACTGATCAATGTAATAGTATCAAAGGTTCCCAAAAAAGGGTAATTTTGGGGTCAGATTTGTCCGCCACAATGTCGCAGTTCCGCTAAAAACCCCATATCGCCACCATTGCCAGTAAAAACAATTAAAAAAAAAAGTCCCTACATCTATCCCGTAGTTTTGTAGACGCAATAACTTTTTCGCAATCCAATCCAATTGCGATTTATATTTTTACATAATTTTTAGTTAAAAAAAAAAAAATTTAGAATATAGCTCGGCCAAAACTGAGGAATACTTATTTTTTATTTTTTTTTTTTTGTAAGATTTGTTTTTGGATATGTATTATAGCAGAAAGTGTGTGTTTTTTTTTTTTTTTTTTGTTTTATAGTGCAAAACATAAAAAAACACAGAGGTGATCAAATACCACCAACAGAAAGCTCCATTTGTGGGTAAAAGACTTAAATTTTGTTTAGGTACAGCTTCGCACGACTGCACAATTGTCCGTTAAAGCGACGCAGTGCCGTATCGCAAAAATGGCCTGGTCATTAAGAGGGGAAAATCCTTCTGGGGCTGAAGTGGTTAAAGCTGCGTTTATAAGACTGCTGCGCATATACCCTGTGACATAAAATATTGCTACAACCACCATTGTATTCTCTGGGGTGTCTGCTGAGAGGAAAAAAAAAAAATATATAATAATTTTTGGGGGTTCCAAATAATTTTCGAGCATAAAATACTGATTTTAACAACAAATGTCAGAAAAAGGTTGTCTTTATCTCCGTTGTGATAAACTTGTCAGGCTGTCTTGTTTCTTTTTTTGTCAGCTGTCAGAAGTGAGCAGATAACTTTCTGCACTTGTTACATAGAATCAGGAAATGCTGTTTTAAGATCAGGAGGGAGGGTAGAATTGCGATCTCAACTCTTTTTAAAGATTAATCGTGCAGCTCGTGTGTTTTTGTGGTGTGTGTGTTTTTTTTTTTTCTTTTCCAATGAAAACAGTTGGGTGATTCCCTGCTTGTTTTGTAATCTGTATGCGCAAGGACTGTTTACAGTTCAGGTTCGCTCAACCCTATTAAAGTTCGGGTTCGTACCTGACTTTTGGGTCCCGGACCCGAACCCGAACCCAAACAATTTACTGTATGTTCAAGTTCGGGGTTCGGCAATGTAATGGCGCTTTTTAAAAAGCTGCAGGGCAGCCAATCAACATTTGTTTTAACTCGTGTGCCCTTGGAAGCCATCACAGCCATGCCTACTAATGGCATGACTGTGATTGGCCAGTGCAGCATGTGACCCAGCCTCTATATAAGCTAGGGGCACATAGCACAGCACGTCACTCTGCTATAGATAGTGTAGGGAAAGGTTGCTGCCGCTCATTTGATGGAGAGAATTGGATAGGAGTTCTGATTTAGAAATCAAATTACTCAGCGATCTACCTTGATTTTGTTGTGTGGGTGCAGTGCACAATCTTTTTACACTGCCCTGAGCCCAGTGCCAGAGAAAAGATAACCTTTTATCTGTCTGTTAGGTTGGCGTCGGCGGGCATTTTATGAAAGCTCAGTGCACCAGCACTGCATATTTTTACTGTGAGGTACACCCTTTAGATACTGTTGGTCTCTTCTGCTATTCAAAAAACACCCATTTAGGGCAGATAAACCTATTTCACAGTGTTTCCTGCATATCTGTACGTGCGAGATGCACACTTTTTAGATACTGTTGCTCTATTTTGCTATTAAAAAAAAACACATTTAGGTGAAAAATCTTGAATTGCAGCCTAGTCTGTATCTGTACGTGTAAGATACACCCTTTAGATACTGTTGTTCTATTCTGCTATTCAAAAAACACCCATTTAGGGCAAAATCCTAAATTTGAGAAGGGATGTGGCTCCAGTCATGGTGGAGCTCCTGTTGCAGGGAGAGGACGTGGTCAATCTGTGCCAGCTACACGCACAAGTGAAACACCCTCCTCAGGTAGGATCAGTAATCAGCGGATCCCATCATCTCCTCCGCATGCTTCGCGGACTCATCCCCTTCATCCCAGAAAAGGAGAAGGCAGTAGTAGTAGGAACCATCATCAATTCGCGGCTCGACTACGCAAACTCCCTCTACATAGGATTACCGGATTACCAGATTGCACGCCTACAAGTCGTCCAAAACGCAGCAGCAAGATTAGTCACCGGAAATAAACCATGGGAATCCATTTCCCCATCCCTAAGGTCCCTTCATTGGCTCAAGGTAAAAGATAGGGTCACATTCAAGACCCTCTGCCTCACCCACAAATGTACACAAGGAAATGCTCCACAACACCTTTGTGAGAAAATAGGAAAATACATACCGAATCGCAGACTTCGATCGACAGACCAAAATCTCCTTCTCATCCCCAAAGCCCGCTGCAAATCGAAGGGAGAACGAAGATTCGCAGTACAGGGACCTCGGCTATGGAATGCGCTACCAAACGACATCCGCTTGGAAGAAAACCATCAGGCCTTCAGGAAAAAACTCAAGACCCACCTCTTCTAATACAGCAGGAAACAGGGGCAGACACGTGCCTTGAGGCGATTCAGTTCGCATTTGCAGCGCTATACAAATCATTCATTCATTCAGGTGCGAGTAGGCGACAGAGCATGCAGCGGTATTTGGTCGGGCCTAATGCGGCTCTACGAATGTTGAGGCCAGGACACGTACAGGCGATAGTAGATTTGGTTGCTGACAGTGCCTCCAGTTCCTTCATAGTCTCCCACCCAGTCTCCTGCTGAAAGATCAGATTAGGCACCTGCAGCCGATGTCCATCAGTCTTTTACCTCACTCCCTTGCAAATCAGCCAAGCAGTCTGAGCCCCAAATCATGCTGCTGTCTCTCCTGTTTTTTGATGACTCTGTTAGCAGGGTTTCCCAGCGCCATCCACCTAGCCCTGCCCCAGAAGTGGAAGAGATTGTGTGCACCGATGCCCAACCACTTAGGTTTTCAAGATGAGTACATGGGAGGACCATCGCAGCAGGACTCGGATGATGACGAAACACAGGTGCCAACTGCTGCTGCTTTCGCAATTGTGCAGACCGACAAGGAGGGCAGGGGTGAAGACTGGGTGGAAGATGATGTGGAGGACGATGAGGTCCTCGACCCCACATGGAATCAACGTCATGCAGGTGACCAGTGTAGTTCGGAGGAAGAGGCAGGGGTCGCACAGAGCCACCAGCACAGCAGAAGAGGGAGCAGGGTGCAAAAGCGGAGCTTCCATCCCCTAGACAGTACGCCTGCTACTGCCCAACGCAGCAAGGGACCGAGCACACCAAAGCCAGGTCCAAGGAGTTCCCTAGCGTGGCAGTTCTTCAGACAATGTGCTGATGACAAGACACGAGTGGTTTGCACGCTGTGCAATCGGAGCCTGAAGCGAGGCATAAATGTTCTCAACCTGAGCACAACCTGCGTGACCAGGCATCTAAGTGCAAAGCACGAGCTGCAGTGGAGTAGACACCTCAAAAACCAAGAAAGATCTCTGGCTCCTCCTGCTTCCTCTTCTGCTGCAGTCTCGCCCTCCTTATCCACCTCTGTAGTGACAGTGGCACCTGCCAACCCGCAAACAGATGATCTGCCAGCAACACTACCACCTGGGCCACCAACCATCTCCATAATGTACCATGGAAGTGTTCAGCTCTCTATCTCCCAAACACTGGAGTGGAAGAGGAAGTACCCCCCCCCCCCCCTAGCCACCCGGGATCCCTGGCACTGAATGCCTGCTTTTCAAAATTCCTGGCCTTTGAAATGCTTTCATTCCATCTGGTGGAGACGCAGAGTTTTAAAAGCCTGATGGCATTGGCTGTCCCACAGTATGTCGTGCCCAGCCGCCACTACTTTTCCAGACGAGCTATCCCTTCTCTGCACAACCAAGTGGGGGACAAAATCAGGTGTGCACTGCGCAACGCCATCTGTGGCAAGGTTCACCTAACTACAGATGCGTGGACCAGTAAGCACGGTCAGGGACGTTATATCTCCCTAACAGCACACTGGGTAAATGCAGTGGCGGCTGGGCCTGAGGCGGATAGCAGTTTGGCGCATGTCCTTGCACAAACGAGGATTGCAGGGCGCTTCAGTTTGCCTCCTGTTGCTAACTCCTCCTACTCCGCTTCCTCATCCTCTACCGCCTCCTCATCCTGTCAGCGTAACACCTTCAGCACAGACAGGGGTAAACGATAGCAGGCAGTTTTAAAACTTTCCTGTTTGGGGGGGAAAAAAACCCACACCGCGCAGGAGTTGTGGAGGGACATGGAACAACATACCGATGAGTGGTTGGGGCAGTGAGCCTCAAGCCCGGCCTGGTGGTGTGCGATAATAGGCAAAATCTCGTAGCAGCTCTGGGCCTAGCCGGTTTGACGCACATTCCTTGCCTGGGGCATGTGCTGAACTTGGTGGTCCAGAGGTTCTTTTAAAAATTACCCCGATATGCCAGAGCTGCTGCAGAAAGTGCAGGCCTTCTGTGCGCACTTTCGGCGTTCTCACCAGCGTAACTTCGGCCTTCCCGCTCACCGCCTCATATGTGACGTGCCCACAAGGTGGAACTCCACCTTGCACATGCTGGCCAGACTGTGCGAGCAGCAGCAGGCGATAGGGGAGTTTCAGCTGCAGCACGCACGCGTGAGTCGCTCTGCGGAACAGCACCACTTCACCACCAATAACTGGGCCTCCATGTGAGACCTTTGTGCCTTGTTGCGCTGTTTCAAAGTACTCCACCAACATGGCCAGTGCCGATGACGCTGTTCTCAGCCTTACTATCCCAGTTCTATGCCTTCTTGAAAAAATGCTTCGGGCGATGATGGAAGAGGATGTGGCACAGGAGGAGGAGGGATCATTTCCAAGGCTTTCAGGGCAGTAATTTACAAGTGGATATGAGGGTGGGTTCCTGCATCAACAAACACCAGGTACACAATTGCCCGGCAAGGGCACAGTTCTGGAGGATGACGAGGTGGAGGAGGAGGAACCATGTTCACAGCAGGGTGGCACCCAGACCAGCTCATGGCCATCACTGGTGCGTGGCTGGGGGGATACAGAGGACACAGACGATACACCTCCCACAGAGGACAGCTTTTCGTTGCCTCTGTGCAGCCTGGCACACATGAGCGATTACATGCTGCAGTGTCTCCGCGACGACCGCAGAGTTTCCCACATTCTAACCAGTGCTGATTACTGGGTGGCCACGCTGCTGGATCCCCGTTGCAAGGACAACGTACTGTCCTTAATTCCCTCACTGCAGAGTGATCGTTAGATGCGCGAGTATAAGCGCACGCTGGTAGAGGTGCTGCTGGTGGCATTCCCACCTGACAGCGGGCGCACGGTGGAAGCACAAGGCGAAGGCAGAGGAGGAGGAAGAGGTACCCGGGCACCGCCAGCACCTCAGAAGGCAGGGTTAGCATGGCTGAAATGTGGAAAAGCTTTGTCAGCATGCCACAACAACCAGCACCACCAGCTGAGATGTAACGTCTTAGCAGGAGGCAGCATTTCACCAACATGGTGGCGCCGTATGTGCACACGCCTACACGTACTGAATGACGGGTCTGCCCCTTTAACTTCTGGGTCTCTAAATTGGGCACATGGTCTGAGCTTGCCCTTTACGCCTTGGAGGTGCTGGCCTGCTCTGCAGCCAGTGTATTATCTGAACGTGTATTTAGCACGGCAGGGGGCGTTATCACAGACAAGCGCAGCCGCCTGTCCAGAGCCCATGTGGACAAGCTCACGTTCATTAAAATGAACCAGGCATGGATCCCACAGGACTTGTCAGTACCTTGTGCAGAATAGACATGTATACCGGTGTTCTGACAAAAACTGTCCAGCCATCGGATAGTGTCCGCCGTGCACTGCGCAGGCGCATCGCTTGCACAGTACATAGGACAAGGAGATTCCGAAGATGAACGGCGCCTGCGCTGTGAGTGCAGGTTCAAGCCCCACCATCCAAAAGGACAATATGGTAGCACATAGTAACAGGGCCCCTCGCGGGCTCGCCACGCTTCGCTCGGCTTCAACCTTGGATGGTGGGGCTTGAACCTGGACTTCGGAGGTTTTCGGAATCCCCTTGTCCTCTGCACTGCACAAGTGCAGTACAGGGCAGACACTCCGACGGGGGACAGAATTCGAAACATCACCGGCCTTACCCAGCCATTGTTGTATTTTTGATCTTTTTCATTCTTTTGGGGTGTACCCTAATTTTAAAAATAAAAACCAGTGTTGGCTACCTTGTCCTCCTTCACCGCCGATTCCACCTACACCGCCACCTCAACCTCCTACTCCATATGAACCTCGTCCTCCTAGGTCAAGATTATTATTTTTTTTATTTCAAAGTATTTTATATCACAAGAATAATACATTTTGAAAGTGACCATTCAGAATATCGATTTCAGTCAAAACTAAACATAGAAAGGTTACAGGCAGCGCAACAAGATGAATCGAGTGTAACACGTCAGATATAAAATGTAAAATCATTTTAGACAGACATGGTAGTGTTGGAGTGAAGGGTTGGTATTCCTGTTAATGGTCGGAGGTGTACCTCCTACCTGGACACCCCCAATGGGAGCTAGCTGTGCCCGAGAGGAGGAACTTAACCACCGACCCCTAGGAGTAAATCTAAGGAGAGGGACGGAAATTACCATGTGTCTTTTTCCCTAAGATAGGAATCTGACTAGGCATCAGTGTATAGTCAATTATCACTTTCCAGGTGAGCTTAAGAAATGAGCATAATAGTAAGGAGAGAAGGGATGGAAGAGGAAGAGAGCGAAAAGAGGGAAGAGGGATTAGGAAGTGTAGAAGAGAAAAGGAGGGGGTTAAGAAGGAGCATCAGTAACAGGAGTTGGAGGACGTCTGCCAGGTAATGAGTTAGTGGTCAGAGGCGAACCTACGTAAATGGCCCATGGTTCCCAGGTCGCTTCAAATTTTCCTACCTTGTCAGAGTATGCTAGATAATTTCTCCTGTGACATTATCCAGGAGATTTTTCTTTTCACCTCTGGGAATGAGATTGTAGGTTTTTTTCCAGGCTTTCGCCACAGTAAGTTTAGCTCCCAGGAAAATAAAATGGATCAGCCTGCGCGAGGCCGTGGGAATCTTTGGGATGTGCGCGTTAAGAAGGGCGACTTGAGGGGATCTGGCTTCCCATAAGCTTATCGATTTTTAAATTGAATAATTTTTTCCAGAAATGGCGTATTCTGGGGTATTCCAACCATATGTGCTGCATTGTGCCGTTGAGTTTCTGAGGTTCTTAATGACTTCCTGTACCTCTTCTTCTGAGAAAGGGGCCTCCAGCATATTATTTTAGATTTTTATGTTATTTTAAGTTATTTCCCTATCCATTTGTTTGCAGAGCACTTGCCATGCTCTTAACAACAATTTCGCTGCCATTTGCAGCACTCTAGCCCTTTCCATTACTTTTTTAGAGCCATTTTAGTCCTCAAAAGTTTGGGTCCCTATTGACTTCAATGGGGTTGGGGTCAAGTTCGGTCCCGAAAAAAAAAAAAAAAAAAAAAAATAACCTGTCACGTGTCCCAGATGACTGAGCGTCAAATCACGGCGCTGCTCGCGCATGCGCAGTGGGTGCCCGTAGGAATGCCGGCGCCGCGATCGGCTCGGAACGAGGGGGGGGGGCCTCGTTCCCCTGCATCGCTGGACCCTGGGACAGGTAAGTGTTCGATTTTTAAAAGTCAGCAGCTGCAGTATTTGTAGCTGCTGACTTTTTTTTTTAAAAAAAAAAGGACGGAGCTCCGCTTTAACACTTCTCAGAGTGCAATGTATTTGCCCAGTGTTATTTTAGCACAATCACAGGGGTAGCAGATTACATTTTCAGGCTTGTTCGAGTCCCATTAATGTTGAATTCAGGGCAGTTCTCTAAATATACAAATTAAATACATACATAGAAGCTGTTTTGCCTGCCAACTGATTTGTATTTCTGTCAAACCAGTCCTGAGATTTTCCAAAGAGAAATGTAGGGCTGCAACTAACGATTATATTCATTGTTTCGATTAATCAGTTAATAACCTTAAAAAAAAAAGTGTGGTGTATAATTTTAGTTCATTTGTAAAGTTTAAAAAAAAAAGGCAATTTATTCTTAAATATCTCTATGCAGTGGTAAATATAAATAACCAACTATATGGATAGGGAGCAAAATATCTAATCCAGAGAATAACGGACAGAAGAGATACTGTATATACTATTAAAGGGTGAATCTGGTAAATATCATCAGACTCAGATCAAATTGTTTTTATTTTTATAAAAAAAAAAAAGTCGTCTTCAAAAATGTTTTTATTTTAAGAGCGTTAGTTCGATTTTCTAATCATTAGTGGGGTCAAATTGACATTCGTTTTCAACCACAGTGATAGGAAAATTTGGAAATAGAAAACTTCTTGATCAAAATAAATTTTCAGACAGTGTATGCGGTTTTCGTTCAGAAATTACATTCATTTTAAAAACAGAATGTTAAAAACAAGTGAAAATTGCAAACAACATTCTTTCATTCAGCGATGTACAAAGATTTTTCGTCTGAAAATTGATCCGTGTGGTCAGCATAAGGCTCAGTACACACCTATGCAGTTTGCTTTTGATCTGTTTCTGCAGTGCTTTTTGCGCACGTGATTTTTAAGCGATTTATTTATTTATTTATTTTTGCACCTTTTTTTTTTTTTTTTTTTTTTTTTGGCCAATTTGTTGTTGGGCAGATTAAAAAACACAAATTGCTGCAAAAACGCATTACATGCTTTTCTGCAGCTTCTCCATTGAAGTATATTGAACCAAAAAAGAACTGTTTTGCGTGAATGTGTCCCAAAGGAAACCATGTAAATGAACTGTAGTGCGTTTCTGCAAAAAAAGCACCAAAAAAACACATGCAGTAGATGTGAACCAGGTCTAAGACGTCTAGTAACATAATGGGGTTAAAAAACCTAAAATTAGCCCTTTATAGTACAAAAAAGCAGGTAATCACTACTGTAAGGGGTTCATTTTTTTACTGTAGAACTGTGAAAGTAATATTTACAGTAGCGATTATTTTCTCTTTTTGTGCGAAGGGCTAATTTTATCTTTTTTTTTTTTATTTTTTTTTTTTTTTTTTTTACCCCATTATGTCACTGGCCGATTAACCACTACAATACTGTGCACTTTCGCCCCCTTCCTTCCCAGACCAATTTTCAGCTTTCAGCGCTCTCGCACTTTCAGTGACAATTGCGCGGTCATGCAATGCTGTAACCAAATAAATTTTTTATCATTTTGTTCGCACAAATAGAGCTTTAGTTTGGTATTTATTCGCGACTCCGTTTTTTTTATTTTTTGCGATATAAGCGAAAACATAGTGGAAATTTTGAAAAAAAACTATTTTCTCCTTTTTACTTTTTTTAAAAGAAATCCAATAAAATCTAATTTTGTCATAAATTTAAGCCAAAATGTATTCTGCTACATGTTTTTAGTAAAAAAAATTCCGTTAAGTGTATAATTGGTTTGCGTGATCACGGACATATGTACGCAAATGATCATGTACAGACGTGTGCAGATAATCATTGGCACATGTTTTTTTACTGGGACATATGTGAGGGACATGTGTTTTTATTATTTGGGGACATGTGTGTTTACACTGTGGGGACACTACTGGTGATCAGTGAGTAAAAAGCTGTAAAAAAACAGCTAATACTCACTGATTACCAGCCGGCGGCAGCGATCCTCTCTCCTCTCCTCACCGACGACTTCCGTGTGAGGAGAGGAGAGCCGATTGCCTAGCAACCGGCTGTTTGTTTACATCACATGATGGCTGTGATTCGACACGGCCATCATGTGATCAGGAGTGCCAATCACCGAGCCATCCTGCCGATCCGAGATGCGCCGTGTCCGGGTGACACGGCTGCATCGGGATCGCGCCGATGTGCGGGCACGCGCGCGATCCCTCTACTTCTGAAGGACGTTCCGGAATGTCCTATCAGAAGTAGATGGCTCCCACCCGGCCGTGTATGTACAGTAGCCGGGTGGGAAGTAGTTAAAGAGGAAGTAAAGCCTCCTCACCAAAAAAAAAAAAAACGGAACCTGCAAGGCAAAGACATAATGAGCTAGTATGCATAGCATACTAGCTCATTATGAATAACTTACCTGAGAACGAAGCCCCCGAAGCGGTCCTCATCCACGACCTTCTCCGGGGCCATCAATACCAGAGTGACTTCCGGGTCTCGCCGCTCCAGCGATGTGATGTCCGAAAGCGGCATATCGACGTGAACTCGGCATGCGCAGTGCGCCTGCGCGCCGCTGTCTACGGCGCATGTTTCTTATTTGTTCCTTCCCTAACCCCCCCCCCCCCGCCTTTTTTTTTTATTTGTCATGACAGACCTGGATTTCCATCAGAAATTTTCTGTGACATTTTTACAATGCTCCTTTTTTCGTGTCTTGAATCCATGCCGGTTGGTCCTTGTGTGAAGTGGGATGCCCTCTTTGTGTGCTGCCACTCAGTCACCAGCCAACTCTGATTTGATATGTGGTTTTATCGTATGAATTCCTTATTTGTGTACAACATGAGTATTATCTGGAATCGGCCTACCATGTTAACAATTTGTAAAGTTTTTATAATATTGTGTATAATTATTATAGATTTGGCATACCCCTCTCTTCCCTGAAAACTATTTTCCAAAATGCATCAGAACTTACCATATCTTTACTGACCAAGTTAAATGGTTGTTGGCAGTTTCTCCTGATTTATATCTTGGACAAGAAGGGTTTCCCTGACTATGCATTTTTAGAGTCCCTTGGGGGATTTTTATTTGTATTATAATCATTTAGGGATTTTGTCAAGACACTGGTCTGAATGTACCACTCTGCTCTATTTAAATGTTTTGATTTCCTCAAGATCTTAAACCCAGTAAGAGCCTCCTGAATGTATCATATTGCCAACACCAAACACTTTCGGCCTACAGAAGCATTGTTTGTTGACCAGCATGGCCCTGCCACCAGAGAGCGTCTTCCCAAGCAATAGCAGCTGGAGCTCTACAGGCAGCCCAGTTGTACAGCCAACTCGCAACACCCAACTCCTCCACAGCCCTGACACTGAAATGAACAGCAGTCAGAACTCTTTAGGCAGGTGAGCTGGTCCCCAGCCAAGCGAACAAGGCCTGCTGCTGTCATGGCTTCTACGGTTGGTGAGAGATCTTATCTGACTGCAGCTATAAGTGGGCCCAACAAGATTTTTTTGTAGACACTAGTGTGTCTACATCTTGGTTACCTAGATGATCCTGCTAACATCTTTAATGTTATCAAGATTTCTCTACTCTTCCAGGACTGCATCTGAGATGGGGCTCCTCCCATGTAAAACAGAAAACTCCTCATCCACCATTAAAAAAAGTTGACACATGTCTCGGTTCTTGTGTTTCCTCTGGACCAACCGGATTGACACATGTTCATTGGCGTTATATAAATCCTGTATAACGTTTTGTCACAGGCTGCCACACCGTGTGTGTGTGTGTGTGTGTGTATGTGTGCGCGCACCAGGCTGCCTTTGCAGGCTTCACAGGCGGCTAGGCATGTCTGTCCTAAAGCAAATATGGACAGCATTTTAATTTATTACGGCCTTTCCCTGGCAGTCTAGTGCACAAGTTGTACTCGCTGTTGCTTTTCCTCCCTTCCAAGTCAGAGCACCAAGATGGCGTTGACCCCTTCAAAAACGACATTTATTTCCGGTGATGCGCTTTTAAAAAAAAAAAAATATATATATAATATTTTTTTTTTCCTAGCAAAAACTCATCAATGCGGTCTTTAATTAACCACTTTAAGACCAGACATTTTCTGGGACTTTTTGTTTACAGGTGGAAATTTGAGAGAGACTGACTTGTTGGGTTTAGGCTCGAGTTTTACGTTGCCGGGTTAAAGTGGTATACTAGAATGAAGCCTGCAGCTACAGGCATCATCCTGGTATTGTTTTTTTCGGGCAGACAATGCTGTTTTTTTGTAAAAAGCAATCCTAGTGGCCTCCGGTGCCTCGCTGCACTGATGGTCAGTGGGAGTGTTCTTTCAAACTACCCTCCCTATTGGTGGGCAGTGATACACTCCTTTATGCTGCATTAGTGACCAGTGTCAGTGTTTTAATCTCCCATTTCTGCTGCATTAGCGGCTAGTAGTAGTGTTTTAAAGCGTTGCACCCAGAAATGGAACTTCCACTTATTGGATTACTCCGGTGTCACATTTGGCACTTTTTCAGGGGGGGGCTGGGGGTTAGCAGATACCTGTTAAATCCAGGTATTTAGTCCCACTTCCAGGCCATAGATCGCCGCACTTTCTGCGGCGCACTACACCATGCCCAGGCCACCTCCTCCGCCCCACCACCCCACCGTATTGTGGGGAACGCACAGGTCCCAGAAGACAGCAGGGACCATTCAGAACGCGCATGCGCAGTAGGGAACCAGGAGTGAACCTTAAAGTCTTCACTTCCTGGTTCCCTTACCAGGAATAGCGGCGGCAGCACCCGTGAGGTGGATCCGAGCAGCTTCGATGCCGACATTGCAGGCTCCCTGGACCATATGTTGAAAGTGTCCATATATTAAAAGTCAACAGCTACAGTGTTTGTAGCTGTTGTGTTTTTTTTTTTTTTTTTTTTACTTTTATTTTTACCAGGAATTTTTATTTACAATTTATTATTTTATTTTTTTATCAGCCCTGTTGGGGGGGGGGGGGGGGCTTTGGTGAGATATCAGGGGTCTAAGTAGTCCCCTGACCTCTCCCCTTTTGAGACAGGGACTGAGGGCACGGACAAATTACTTTATACATTTTATGTTACCGGTTTCCATGATGATGGACCTTGAGAGACCCCAAGGGACACACATTTTTCACTATTGCCATATTCACTCTCCATTTGTTACCCGGGGGGGGGGGGGGGGCTGCTGGATCCACCTCCTCAGCTCCTGGGCTAGACTCATGTGGCTGCCACCTTTTGGGAAACAAGCCTGTTGTACCCTGGCTTTTCCTATTGGTAAGTGTGGGGTCTTCCACACATAAGGCCTCCCTTTTACCATGTTGTTAAATGACTTGTACCATCTTGACATACACCCATAATCAATATTTTATATTTTAGATGCACTACTTTCGTATTTACTCGGAATGCGTTGAGTTTAAGATGATTGTTTATTAATCTATATGGTTCCTTGTAACATGCATAACAATGTACCATGCTTATTATTGGTTTGACATCATATCTATGCATTTCATGTATGACAACCCATATAAAATTTGAGACCAGACGCAGGAGTGATGTCATTGCTCCCCTGCATGTAGCTGAACCGAACCACGATGGAAGACCTCTTAGCTGTGACAGTGTGACGCTGGAGGGCTTCGTTTTGAGGCAAGTCTCTCGTAATGTGCTAGTATACTTTCCATTCTAGCACATTATGACATTACCTTGCAGGGGATTTTTTTTTTTTTTTTTTTTTAACTGCGGTTTACTACTGCGTTAACCATTTTGTTTAATTATCTGCTGTGCTCAGACATCCCAACTTTATGCAACTTTTCTCCTATTCCGATTTCATATTTCCGTTTTTTTTATTAGAACTCCAGACAAGTACAGTAAAACCTTGGATTGCGAGCATAATTTGTTCCAGAAACATGCTTGTAATCCAAAGCACTTGTATATCAAAGCAAATTTCCCCATAAGAAATAAAGGAAACTCAAATGATTTATTCATAGGTCCTTCAGTTTATAGTCCATATAAAAAGATCATAGCAATGTGATGTTGTGTATCCATAAAATGTCCATCCACAAATGGAAGCCTCCACAAGGATTAGAAGAGAAGTGCCTCTAAGTGTAGCAATATGTTGCTAAATGTAACTCTATTGCTACATTTAGAGGCGCATCTCTTCTCTTTTTATACTCGGTTGTGACATGATGCTACTTGTATATCAAGACATCGCTTGTTTATCAAGTCAAAATGTATTAACAAAATTTAGCTTGTCTTGCAAAACGCTCTCAAACCAAGGTTTTACTGTATGTGTGTACATATTGTGGAGTTCACTCAAATGTGATGCTTGTCATGAGGTTGAGTCAAGCCAGGGAAATACATTTTTCAGGGCTTTTGGTGAACTAGAATTTAAAAATAAAGTTCAGTTCCAACACAAATTAAATTTACCCCCCCCCCCCCCACAGGGGTGTTCAACATTCTTCTTCAGGAGCCCTGAATCACTGCCGGCCCCTTGGTTTGTGGTCTGTGCAAAACTGCCCACTCTGCCTGCTGGTCTTTGAGCTGTGAACACAGGGTTGGAGTCTTAATCCCTCCATAGACTTTTCAAAGTCTCCGGGCTGCAGAACCCGATCCAGAAGATATCAATCCCAGAGAAAACTGCAAAACTAATTTTTCTCCATTCAGACTAGATATCCTGAACCCCTCACTGTGACAGGTCAGGCCTTCTTTGACTACAATGTCTGATTTATAAAGGTAGTGTTTTGGCAAATATTTTTGTAAAAAGTGTGTGTGTGTGTGTGTGTGTGTGTGTGTGTGTGTGTGTGTGTGTGTGTGTGTGTGTGTGTGTGTTTTGCCTTTGAAATAATAGAGTGGAAGGGAGAGAAAGCAGGTTTGCTTTGGAGCCTTATCGGACATACAGTATCTCACAAAAGTGAGTATACACCTCATATTTTTGTAAATATTTTATTATATCTTTTCATGTGACAACACTGAAGAAATTACACTTTGCTACAGTGAGTGTACAGCTTGTATAACAGTGTAAATTTGCTGTCCCCTCAAAATAATTCAACACACAGCCATTAATGTCTAAACCACTGTCAACAAAAGTGATGAGTACACCCCTAAGAGAAAATGTTCAAATTGGGCCCAAAGTGCCATTATTTTGTGTAGCCACCATTATTTTCCAGCACTGCCTGAACTCTCTTGGGCATGGAGTGCACCAGAGCTTCACAGGTTGCCACTGGAGTCCTCTTCCACTCCTCCATGACGACATCACGGATCTGGTGGATGTTAGAGATCTTGCGCTCCTCCACCTTCCGTTTGAGGATGCCCCACAGATGCTCAATAGGGTTTAGGTCTGGAGACATGCTTAGCCAGTCCATTACCTTTACCCTCAGCTTCTTTAGCAAGGCAGTGGTCATCTTGGAGGTGTGTTTGTGGTGGTTATGTTGGAATACTGCCCTGCGGCCCAGTCTCCGAAGGGGGGGGGGGGGGAATCATGCTCTGCTTCAGTATGTCACAGTACATGTTGGCATTCATGTTTCCCTCAATGAACTGTAGCTCCCCAGTGCTGGCAGCACTCGTGTAGCCCCAGATCATGACACTTCGACCACCATGCTTGACTGTAGGCAAGACACTTGCCTTTGTACTCCTCACCTGGTTGCTGCCACACGCTTAACACCATCTGAACAAAATAAGTTTATCTTGGTCTCATCAGACGACAGGACATGGTTCCAGTAATTCATGTCCTTAGTCTGCTTGTCTTCAGAAAACTGTTTACAGGTTTTCTTGTGCATCATCATTAGAAGAGGCTTCTTTCTGGGATGACAGCCATGCAGACCAATTTAATGCAGTATGCAATGTATGGTCTGAGCACTGGCAGGCTGACCCCCCCCCCCCCACCCCTTCAACCTCTGCAGCAATTTTGGCAGCACTCATATGTCTATTTCCCAAAGACAACCTCTGGCTATGACGCTGAGCATGTGCACTCAATTTCTTTGGTTGACCATGGTGAGACCTGTTCTGAGTGGAACCTGTCCTGTTAAACCTCTTTATTGTCTTGGCCATCATGCTGCAGCTCAATTTCAGGGTCTTGGCAATCTTATAACCTAGGCCATCTTTATGTAGAGCAACAAATCTTTTCTTTTTTTTCACCTGCTCACCATTCACACCGAGACCTTGTAAGACTAACGAATCACAAGACAGCGGGGAAGGAAAATGGCTAATTGGGCCCAATTTGGACATTTTCACTAAGGGGTGTACTCACTTTTGTTGCCGGTGGTTTAGATATTAATGGCTGTGTGTTGAATTTTTTTTGTGGGGACGGCAAATTTACACTGTTAGGCCCCTTTCACACGGGGCTGTCTGTATTTAGCATCCGCTTGCGCAGCGGGGATCGCTCCGTTGGTCCCCGCTGAGCCGGCGGATGACAAGTCCATCTCTGCACTGTGCAGGGACGGACCTGTCAGAGAGTTCGCTCTCCCCTATGGGGGGATCGGATGGTTACGGATCGATGTCAGCGGACATGTCACCGCTGACATCCGTCGCTCCCTAGAGCTGTATGGAGCGACCGTTCAGATCCGCCTAAAAAACTGACAGGCGGATCTGAACGGTCTGCACATGTGAAAGGGGCCTTATACAAGATGTACACTCACTACTTTACATTGTAGCAAAGTGTAATTTCTTTAGTATTGTCACATGGATAGATATAATAAAATACAAAAATGTGAGGGGTGTACTCACTTTTGTCAGATACTGTAATTACTGCTCTGTTGGCCATTCTTGTGATACTGATATGCGACACTGTGCAACATTTTTGTGGTTTGCTGGTTAGTTCTCCTACATAGCAGTAGAGTGATCTTCCTGTCTTTGCAGCGTGGTTGAGGTGTTAAAGTCATAATACGTAAGGCAACACATTAACGAATCCTTTGGCAGCCAGTACAGTAAACACATGTAAACATGTATTTCAACTGTGTATGCTGCTGTTTCATTTTTAATACAAGCTGTCAGAACTGTTGAATTTTATTCACTGCTATTTTCTTTCTTCAGTCTGCTTTATAGCTCTGTATTCTTCACGTGTGATAGATTCTTTTTAATGTGAAAGATTGCATTTTTGCCTCTCCTGATGTTTTGTTTTTCTTCTCTTGCAGTTTGTGAAAGACTGATGACACTCGAATCTTGGTTTCTTGTTTTCTTATTTTGCAACATAATTTTTCAGTAGAATCTTTTGTATTTTTTTTTTTTCTTGCTATGAAAAAATTGGCCTATTTTAAGGTGGTATTGGCCACCTCGCTGGTTTGGGTCTTTTTGGATATATTTTTGCTGCTGTACTTCAGTGAATGCAACAAATGTGAGGATAAGGAGCGGGGCTTGCCTGCAGGAGATGGTGAGTGGTTTTGGTTGAATTTACAACACGATTTGTTTTGTTTTTCTCCTTTTTTATTTTTAATGTATCAGTTAGGCCTCATGCTGATTTCTTGTAAACGCTGTTTTTCCTGACAGGAGGAAATCTGCATTATAAACTCGCCTAAGCCGCTTTATTTCAAACCAGTTTAGACGAGTTTTGCAAAATTTGGGAGTTCATTTCTTTGGCCAGAATTGTTGTTTTACTCTGGCCATTGAAATAAGTGCTGAAGTGCTAAATGCGCCTAGCATTTTAAGAGCATTTAACAGCGTTCAGCTATGAAGCGAAAATCTAACACAATCACGCCGCCTCATACAACAGCTAAAATAGCGCAGCTGAAACTGAATTTCAGTTTGAGGACACTGATAAATTGGCTCTCCCAGCCATGTTAAAACAAATAGAATTTTTTTTTCAAAAAGCATAGAAACGTACCTCAGACCATATTACAACTAGCCGCACCAATGAGATGAGGGACCTGGGTCAACACATGTCTGATCTTGAAACCAGAGTAGAGGACATGAAAAACCATACCCTGAATTACTTGACAGATTGAAAATCTTAAAGAGGAAAATAAAATAATACAGACGATACTGGAGGACTATGAAAACTGCGCTAGACGCACCAATTTGCGCATTCCTGAATCTGTAATTGACTTGCAAGCCGCAATGATAGCACTTTTTCAGGAATTCCAACTGGCTATCCCTGTGGAGCATCTAGAAATGGACAGGGTTCATGGAGCCCAAACACCCAAAAAACCTGAAGGTCCATCATTATCGTTGTAAACCCTCGTGTTTTTTCACCTTAATGCATCCTATGCGATGCAGGGAGGAGCTACCACCGCCACCGTGAGACCCCAGATATCGAGGATCGGTGCCACTCTGTGCAAAACGAACTGCACAGTGGAGGGAAGTATGACATGTTTGTTGTGTTAAAAAAAAAAAAAAGGGGGTTTACAACCCCTTTTTTTTCATTTCAATTTTTACCAAACAAAAGAACAACTATTAGTAGCCGCTGCAAAAAATAAAGAATCTCTAATTTTCCAAGGACATAACTTTATCAACTTCTTGCAGATTTGTCCCAACTAACGATCAATAAAAGAAGGGCTTTAAAACCCCTGATTCAAATATTGCATAACAATCAAATGATCATTGGGGTTTTCCCTTTTCGGTGCGTTTCACATTTCAAGGCTCCAAATATATGTCGCACTGCAAATGACCTACAAACCACTCTTCAAGACATACCTTTTGTTA
This sequence comes from Lithobates sylvaticus, assembly GCA_028564925.1. NCBI lineage: Eukaryota > Metazoa > Chordata > Amphibia > Anura > Ranidae > Lithobates > Lithobates sylvaticus. The sequence goes on from CM053030.1 coordinate 288,818,388, forward strand.
AACTCAACACACCGAAGATCGACATCCTATTTCTCAGGCAAATTGTCTACCCCATCAGGAAGAAACGAGCATCAAAGTTTGCATAAGAGAAGTCGCTTTCGTTCCTGAAGAATCCATGGACTGAAGAGTGCTTTCTGATGAGATTTCTTTACCCATTGGCTGGAGGAGTCCACCAATTCATACTGTGTTCTTTCATATGGCTTTAAAATGGTTTTATCCTTACTTATGAACATCTAGCTAGATTAATAGGATATCTTGTCTATTTTCATAAGTTCATACGTACATGAATTTTTTTTCTTATTTCATGCCTGCTAGGGCAATTAGGACCTGTTGTTGTTGTTGTTGTTGTTGTTGTGTTTTTATTTTTATTTATTTTTTTTCCCCTCATTTCTCTTTTTTTTTTTTTTTTTGCCTTTTTAATAGGATTTTTTTTTAACATAGTGTTATAGATACCACTCTGTTCCAGACTAACATGATTAGCTTTATATGTAACTTGGATCCCTTTCGAGTAACCATCGAGCTCCCTTCTTGCTACCCTCAGTTTGTTTATTAATACAGTGGGCATCAGACAGTAGCTAATATACCCTTGGAGAGAGAGCTTCTTTTTTTTTTTTTTTTTTTTTACTCTGTCCCCTCAACGGATATGTTATGAGGTCATCCATGTTTTTTTTTTTTTTTTTTTTTACTCTGTCCCCTCAACGGATATGTTATGAGGTCATCCATGTTTTATTTACTATTCCTGACATTTAAAATTCTCTCTCTCTCTCTCTCTCTCTCTCTCTCTCTCTCTCTCTCTCTCTCTCTCTCCTCTCTCTCTCTCTCTCTCTCTCTCTCTCTCTCTCTCTCTCTCTCTCTCTCTCTCTCTCTCTCTCTCTCTCTCTCTCTCTCTCTCTCTCTCGACGTTTTAGAGTACATGATACCATACTTTATAATTCCATGGCTCCCTTAACCACTTCCTGCCCCGGCTGTCATTTTGGTTGTTATCCTGACTGACCGATCGGTGGCTCTCCTGACAATTGTTTATCAGCGCAGCCCCCCTGCGGATGTCACCCTAGACCACCAGGCAGCTGCTTAGTAGTGTAGCTTAGCAGTGCCCATCAGTGAAGGAGAAAGCTTACTTTTTTACAAAATTTTATAACCAAGAACTTTATTTTAAAAATTTTGAAAAAATAAAGTTCTTGGTTATAAAATTTTTATAATTGGTTATAAAATGATGCCACCAAAAGAAAGCTCTGTCTGTGGGAACAAAATTCTAAAAAAATTGTTTGGGTACAGTGTAGCAAGACAGAGCAATTGTCATTTAAAAAGTGACAGAACTGAAAATTGGGTTGGGCAGGAAGGGGGCTAAGTGCCTGGTATTGAAGTGGTTAAACGTATTATCCCTGAATGTACAGGGTTTCAACATTCCACAAAAACGCACCAAAGTCGTTTTTTTGCTTCTGGAAAGGCACATATGTTTTTATGCCTTCAAGAAACTCACTTTACAACACAATCTACTCCTAAATTTTTCAGTAAGGTATATACAGCCTCAGCTTCAACTAAACCACGTGGCATACTTGTTACATTCCACCACAACTCCCTATTTACATTATTAAAGGATATTAAAGACCCCAAAGATCATTATTTGATTCTTACAGGGCATTTACTGGATACTGCTATCGCAGTAGTATCATATTATGCCTCTAATAAACACACCGTATTTATTGGCATATAACATGCACAGGCGTTTAACACTGGTACTTGGTCCCTACTCGAATTGCAAAATTTTCACCTGACCACCCAGGCCTCTGTTTTTGCGGTTGTTCTGAGCAGGGCACACACATACACATATGGTGGAGATGTTCCATTGTACAAAAATTTTGGAAAAAACGTTTTTCTATTTGCCTCAAATGTTTGAATGTTCTATTGCACCAGACCTGGCAATGACTCCATTTTATTTTATTTTATTTTTATTTATTTAACCACTTCTGGACCGCCCCACCGTCCTTATGCATTGGTACTTTGAAGAGGAATATCGTTGTTATGGCAGCAGCTATATGCCTTAACCCTGGTATCCTCTTTTTTCAGTGGGCGGTCCGCTTCAAGATTAAAAGTTGTCTCTGCGGCAGATTCACCGCAAGATCTTTTATTGGCGGTGGGAGAGGGGGCCACCACACTCCGGTGCCCTCCGCCTCTTACTGGATCCGTTGGCAGCGACGTAGGCAATCGGATGTTATACCTAGCCTGACATGGAGACAAGTGAGGGTAAGATGGCCCCCACCTGTCTCCATATCATTGCAGGGCGGAGGCAACGTCAAAATGTCGCTTCCACCCATGGCTCTTAAAGGGCCTTTTTTCTTTTATTTTTAATTTTTTTTAAATGACAATTTTATTGCATTTTTGTGTACATATGAGATCTTAGGTCTTTATCACCCCAGATCTCATATTTAAGAGGTACTATCATGCTTTTTTTTTTTTTTTCGGTTTCAAGGGATGTTTACATAACACAATTTTTTTTTATTTTTTAAAAGAACAGTGTAAACATAAAATAAAATAAATTAATAAAACCTTTTTAAATGCGCACCAACCCGACAAGCTTGCGTGCAGCAGCAGCAAACGCATACGTGAGTAGCCGCCGCATATGAAAACTACGTTCAAACCACACATGAGGTATTGCCGCGATTGGTAGAGCGAGAGCAATAATTCTAGCCCTAGACCTCCTATGTAACTCAAAACATGCAACCTGTAGAATTTTTTTTTAAAACATCGTTTATGGAGATTTTTAAGGGTAAAGGTTTGATGCCATTCCACAAGCGGGCGCAATTTTGAAGCGTGATATGTTGGGCTTCAATTCACTCCGCGTAACATTTGTCTTTCACGATAGAAAAAAAAAAAAAGATTGGGCTAACTTTACTGTTGTCTCTCTATTTGTTTTAATTCAAAAAGGTGTATTTTTTCCAAAAAAAAGTGTGTTTGTAAGACTGCTACGCAAATACGGTGTGGCAAACCGCCATTTTATTATCTAGGGTGTTAGAAGTCATTTTCTAGCAAAAAAAAAAAACTGTTTTTAACTTGTAAACAACAAATCTCAGAAAGAGGGCTCGGCCCTTAAGTGGTTAAGACCTAACTTTCCAACCCATAAACAAATCAAGTTATTCATTCAACTATCGACAGCCGCCAAACAGATCATAGCTAATGGAAAATGCCTTCATCGAACTTGACAGAGATCAAGCACAGAATGAATCGATTGTTTTTACCTGCAAAAATGGAAGCCTTTGCTAAGGAAAATTTGAAGGAGTTCGATTATTTTGGAGACTGTGGATTATACATTGTCTACCTACTAACTTTGACACTCAAGTACTCTTGCCATGGTAACACACTATTATAAGGTTACAATATTACTTTATATAAGTAGTTATGCCTCCGGAATCCTTGTACCCCCTCTATCCCTTTACCCCTCCTACCTCTTATTTCACTTTTTTTTTTTAATTAAGATTTTCAAAGAAATTGAGGATTTTTAGGGATGTATATAGAACTGTCACCAAGGTAAGCACAACAACAAAACTGTATCAATAAGAATTATTAGATTTATTACAAAAGTTCATCAGTTTAAAAGTTTACAATAATGACATTTGGTCACAGAGGTAGACCAGCAATAACATTTGGTTGATAACTTATTCGACCATAGTTAATACTCAATACACAGGATACAACAGATGCTTGTATATGCAGAAAGCCGACACGTTTTGCAGACTTTGTCTGCTTCTTCAAGGCAGCTCGGCATGCATCAGACTTATAGTATTGATACTTCAACGAACGCAGCACCAAGAGAGAGCGGAGGTGACAGACCCTGCAATAATGGGGCGGGGGAAGCCAGATTATACCATATGAAAAGGGCCAGCAGTCGTCTCCAAGTAGCCAGATAGGAAAAAATCCTCAGACCATACGTTTCCACATGGAGACGCATACCACTGCGATGGTTTAAGGAGCGTGTCTAGATCAAGGTGCATTTGCACCCCACTCTGGTCTTTCCGTGTTTTTTTTTTTTTTTTTTTTTTTTTTCCTGTCTGACTACTTGGAGACGACTGCTGACCCTTTTCCTATCGAGCTTATTATACGGTCCAATGTCCATCAGACCAGGTGGTTGAATCTGACTTTGGAAATACTTGGAACACATCTGAGCAGTCTCCGAGTATTGTATTTCTAAAACTCTCTCCGCCCCCCCCCCCCCCCCCCCCCCCCCCCCCCCCACCTCTGGCCACATGGTATTGCATGCAATAAAAGTCAATGTGGAACAAATTATCTTCGTTTCCATTGACTTCTATGGGGAAACTCGCTTTGATATGCGAGTGCTTTGGATTACAAGCATTCTCCTGGAACGGATTATGCTCGTAATCCAAGGTTCCACTGTAGTTCTTTGTGCCACAGAAAATATTACCTTGGTAACATTTGCAAAATGTATTTTAAAGCAGTCATTATTTAGTTAACATTGATCTGATCTCTGTGCCTGAAAAGGTGTAGATTCTTGTTAGATAATGGATATAAATCAGGAAGCCTTTGCAGAGTTTTCTTTAAATGTGAATTGCCTCGCTGTTATGCTGATTGAGTGGCTTTAGTAAATTTTGGTGTTCCTGACCTGGAACAAGTATGCATATTAAAAGTTCTGACTTTCTTGCTCCATACTTGTTTTGGTTCAGTGAAGTATTGAAGCTTTTAATTGACATAGCAAAAAGGTAGTTGGCTGTGGGCTCATGCAGTATAATTCATTTTATATTGGCACTGAAGCTGTAGGCTCGTGGTTTAGGCACTGTAGGGATTCAGCCTGGGATACATTTGGTGGCTTGTTGGACTTGGGATACATTAACACTGGCAGTTTAGGGCGGTGCAAAATGCAGCGGTAGGCATCTTCTGGTTGCTGCTTTGAGTGGCTAGGTGCAGCTGCCCGCCCTGTTCACTATAAGGACAGGTGTGGGCAGCCGTGAAGAGCTGTAGCCGCTTCTATTGAAAATCATAACTGAGAGAGCTTACTGAACTTGATTTAAATAAATCACTAAGGCCCCTTTCACACTGGGGCGGGAGCCACGGCGACGGTAAAGCAGCGCTATATTTAGCGCTGCTTTACCGTCGTTTTAGCCGCGGTATTCGGCCGCTCGCGGGTGGGTTTTACCCCCCCGCGAGCGGTCGAAAAAGGGTTAAAATCCCCTGCAAAGCACCGCTGTAGCGGCGGTATTACCGCGGTGTCCCATTGACATCAATGGGTAGGAGCGGTGAATACACCGCTCCTATACCGATCCAAAGATGCTGCTAGCAGGACTTATTTTTACCGTCCTGCTAGCGCACCGCTCCATTGTGAAAGCCCGCCGGCTTTAACACTGGAGTGAATGGGGCCGGTTTTTTCAGGCGGTGTACAGGCGCTATTTTTAGCGCTGTACCGCCTGAAAACCGCCCCAGTGTGAAAGGGGCTGTGATAACAAGTCCTACACACCAATGGCGCTCTACATGCCAAGTAAAAGTAAGATCTCTGGTTTGAAGCTTGAAGGACATATGAAACACTTAAAGCAGTATTAACCTTAAAGCAAACATTTTATATATTGCAGCTTACCAATTCTTAGACAGCTGAATTTGTTTTCTCATATTTTATACCCCACTGACAGGGGTATTTACAATGATCAGCATTTTATGAATAAACTTTTTCTGTAACTGCTTAAAAAGTCAGATGTGTTGCATCACAAATGTGAGAGTGTGATGTGTAATACGATAACACCGCTCTTTCCTTCTTTGCTCTGTCTACTTATGGCTGTTTCAGATCTAAATATTAACCTTCATCTGTATAACATTTAGACTGAGTGAATTAAGGATTGTAAGATATGTAGTATCTTCATAGGAATTGTTCCTAGACTGCAGACATAGGTCACGCATTAACCTGTGCAGTGGCATGCCTCATTTTTGGACACAAACTGCTGATACAGCGAAGTGAAGATTTACTGTACTACAGGGGGTCCCCGAGTTACGAACTCATTAGGGACTGGCCGCAAAATGTTCGTAAGTCGGCCACGCATGCGCAGACCGACAAATACGGACATTTCCGGACTTTTCCGATGTTCCGTCTAATGCTGTTCTGCGCATGCGCGGCAAATTACGGACATTTCCGGCATTTTCCGAGGCTCCATATGGCCGCGCATGCGCAGAACGTCCGGAAGATGGCGAAAAACGGCAAAAAATGGCGGAGGGTCCCCGCAGCGCCCCGTTCGTAAGTAGGGGTTGTTCGTAGGTCGGGCGTTCGTAAGTCGGGGACCCCCTGTATAGGCTTATGCATACAGGGCAACAAATGGCACAGTAACATTACATGATCAATGCACTACTTGTGCTGGTAGGAAGGTCTATAATGCCTTTTAGGACCACTGTGGTAAAACCATTATTGTTTCTTGGTAACTGTATGTGGATAATACTTTTTTATTTTAATATTTTCCTTACATTTTAAAAAGATCAAGCTGTCCAGCAGAAGGGACCATTACAAAGGTTGGTGCAAACCATGTGACCTTGCTGAGAGTGTATACAACCATCACCTTTTTGTCATGTGTTCTCGTTTTGTTCTCCACAAGAGAAAAAAAATCCTGTTGCAGTAACTGCTTGAAATGTGTTATCTGCACCAGAATATTCCCACAGGAAACATTGTTCATGGCTCACAAGGCCGTTGCTATTAGGTGGATGAACACATCTCCCAGAGGGCATCCCATTAGAAGTTGTTAAATCAGATTGTCACTTATGTAAGTATAAGATAAGAAATTGTCATATGGACTTGCATTTGTCTCTTTTTCTCTCTTCGCCTTTCAGGACAGCACCTTGGAGAGAGCGCAGCTCCGCCTTTACCCAGGAAACACTGCGTGACAACGCCCCTTTTTAAGATCAGCTGCTTCCACCATGCCTTCAGTTTTAGTGTTTCCTCCGCCATGGTGGAACACTGCTGGGGAACCAGGGGTGCTGCGCTCTCTTTAAAGGAAAAACGAGGGTTTTGGCAGTACCTTGTGCTTACGTTCGCAAAGACCAGCCCAGCACCTTCCCGAACGATGGGGTTGGTGTTCCGGTGTTCCCTTCCTTCGTCGGCTCACAGGAGTAATGGACTGCCGGAGGTTGATCGCCCGTGCGTTCGGGGGGCCGCGGTTGTGCTCAGAAACGAGCGTTCCATGCCAGGCCTCAGCATGGCGGCGCCGAATCCCGGACGGCGGGGGACGCCAGTTCCGGTGGGTGGAGACCTCCGGCAGGGCGTAGCAGCAATTGGTTCCAGCTGCTGGAACGCAGGAGGAAGGGGCAGGTCCTCTGGCCGGGACTTCCGTTTGTTTGGCACGGTCGGAAAGCCATTTAAAGCGTGCGGACGGCGGCTGCTACGATCGAAATGGAGGACGGATCTTCAGCAGCTATGGCGGATGCAGGCGCCCAGGTTCCCGGCCAGTCCCAGGTAGGAGAGGTACAGAGGGACCTCTTTCCTTTACATCACTGGGTGTTTTTTGTTTGGTTTATGTATTAAGTTAACCTGCAGCTGTCTGCTTTGGTGTAAAGGTCCATTAGCAGTTCAGCAGGGATTGAGACTCTGGGCACTTAGGGTGTTTGTCTTTGGGGGGTCTACCTGTTGTACTCTTTAGTGGCTGCAGTTAAAGAGGACCTGTGGGTTCTTTTATTTCTGTCGTTTCAGAAAGTTACTGCTAAGTCAGAGAGAACTTCAAGAAAATGCCCCTCATGCAAAAATCCTTTAAGGGACTCTTGGCCCAAACCCCTGTGCAGATCCTGCATTGCGGATTTAGTGAAGGAGGAGTCTTCACAGGAGTGCAAGTAACTCCTGTCTTCAGTGAGAAAAGAACTAGCAGAGGCCCTAGGGACAGTACGCTCCCTTGTGAAAAAGCGTGGTCAGAGTTCCAGCCAAGAACAGGGTTCTCAATCCAGTCTCCCTCCGTCCACTTCTGTGCAAATTGAAAGTGAGTCTGAGGAAGAAAGGGAAAGCATTCCTCCCTCAACGTTTGATTCTGATGATGAGGAAGAGGAAGAAGAAGCCAAGGCTTCTAGATATAAACTGTCACTTGAGGAAGTTGATGATTTACTCAAGGCAATTTATACTACACTGGAGATCCAGGAAGAAAAAATTCAGCTGTCAGTACATGACAAAATGTACCAGGGGCTGGAGGAGGTTAAACATAGAGTCTTTCCGGTACACAAGGTGTTAACAGACTCCATTAAAAAGGAATGGAAGGATCCAGAGAAAGGACAATTTTTTTCTAAAGCCCTTAAAAGGAGGTTCCCTTTTGAGGAGAGTGAGGAGTGTGTTTGGAATAAGAAGCCAAAGATAGATGCGGCCTTCTCTCAAGTATCCAGGAAAACGGACTTAGCCTTTGAGGATATGGGAATTCTTAAAGACGCTATGGACAAAAAAGCGGATGGGCTACTGAAGAAAGCATGGGACTCTTCATTAGCCAATCTGAAACCTGCAATGGCAGCCACAGTTGTGGCCAGAAATTTGGAATGCTGGTTAGACCAACTCAAAAATCATGTGGTGGCAGGTACCTCCAGGAAAGATTTATTAGAGTCCTTCCCTACTCTGTTAAAAGCCGTCCGATATATGGCTGATGCCTCGGCAGAATCCATCAAAATTTCTGCCAGGTCATCAGCATTGGTTAATTCCGCAAGAAGAGCCCTCTGGCTTAAAACTTGGTCAGGGGATTCAGCCTCTAAAGGGAAATTGTGTGGGATTCCCTTTTCAGGGGACTTGTTGTTTGGTCCGGAATTAGAGACTGTACTTGATAGGACAGCAGACAAAAAGAAAGCTTTTCCTCAGAAAAAGAAAGTGGTACAACAGAGGAAGAATTTTCGTCCTTTTCGACAAACCGATAAGGAAAAGGACCAAACAAAGAAAAGACCCTGGAACCCCCAGAGAGAAAGAGGCAGGGGTGGGGTATTGTTCAGAAACCCTGAGCAATCCCCTAAAAAACAGTGACCAGCTTCCAGTAGGAGGGAGGCTTCAGGACTTCTTGCTCAGTTGGGAAAAAACAACAAGAAGTCCATTTGTCCTAGGGATAATCCAGCAGGGTTACCATCTGGAGTTTTTACAAAACCCCCCAAGTCGGTTCTACGTAACAAACTTACCGAAGGATCAGGAGAAGGCTCTGGCTATGAAGTCTCTTCTTCAAGAGCTGATGCAACAGAATGTCATCTCTCAAGTCCCAGAGGGACAAAAAGAAAAAGGGTTTTATTCCCATATATTCTTGGTCAGGAAACCATCGGGAAAGTTCCGTCTGATCCTCAACTTGAAGCTGTTGAATCGATCCATAAAATACAAAAGATTCAGGATGGACACGATTTTTTCAGTAAAGAACTTGCTGACCCCCAGGTGTCACATGGCCTCCATCGATTTGAGGGATGCATACCTCCATATCCCAATAGCACCCCAGTCCCAGAAATTTCTACGTCTGGCAGTCAATTTGGGGAGGGGGGAGGTTTGGCATCTCCAGTTCAGAGCCCTGCCATTCGGCCTCTCCTCCTCACCCAGAGTTTTCACGAAAGTGATGGCAGAAGCATTGGAACCCCTGAGACTGAAAGGGATCCCAATAGTGCCCTACTTGGACGACCTGCTACTTTTCGCCGACTCAAAAAGTCAGATGTGCTTGAGTCACTTGAAGGTTGACTTCCACCTAAGAGGTCTGGGTTGGCTTCTCAACATTCAGAAGTCCAACCTAATACCAGCTCAAAGAGCAAAGTTCCTGGGGTACGAAATAGACTCAGTAGAACAGAAAATATTTCTGCCCCAAGAAAAAATAGAAAAGATGCAGTCGGCTCTGAAGGTACTTCAGTCCAATTCAAGGTTCTCAGTAAGACAAGCCATGTCAGCCCTGGGTCTGCTGACAGCAGCAATCCCTGCAGTACAGTGGGCCAGACTGCATGCTCGTCCGCTGCAGGCAGACATTTTGACAAATTGGTCCTACCAGGAATCGCTGGAGAAAAAGTTTGTCATAGGGGTAAGAGCAAAAAGATCACTCTGGTGGTGGAGGAACCAGAGAAACATCTCAAAAGGTCTTCACTGGTCATTCCCAGTAACCCAAAGACTGACCACAGATGCCAGCGCATGGGGGTGGGGAGCCCACCTGGAAGAACAAACTATTCAGGGGGTTTGGTCCAAGCCAGAAGCGAGAAGGTCATCGAACTGGAGAGAGTTGAAGGCTATTCATCTGAGTCTTCTGTCCTTCCAGGAACTTCTAAAGAATCAGCATGTCCAAGTCTTGACGGACAATATGACGGCAGTGTTATACATAACAAAGCAAGGGGGCACAAAAAGCAGAACTCTGTTGGATTTAGCCTGCCAGATACTGAGATGGGCAGAGAACAACTTGGCCTCCCTATCGGCAGTACACTTAAAGGGGACGGAAAACACCTTGGCAGATCTCCTCAGCAGGAGGGAAGTAAGAGAAGCAGAGTGGTCTCTGAATCAGGATCTATTCAAGACAATAGCCAAGAGTTGGGGTGTTCCTCAGGTGGACCTATTCGCAAGTCAGGAAAACGCGAAGGTACCAGTTTTCTTCGCCCTTCAGAGACAGGATCAAGCTCTGGGGTTAGATGCTCTGGCTCACAGATGGGACTTCCAGCTGTCCTACGCTTTTCCCCCATTTCCACTAATTCCAAGGGTACTAGCAAAATTCAGACTGGAATCCACGGAACTAATTCTGATAGCTCCTTATTGGCCAAAAAGGCCGTGGTTTGCAACCCTTATGAACCTCTCAGTAAAACCTCCTTGGAAGTTACCAAACAGGTCAGATCTACTGAGTCAGGGCAAGTTTCTTCATCCAGATCCAGCGTTTCTCAACCTAGCAGCTTGGTTTCTGAAGAACAAATCCTAAGACAAAAGGGACTATCAGAAAAACTCATTACTACCCTTCTTGCAAGTAGGAAGAAGGTGACAAGAGACATTTATTTTAAGGTCTGGAAAGTTTATAATACATGGTGTTCCAGAAAAGACTTTAGTTTGTCTAGTACAATTTCAGTTCTAGAGTTTCTTCAAGACGGATTGGAGAAAGGCCTAGCAGCAAGTACGCTCAAAACGCAAGTAGCGGCCTTATCAGTTTTTTTGGAAAGAACCCTGTCAGGGGAGCCTTTAATAATTCGTTTTTTCAGAGCTATGGCTAAAGTAAAGCCTAAGCCTGTGATCATTTTTCCCAAATGGGATTTATCTTTGGTTCTTCAAGGGCTAACAAAGCTTCCGTTCGAGCCAATAGAAGGATCCTCACTTAAGTTTTTAACGTTTAAAACTGTGTTGTTGGTGGCAGTAACATCAGCTCGTAGAGTCAGTGAGTTACAAGCTCTATCAATCAAAGAGCCATTCATGAGGTGCCTACCAGACAGGGTAGTTCTAAAGACAGACCCAGCCTTCCTACCAAAAGTAAGCTCTGCTTTTCATCGGGCACAGGAGATCATTCTCCCTACATTTTGCCCCTCACCTTCGGGGCCAGGAGAAGAAGCCTTCCATACTCTGGATGTCAGGAGATGTCTTCTTAAGTATCTGGAAATAACAAAGGACTTTAGAAAATCATCCTCATTGTTTGTTTTAATGGAGGGCGCTCACAAGGGATGTAAAGCTTCCAAAAACACCCTTGGAAGATGGTTAAAGCAAGCCATTAAAGAAGCATACACCTCTCTAGGTTTGGAGCCTCCAGAAGGAATCTTGCCTCATTCAACCAGAGCAGTAGCGGCATCATGGGCAGAAAAGGCCGGAGCATCGCCTGAACAAATTTGTAAGGCTGCCATATGGTCCAGTTTTTCAACTTTCATAAAACACTACCGCTTGGATCTGCTTTCAGCCTCAGACCAATCCTTCGGGAGAAAGGTTTTGCAGGCAGTGGTCCCACCCTGAAGTAAGTTTCTTGGTTATCCTCTCCAAGGTGCTGTCCTGAAAGGCGAAGAGAGAAAACCTTAGTTAGACTTACCGGTGACGGTATTTCTACGAGCCTTTCAGGACAGCAGCCTACTTCCCTCCCTAGGTTATGATGTATAATGTATAATTATAGGGCATGGTAACTGTCTGCTTATATTTTCCAGCATGTCGGAGGATTTCTCGATAACAACTGAAGGCATGGTGGAAGCAGCTGATCTTAAAAAGGGGCGTTGTCACGCAGTGTTTCCTGGGTAAAGGCGGAGCTGCGCTCTCTCCAAGGTGCTGTCCTGAAAGGCTCGTAGAAATACCGTCACCGGTAAGTCTAACTAAGGTTTTTTTTATTTTTTATTTTTTTTAAACCCCCCCCCATTTAAAAATATATTTTGTATAAGACGTCCTTTCTTTCTTTTTGCCTTTCCTTTCTTTCTGGTCCTGTCATCTCTAGGACATTTGAATTTTAGTCAAAATGAGCAAGTATGCTGTTTGTAAAATAATTAAAAAAACACTAGTTAAAAGTGCAGATGGCTTTGTTTCCTCTTGTGTCCAATGATTGATATGTTTTTCTCAAAAGCAGCAATAAGAAAAAATATCTGCCATAGAGATAAATGAAATTGCATAGCAAACGCATACTATTCATATATTTTTAATACAAGATGTGCCCTCCCTGCTTAAAAAAAAATAAAACAAAATGCACTGAATAAATATCACTCAACCAGCAAAAATATACCATAAAAGCCCATTACACTGTACTTACTGACCCTAGAGCGGTTTGGGAGTGGGAGATAAAGCAGCCAGTGTGTATTGTGGCTAAAAATTGGGACTAAATATTAGAGAAGTCCATCCACTGCCTAGCTCCACCTTGATGTGGCGCTTCAATAATGTATCGGCTCCTTCCTCACAGTAAGGCTAAACACACCTAAGCACTAGGTGCTTTTAGTGCTTGAGAGTTTATTAATTTCAATGACCAGAATAAATGTAAGTGTTAGAAAATCAGCGTTAAAAACGCACATAAGCAGTTTTTTTTTTTTCAGTTGGGGAAAACCGCATTTCTAAAAAAAAAAAAAAAAAAAAGTGTGCCTGAGGTGTAAATGTACTGAGCCCTTTTTTTTAAATTGCCCATGTGAATACATTTATCACCATCAACATTACCTGGCAACAGAATACATGTAGGGCTATCGCTTTCTAATGCAGAGAAAGAGGGAAAATAATTACAAAAGGGAGAAATAATTGTATATAAGCACTATTATAACTTTAGGCTGATATAAATCCAATCCTCTTTTATGACTGTTTTGGACCTGAAATTTTCATTGATATAATAATTGATCCTGCTTCAATGATCCTTGTTTGGGTGTTTCCTGTTTATAAAGTAACAACTGTCTCCCTATAGCAGGGCTAGAAAACGCACCCTGGCGCCTAGGCTGCCACCAGCCCACTCACTAGAACTCCCGATGCCCTAGACATGCAGTGCATTAACATTGACCGCCGTCCTCCTCCCTTCTCCACACTCAGCGTGGCGCTTGATGCTTGCCAGAGCCGCTGAGTCAGTGAAACTGACAAGTAACAGAGAGGAGGATCTGTCAGATTTCAGCTTGATGTCGGGGGTGGACGGGACCCAGCCGCTATAAAACACCAGCCAATGGGATCTGTGCTGGCCCACCCCTTTTCTTAAGCAGCCCAATCATTGGCTGGTGTTGATAGCTGCTGGGTCCCGCCTACCCCCGACATTAAGCTCAATTCTGACAGCTCCTCTCTCCTCTTGGTTACTTGTCAGTTTCGCACAGTTACTGAGTGCTCAGTGTGAAACCTGCCAGTGCCACCGCCAATCGGTGCCACTGCCAATTGGTGGCACGTGCCAGCGCCACCTATCAATGCATCCTCCAATCAGTGCCACCTGCCAGTGCCAATAGTGCCACCTGTCAGTTTCAAACCAATGCCATCTGTCAGTTCCACGTGCCATCTGCCAGTTCCAAACCAGTGCCACCTGCCAGTGCCAACCAGTTCCATCTGTTGCCAGCCTTACTCTTTTTGGTCAGCCCATAACCCTGATGTAACAACTTTACATTGGAGTTATTGACTGGATGCTCCGTTGTGAGTTAGGGGGCAAAAATTACTGGCCTTACCCTGGGAGCTGGCAATTCATACCACTCGAGAAAAAAAACTGGCTCCTAACTTTTTTAACTGGCTCCTAGATTCAAAGCAAATTTGTCAAGCCCTGCCCTATAGTATTTCCTACTTTGTCACCTTTTTATAATCAAAATTATTATTTTATTTTTTATTTTTTTTTATTTTATTTTTTTTGTGGTTGAACTGGATGAACTTTGTTTTTTGTTTTTTTTTGTTTTTTTCAACCTAACTATGTAACCTTGTCACGTGGGCCACTGATTGAGGTGAGAAGCAGTGGTACTGACACACACCATCAGGAAACCAAACCAGTGCAATCATGTACATCTCATGCTGAAGTGAGTGCATATACAAAGAAAGTGGCTGGATGTGGCTGCAGAAGATTGGTGGTGTTAGTAGTGTAACTGGAAGTTGCGTCCTTCGGGATATAATTGATCCGACTTTTTCATTGCATTTGCTGCCCAAAGACATTTATAATGATATCTGAAATGTGATATTTACTTCCGTTTAGAATGTTTGGATTAAATTACAGTCCTGGAGGAGAGAGAGTGTAAAGAATCAATATGCTTCTTCATGTCTGTGGTTCTCTTTATGATAAAGGTGGTAGTTGTTTGAGACAGAAGCAGCAGATATGTGCAAAAGCCTTGGTGGACGTGGGAAAAAAAAGACATCCGTTGTAAATGGCCTGGCTGGGGTGTGAGGGTTTCTTCATGCTTAACACCTCTTGTTATATTTTCTCAAATTTGAAGGTGTGTGTGTGGTGTGTTTTTTTTCTTTTTGTTTTTTTTTAAGACATTGGTGTATATTACTGCAGGATGAGAAATGCCCCCCCCCCCCCCCTTAAAAAAATAAAATAGTCAGCAGCTACAAATACTGTAGCTGCTGACTTTTACTATTAGGGCACTTACCTGTCCAGGCATCCAGCAGTGTCCTCGCCCCAACCGAATTGGGTCTTGGGTGCAGGTGCCACCATCTTGGCTAATGGAAGCCAGCAGTTAAGCTGTGCGGCTTCACAGACACTTTTCTACTGCGTATGCGTGAATCGCGCTGTGCTTTGTGAATGGACGGCTGTGGGGGGGGGGGGGGGGACTGTCAAAACCAGGTACATGCTCCTCCTCCCCCCCCCCCCCCCCAGAACGTGCCAAATGTGGGGGGGGGGGGGGCAGACAAATCTTCCCCTTTTTGGGTGGTGTAGTAAATTTCCAAACTGCTTGTCTTTTAAACGATGTGCAAACTTGTTGCTTTTAAGCCCCTTTAAATATTTTGCATGCACCCAGTTCTGTCACTGATGGGGTAGCCTGGAAATGGGTGCTTATCTGTACTATTGGGAGCAAGGAGTGGCCTCTGATGCTAGGCACTGCAGGTACGCATCATTAATTATGCTGGGATGGGTGCTGGAAGGATTGCTGTGACCTTTTTGTCCTTGATTTTCTTTTCAGTTTGTGCTGTTGTTAACGGGTGGCTTACGAATGATGCCTTATTTTGTGCATTGGCCTAATAGTGGAGGGACCAGCTTTACAATATAGTAACCATTTCAACAATTTGTTTCTACATTTCACTAGCCCCTTTTTTTTTATTTTGATACACTTACGTTTTTATAACATGGCCGATAAACTTCTATATGAAATAGAATATATACTTAGTCATTGCAAAGTTGCCTGAAAACCCTGGTATTCAAGGCATAACATTTCACATTATTGCCAAACTGCATTATTGAATTAAATGCCGTATGTCGTTTATTACAGTAGACATGGCTTTTTCTGCTTGTACAAGGCTAGGCAACAAAAACGTACAATTAAAGGAGTCTAAATCTAGTTAACACTCCGACACAGAAAGCTGCATTAAAGTGGTTCTAAAGGCAGAAGTGTTTTTTTTTCCTTATCTTAATGCCTTCTATTGGGCTAAGCATCCGGACTGCCAATAAACAGGTGCAACTGATGTAGGAGTATTTTTTTTAAATCTCTGTATCACCTTAGGCCAGTCACTTCACTGGTTATATGTAAGGGTTTACAACCACTTTAAGCCGTGGTTACGTGATCCTCCTGCACCAAGTCTGTCTTTTCTTCTGTTTTTACAATTCAGCTGGCCCTTTTCAAGTGTCCTCGTCACTGCTTTATTGATGTGGACACTTTTTCTTTTGGCAGTCGTAAAGCTTTCAGCAGCAGTACCTCTGCAGTTTCAGAAGGCGTAAACAAGGGTGGTGGTGGGGTAGTCACCAACAGGATAACAAGCAACATACAGTGGTTCCCAAAGCAGAAAATTACTACTCACTATAGGAGAAACCCAGGTCTTTCGATGAGGACACCGCAGGATAGCCTACAAAGATGTGTTTGACAGGAACAATAGAGCGTAAAGTAAGTACTGCATAACGCACTATTTAATTTTTTTTTCTTGGAGCTGTGCTTGAACAAAGTACCTGCTCTAGTAGTTTTCAAACATCATAATGTATACACTTAAAGTGGATGTAAACCCTCACATATACCTAGTGAAGTGAACAGCCTCAGATGATGCACAGAGATGAAACAAATCTCCCTACATAAGTTTTACATGTATATCTGCTGTCTTCAGCTTTATATACTGTTTAGAAAGTTCAGATCGTGTTAGATTTTCTCTTCCTGTTTAACACTGCAGTGACGTCTGGCGATTTGAAGAGAGATAACAAAACACTGAAGATATATGTGCCCATCTCAAATTTCATGAATTGGGTTTACATCTACTTTAAGGCTACATTGCTGTGTAGAGGCTGACCAGCCGCAGCTGTCTGTAACCTTCTGTCAGCCCAGACACAGCAATACGCTGTCTCTTGCTGCTGTTCATGCCTAATCGTCCAAGTGAATAAGCCCTTACTCTGGCTATGGGTGCAGACACATTTCTTGACTTGTCCATACTATCTTTACTCAATGCAAACACAATTCATAATTCAAATTTTTTTCAATGTCAATAAAAATTTGCTCTTCTTTAGGGCTTGTGCTGCTTGCCACAAGGTTGCAATACAACATGCATGGGCTAACAGAACCTGTGAAAACCTTCAATGGGAGCCACAGCTGTCACGAACAGCCACCATAGAAAGCAATTACAGGTGTGGCTGTTAACTTGGGTATAAGTCGCGCTTGCGTAAACGCATGCACAGATGTACACCCCTAGACTGCAGACTGTCCAGTGTTTGTGTGTGTGCGCGGACACAGTGGTGTATTTGTCTTGTGCTGCCCTAGGCCTAACTAAACTTGTGCACCCCCTAATTTTAAATATGACCCACCCTTTCCGGTCAATGCCACACCCCTTTCTAAGACATGCCCTGTCATCTGTAAACCATACCCCTTCTTCTTTAAGCTCCACCATTTCCTCTGTAACCTTTAAAATCTCTATTTCTGATTTATTAATCACAAAATATGATATGGGTTAAATGAGAGTTCTATCGACCAGGAGGAAAGGCTTTGAATATAATAACATTTATTACAGGTAGTTAAAAGTCAAGCTAATACACAAATCCCTAGCACATCAAGGCCGAAAATGCTAGGTTGAAATAAAAAAAAAAAAAAAATATATATATATATATATATATATATATATATATATATATATATATATATATATATATATATATATATATATATATAAAGGAATATAGATTATATTCCTTCAGACCGTGATCTACAAGCATGTTTAGTTACAAGTAGCAGGGCATACCTTCCCCTGCTACATGCCATCCTACCTGCTGGCTGGTTCCCCCGGAAAAAAGACCGAGCTGGCTCCCCTTTCCCCAGAGTAACCAAAAACCAGCCTGATCCCTCATTGGCTGGCTTAGCGTGAGTTCTGATTGGTTACTTAGTCTAAGCCAGCCCCCTTACAGCAACTCCCACCAGTGATGTAAAAAAATATACTTTACTGGTCCCAGGGAGTTTGAGTATGAAACTTGGGGTGAGACTTCCTTCATTCTTTATCCCGGCATGGGGTCGTTTATAGTGAATAGGTGACACACAATGTTAATTGGCTCCCCATTGTCCTTCAAGTTTCGGCCCCGCAATGTCTGCAGTTGACCAGAGCTTGGGAGGAGAGCTTTTGCTCACCTTTCATAGCTGCAAGCAAAAAGAGATATATTCATAATATTTCACAGATATTAATGGAAATTTCACATAACCGCATCAGGCAACACCTCTTAGAGCTCCACCTCTTCTCTGTACATTAAAAGTGGGTACCAAGGGCAGCCTCACTAGTGCCTGTCAGCGCAGCCTCACCAGGGCCTAATAAGGGTCTCCCATTGCATTCTAATCATACTTGTCTTGCACACCTGTCAAATGCCATTGATAACTAGCACCAGCCTGCAGATGTTAAAGTGATTGATTGTAAAGGTGTTTTAAAGGTGTCCAACTTGCCTGCTCTGTGCAAGGGTTTTGCACAGAGCGGCCTGATCCTCCATTTCTGGGGTCCTCCAGCAGCGCTCCTGGCTCCTCCCCTTCATCAAGTGCCCCCACAGAGAGCCGCTTTCCATTGGGGCACTCGTACGGCCGCGCTCTCAAGTCCTGCTGCTGCGTCCATTGATGCAGACGGCAAGAGGCAACTCCACCCATAATGTGACCATCATCCACCTCATTCCACCACCTGTTGAAAACCTGCTCATCTCAAAGTAGAACTATGGGCAAAACCTTCTTTTTTTTTTTTTTATATATATATGCAGAGATTTCCCTTCACTTCCTGTCCCATAGTCAAACAGGAAGTGAGAGGGAATCCTTGCAAATTAACCACTTCAGCCCCGGACCAATTTGCAGCCAAAGGACCAGGCCCCTTTTTGCGATTTGGCACTGCGTCGCTTTAACTGACAATTGTGCGGTTGTGCGATGTGGCTCCCAAACAAAATTGGCGTCCTTTTTTTTCCCCCACAAATAGAGCTTTCTTTTGGTGGTATTTGATCCCCCCTGCGGTTTTTATTTTTTGCTCTATAAACAAAAATAGAGCGACAATTTTGAAAAAAATGCTATATTTTTTACTTTTTGCTATAATAAATATCCCCCAAAATCTATAAAAAAAAAAAAAAAATGTTTTTTCCTCAGTTTGGGCCGATACGTATTCTTCTACATATTTTTGCAATTAGCGATTATTGATTGGTTTGCGCAAAAGTTATAGCGTTTACAAAATAGGGGATAGTTTTATAGCATTTTTATTAATATTTTTTTTTTTTTTTACTAGTAATGGCGGCGATCAGCGATTTTTATTGTGACTGCGACATTATGGCAGACACATCGGACATTTTTGACACATTTTTGGGACCATTGTCATTTATACAGAAATCAGTGCTATTTCAATGCACTGATTCCTATGTAAATGGCAGTGAAGGAGTTAACCACTAGGGGGCGGGGAGGAGTTGGTGTGACGTGTGTTGTGTTTTTTTTTTTTTTTTTACAGTAGTGGGCGTGGCTGACGTCACTGATCGGCGTTCCTGTTGACAGGGAACATCCGATCAGTGACAGGCAGTGTAGGAAGCGCGGGGAGAGGTTTGTTTACACAGACCTCTCCCCGTTCTTCAACTCTGTGACCCGATCGCGGACACCAGCGGCGATCGGGGTCCGCTGGTGCCGCGGAGCTCGCGCGTGACCCCACGCCCAGGCAATTAAAGGGGACACACACACACACACACACACACACACACACACACACACACACACACACACACACACACACACACACACACACACACACACACACACACACACACACACACACACACACGCTTTTGCATAGCTGTGCCATTCTGCCGACGTATATGTGCAGGAGTCGGTCGGGAAGCGGTTAAAGAGGTTGTAAAACCTTCTGTAGTGCAGCAGCCCCCCCAAAAGGCCACCCCTTTTTTTTTTTTTTTTTCTTGCCTGAACCCAGCCGCTGTCTCGGGTCCTCATTGGATAGATTGATAGCAGCAGGAGCCCTCGACTCGCGCTCCTGTTGATCCAATCCAGTGACATGGGAACTGGGGGGTGGGTCTAAGTAGAGTCCTGCTATCTGTGTCAATAGACGCAGCAGCAGGACTCGGGAGCGCGCCTGCACAAATGCCCCCAGGGATAGCGGCTCTCCGTGGAGGCACTTGAGAAGAGGAGGAGCCAGGAGAACTGAGGGACCCCAGAAGAGGTCTCTTTAGCATACAGGAGCGTCTAAACGTGTGTGTGTATGTATGTGTGTATGTATATATATGTATGTGTGTGTGTGTGTGTGTGTGTGTGTGTGTGTGTATATTCTCTATACCTATCATTTTTTTACAATACTCTTCTTTAAAACTTTAACATCGGTTTTCACATACATCGTCCTGAGGTTTAAAACACTGAATAACTTCCCCGTAACGCTGCTAAATATGGAATTAAACCCCTGTAATTATGTCTTGCTGAACCTAGTAATTTTGAAACGAGAATTTTTTTTTTTTGTCCCCAAATTTACTCATAATGCTGAAAGTTGAGCTAAATGAAAACTATCTTTAAAGTGACACGAAAGCCTGGCAGTGAAAAGGTTAAAGAGACCCTGTCACCAGGCCATTCATTTCAACAACAATCATCTTACAAGATTACATTGCATTAACATATATTATTCATGTTATTTACCTGTAAAAGCCTCCCATGTGTAGACCTCTAAAAGCCCTAAAACACCATTTTGAATGTTAGCTGCCCCAATGGACTCAGAGCTGTCATTCAAGTGATAACTTATTGCAGCCTTAACCTATTTAACATGGAGGAACCCTTGAAATAGATGTACAGTCTCAAGGAACCCCTACCAGTAATTACTATATCTACAGCTCACAAGACATTAGTGTGATGGTTACGGGAAAGAATTCTCCTTACATTTGTGGTCATTGGGAATAATACCCTCTTACAGATCGCTAAAAGGATCATTGGTAACTTACCCGTGAGTCACAAAGTTCTTATTACACAATAAACCCCTAGCAATCTCTGAAAGAACCCTAGAGTTCCATGGAACCCTGGTTGAGTCTCCTCTTCTGGGGTCCCCCACCGACACTTCTGGCGCCTCCTGCCTTCAGAGTGCCCCAATAGCATTTAGACTTTAGCACCACACACTTCCTGCCCAGGACTAAAAGTCCCATGAGGCAATGCTCCTCACACATTCACATGTTCTCAGGCACTTACTGACATATATGGATTTTGTACCGAGCTGTATGTGTGCTGCACTGTATTTCCTGATATGTAAACAAATCATGCAGTCTAACTATCTGGCTGGCCGATTTAATCGTTAATGAAAATAGTTAACAACTATTTTCATAATCAATTAGTTGTCAATTAATCGGTTAGTTGTTTCAGGCCTAGTCCTTTGTCCTCACCCAACCCCACTTTAGTGTCCCCCCCCACTGTAGTGTCCTCTGATCCCCCCCCCCCCTCAATGCAATGTCCTCTGTCCCCTTCCCCCCCCCCCCCACTGTAGTGTCCTCTGATCCCCCCCCCCCCCCTCAATGCAATGTCCTCTGTCCCCTTCACCCCCCCCCCACTGTAGTGTCCTCTGCCCCCAAAGCAATGTCCTCTGCCCCCTTTCACACCCTCTCTCGAGAGACGAGACCATTGCCCGCTTGTAGGCTCTGAGGAAAGGGGTACTCCCCTGAAACGCGTCAGCCATTCACTAGAGGAACCATCAGGTCCTCCCGGCATCCAAGAATCGAGGTTGGAAGTTCATAGCAGTGGACGTGTTCATCCATCCATGTTTTTGCCTGTACCGTGTACTCGTTTGTGAGTAGTAACTTTGCTGTTTTTATCTATTTTAATAAAACCTTTTTAGTGGTAATGCACAAAGGTCGGTGCGCCCTTCTGTTTTTCTTGTTCCCTTTCACCCCCCCCCCATTGCAGTGTCCTGTCCCCTTCACCCACCCCACCCCACTGTAGTGTCCTCCTGTGCCTCCCCATGTCCCCTCCTACACACACACACACACACACACACACACACACACACACACACACACACACACACACACACACACACACACACACACACACACACCCCCCCCCCCACTGTAGTTTCCTCTGTCCACTTTACCCCCACTGTAGTGTCCTCTGTGCTCTTCCAATGCAGTGTCCTCTGTCTCCTTCAGCCCCCCTGTAGTGTCCTATATGCCCCCCTGTAGTTTCCTCTGTCCTCTTTACCACCCCCCTCCAACTGTAGTGTCCCCTTTCCCCTTCTCATGCAGTGCCCCTCCTACACACACATCCCCCATCGTAGTGTCCTTTGTCCCTGTGACGGATCCTGTACTCAAGGTGTCTGCCGTAAATGCTTCCTAAGTCCTGGAACATGAGTCCGATGGATCTGGTTATAGGAACCCCCAAGAACTAGACAACACAAGTCTTGGAGTACATCAGGAATGGCTTTTATTTGAGATGTCACACACATATATACAGCCAGATGACTAAAACCTAACCTAATTAGCATGAGCTAATTATCTTAATCAACACTGGACTCCTTCATTCAATTGCAGGGTTAATTAGCACATACAACAAAAGGTGAAATACGCTTTAGAATCTGTGTCAAGCCAGACCAGCCTCATTTACATTATACAAGACAACAGACAGGCTGGCTGGAGTTGATATTAGCATCTGACAGTGTGTCCCAACAGCATGGGACAACACACATTATATATACAGCATATACATATCCAGAGTCTGTGTCTTGGGGGGGGGGGGGGGCAGCATGAACCTGAATCCAAGTAAAACCAGCTCATAAACAGCACTGTTCCCCCCAAATGCCAGGGCCAATAATCCCAAGGCCCAATGCAGCCACATTAGGGAACAGCTCGTATGTCTAAAAAGCAATCTGTGACCTCTTACGACGTATCTTTGTGGGAGAATTCCAGGGTGAGCGTTTCCAATATATTCTTCAGTATTCTTCCTTCAAAATAAGGAATGACTGGGAACAAACAAGTAGGTCCAGCAGATGTGAGAAACAATGATTATTCAAGCAGCTGGATCTTCCAGTTGCCATATCATGACTATGGATAGCTTTACTAATCCCTTAAAGTGTTTCTAAACCCACAACATCAAAATCTGTGTTTATATGCAGTAAACATGCTGCTTATACTCACTATGGAACCTAAGGGGTTAATCCTCTGCATTGTTTAAAACTGCTGTTTTGATCCTGTTTTTCTCTGATCCTCCCCTTCTTCCACTGTCCCCAATCCAGCCCCTGATAGAACAGAGCCTATGGAGTCACTCTGCACATGCTCAGTTTGGTGTATATTTCTTTGGCTGGTGCATGTGATCAGCACTGTCCATACAGAGGGTTGGGGGGTCCTGAAACCTCATAGGACAGTCAGAACTTAATGAAAACTCCTCCTACAAGCTTTAACAAGACACTGATGGAAGTCATAAGACTGCTATATACTGCTGATGAGAAAATGTTTTTAGTAGTTTATATTTACTAAAGTAATTGTATTTCCATGTTCTCTGTACTGTGGGAGACCAGACATAGTGCATGCAGGGTTCTGGGTTTTTTAACACTTGAAACCAGTGATTATGAAACTGTGTGCCACGTGGTATACGCAGGTGTGCCATGGGAGTTTTGAAAAATATTTAAAATTGCTAGTGTTTTGAAACCTTGAACATATCGAAAAATGAAATGGTAAATCAATGTTGCAAAAGTAAAAAAAGTAACATATATAAAAATGCAATCTGTCAGTCTGTCATTCATTGGTTCCTTTCGGAACGCAAGACTTGTGCAAGATCTCGGGAGAACTCGATTGCCCTAATTATATTATAAAATTAGAGACCGTTCCATTCTAACTTTGATGCTTATAAATAAAGTTTGTTCATTGTTTAGCGATGGAGAAATATCTAATCAAATGTGCATTTTGCTTGTTGACTTTGGTGCTTCAATCTGAATTGCTCTCGAAAGCAGGCATATCCTTTGCATTAAATTTTAAATTAAATATTTATGTAAAAATAAATAAGTTCTTTACCTCAACATTTGGTAAATCTTTTCAGGTGTGCCGTGAAAATATGAAGATCTTTTTGGTGCGCCGCAAGACCAAGTTTGAGAAACACTGCTTTAACTACCTGAGATCCGCGCGGATCTAATGTGCTGGGACGACGTCCATTGACGTCGTCCCGGCCATGAGCTGCCTGTGCGCCCCCTGAAGGGCGCGTGCGGCGCGCTCTGTGATCCGCGAGTCTGTGAGACTCGCTGGATCACAGATCCGAGTAAGGGTCGATCCCGACCCCTTACCACGTGATCAGCTGTCAGCCAATGACAGCTGATCATGTGATAATAACAGAGCCGGTAATCGGCTTTCTTTCCTCCACTCCATTTATGCCCACCTTTGCCCAATTAGCCATCTGTCAGTGCCAGTGCCCATCAGTGTCCCCTATCAGTGCCCATCGGTGCCACCCATCCGTGCCCATCAGTGCCATCTTTGCTGTGTCCACCAGTGCCGCCTATCAGTGCCCACCTGTGCCGCCTCATCAGTGCATATCAATGAAGCCGAAAAATTACCTGTTTGCAACATTTTATAACAAACTATTAAACATGATTTTTTTTTTTTTTAATTTTCCATCTTTTTTTGTTTAGCAAAAAATAAAAAACACCAGCTGTGATTAAATACCACCAAAAGAAAGCTCTATTTGTTGGAAAAAAATGATAAAAATTTCATTTGGGTACAGTGTTGTATGACCGCGCAATTGTCATTCAAAGTGCGTCAGCGCCAAAAGCTGAAAATTGGTCTGGTCACGAGGGGGGTTTAAGTGCACAGTAATCAGGTGGTTAAACAAATGCAGAATGTTATAAAACAAAAATGACCAAAACAAAGTATGCATTCCCTGTTGACACTTGTGCATTTTCTTGTTGTAGAAACACTTTTTTAGTTTTAGACCCCTTTAACACTAAGGCATTTTTCAGGCGCTACAGCGCTAAAAATAGCACCTGTAAAGCACCTGAGTGCTTTCACAGTGGGGAGCTGCACTGGCAGGGTGTCACAAAAAGCTCCTCCACCGCTCCTGCCCATTGAAAACAGTAGGGAAGCGCAGTGATATCGCCGGCAAAGAGCCAATGCAGCAGCATTTTGCGGGCAGATTTAACCCATTTTCGGCCGTTGTACCGCTGACGCCCGGGGCGGCTCAGTGTGAAAGGGGGTATAAAAGTGAAAAAAAAACCCTTGCACACACCTATGACTAAATCATAAAAAAAAACATAAACGCACAAAAAACATAGAACATACAATTGTGCTATTACCACCCACTCCACTAAACCAAATATGACAACTTAAATTAACCCTTTGATGAAGCCACGCGCAAGGTGTAGCATGTAAGAGGTGGAGCCAGTGGCGCAGAATGTTTTGGATGGTGTCTGATGGTAGCAATCTGGCTGGATTCACACCTATGCATTTTTGGTGCATTTTGCAGATTTGCACTACAGAACGTGTTCCATAGGAAACCTTGTTAAATGGACTGTAGTGCAAATCTGCTAAATGCAGAAAGCTCTAAAACTGCATAGGTGTGAATCCAGAGGTATCTGATATGTTACGTGGAAGTCCACGGCAATAGTGGACAGGAGCCTGATGTATGCATACAAGCTGCAGCCTCCATAGGAGATGCCCCACATGGTGGATGGATAGTATTGCATATGCCATTTGTTATACCAGATAGCAATGCAATTCTAAATGGGAGTGATTTTAATAATTAAAGGAATTGTAAAGGCAGAATGTTTTTTATCTTCTATGCATTAAGATAAAATCTTTTATATGAAAGTGGTACTAAAAGCGGAGACTTCTTTTTTTTCTTTTTTTTTTTTTTTTTTCTTCCCATGGATATGATAATTTTATATATAATGCACAATACTGGTAAAAGTTTACTTTAAATGCAATTGTAATGCCTTATATCGCCTCCAGTTTATCAGCCTACACCTTCTCTGGGTTCAGATGCTGATCTTCCCTGCACAAAGTCTTTAATGTGTGTGTGTATATATATATTTATATATATATATATATATATATATATATATATATATATATATATATATATTTATATTTTTTTTTAAACAACCATGTTATACTTGCCTGTTCTGTGTAATGGTTTTGCACAGAGCAGCACCGATTCTACTCTTCTGGGGTCCCCCACCAATGCTTATGGCTCCTCCTGCCGTCAGAGTGCCCCAATAGTAAGCTGCAAAGTATAGTATAGAGTGCCCCTATAGCAAGGTAAAAGTAAACTTCTGGCTTTAGAACCACACACTGCCTACCCAGGACTACATGTCCCATGAGACATTGCTCTTCACAGTCACAAGTTCTCAGGCACTTACTGACATGTATGGACGGTGTACTGAGCTGTATGTGTGCTGCGCTGTATTTCCTGATCGGTAAACAAATAATGCATTGTGTATGCAGGCCAACTCATTGGTTGGCCCATTAATTATGAAAATAGTTGGCAACTATTTTCATAATCTATTGTCAATTTAATAGTATTTTCGGCCCTACTCACATTATAGTGCAAGAGCACCTAAAGCACCTCAGGTACAACTCAGAAAGTTGAGGTCTAGAATATGCCAGCCTGCACCTCTCTCCTGGTTGACTAAGCACTTCTCATTCACTATTGGGGACCAAAGTGAGGCATGGTTGGGGAGGATCAAACTGTAAACATCTGCATTTGGTCAGTAGCTGCACAAAAAATAGCTCAGTATGGCATTTTAAAGGGTTGTTTTTAGTTCAATTTGTTTGACCATCACTACAGAGACATGTTGGTGTGTGTTTTTCTATGTGTGTGTTTTACTTGTGTAGTTTAAAAATCATAGTCTGTAATTTTCATATAATTCCATCTGAAGTAACTGGTTGATCGCTCTAGTCACCTTTCTCCCTTGTTCTAAACATTAGAACATTAACATTAGCTCATGCACAGCCTACATCTTGCCTCAGGCTGAACAGACTGTTACCCAGGCACACTATGGAGGTTATTTACGAAAGGCAAATCCACTTTGCACTGAAAGTGCAGTCTCTCTGAATCTAAGGGGGTAGATCTGAAATGAGTGGAAGCTCTGCTGATTTTATCATCCAATCATGTGCAAGCTAAAATGCTGTTTTTTATTTTCCTTGTATGTCCCCCTCGGATCTACAGCGAGTGCACTTTCAGTGCAAAGTGGATTTTCCTTTAGTAAATAGCCCCCTATGTGTCTGCACAGTGCTCTGTAACTTGACCCCCCCACTATCGGGAAGAGAAGATGCATGGTCACACGACCGAACTTAAAAACTATAAATAAAGATCATTTCTGAAACTAAGCAAAAAATGATGCTGCCTGCATAGCTGTAACTGTATTAGAAAGTGGCCTTAACATTGAATGTTCACAATTACTTTAACCCGCAGAGAAACTGGATTTCTCATTTCAAATACAGTTGTTTAAATTTGGCTTATGTTTTGCCTTCTCCTGTATAAACAATGAGGTAATTGAGAAGGAGCTGGACTTTATGCACATCTTTTTTCCAAGCATGAAACTGCACAAGTTTTTAAAAGCCCTTTAAATAGATCCTAACGTTAGCGGAAAAAAAGCAGTGTTTTAAAATCCAGCTTCTTTAGAAAGAACAGCAGCATGCTGATGGGGGGGATGTGAAATTAACCACTTTCAGACCGGACCATTTTGCTGGCTTAAGACCAGTCCACCAGTCCACTTTTTGTGATTCGGCACTGCAACTGACAATTGCGCGGTTTTTATTTTTTGCGTGATGTGCTTTGTTGCTGTACATTGCCATGCCATTTGGTAGCACAGTCCGTGGAAAGATTGTCAAAATTGTCTTTAACAGAACGGCACTAGTACACTTGGAACACCAGTTCTTATTTGCATTAACCACTTCAGCTCTGGAAGATTTTCCTGCTTAACAACCGGGCTGTTTTTTTGCGATACGACACTGACAATTGCGCAATCCTGCGACGTTGTACCCAAACAATATTCATGCCCTTTTTCTCACACAAATAGAGCTTTCTTTTGGTGGTATTTGATCATCTCTATTATTTTTTTTTTTTTTTTTTTGCGTTGTAAACAAAAAAAAGCGATTTTTGAAAAAACAATCCTTTTTGCTATAAAAATGTTTTTTAAAACAAATTCTTCATCAGTTTAGGCCAATATGTATTCTACATATTTCTGGTAAAAATCGCACTAAGCTTATTTTTTTCTGTTTGCGCAAAAGTTATAGCGTCTACAAAATAGGGGATATGTTTATGGCATTTTTATTTTATTTATTTATTTTAACTAGTAATGGCGGTGATCTGCGATTTTTAGTTTAGTTTTAGATCTGAGATTTACTGCAACATTGTGGACAGATCAGACAACTCTTGACACCTTTTTGGGACCATCGACGGTTATACAGCGATCAGTGCTATAAATATGCACGGATTACTGTGTAAATGTCACTGGCAGGGAAGGGGTTAGCACTAGGGGGCGATCAAGGGGTTAAATGTGTTCCCTCGTAAGTGTTTCTTACTGTGGGGAGATGGGACTGACTGGAGGAGGAGACATATCGCTGTTTGTAGTAATTACAATCAGCAGATTTGTCTCCTCTCCTATCGGGACGAGGATTTGTGTGTTTACACACACAAATCCCCGCTCTGGCTCTCTGTGACAAATGGCAGTCATGGAGACAAACTACCCTATCGCAAAGTGTGTTACAGTATCTGTGCTTGGGTTCAGCATACCATAGATTGTCAGATTGTTGGCTTGGACATCTAGTGGCCATGGTACATATATGGTACCACTGACAAAGTTAGTAAAAGATGGTAGGTAGTTAAAATGTCTGGGAATTAGGGAATTAACTTAAATCTGGGACCTCCAAGTTCATATTTTAAAATGGAATTCCAGGTTATTGCCAACTATGCTTAAATATGCTCCCACTGCCTGCTAACTCCTATTCCAACTACCCTGTGAAAGTAAGATGCTTATACTTATTCTGAGGGTGTTCTGGTCTGGTAACATGTTCTCCCCAGCGGCCATCTTCAGGGGTGAAGAGAGATCGCGGACAATGGCTAAAAATCCTGGATGGTGATGTCACCCATATGCTTACTGAGGGGCATCTATTGCCGGCTGTCCCTACTCTTCCCTGAAGCGCTTATCACGTGACTGGACCAGAGCACCCTGAGAAAAGGTTAAGTATAAGCATATTCCTTTCACAGGTTAGTTAGAATAGGAGTTAGAAAAGAGGGGGGGGGGGGGGGGGGGGGGGGGGGGGAGCGCAGCTTTAAGCCTAGTTACCAACAGTCTGGAATTCTACTTAAATGAAGTTTCCCATACTGCACAGGAATGCACCACCCTTGCTAGACAAACATGGGCACAATTGTTAATGGCACCACAAACTCATCTAGCAAACCCAGAGTCTCTGGCCACCAAAACGCAAAGTACCACAGTAACAAGGGGATTGGCACAGCACAGTTTTTAAAAGTAGCACCTGCCCTACTTTTTGTGCATTTCTGTGTGTTTTTCAGCTCATTGAATTTAGACTGTCCATATCGGAATGCACAAAAATGTGCACTCCGATGTGAACGGACTCCAAGATAAAATAAATGCACTTGCTGCAAACAAAAAAAAAAAAACGGAATAAAATGTATCAGTAAAAAATAATGTATGTTATTGAATGCTTGATGTCTCTAATCCAGAAATGCTGACGACCAACACAAATTGGAATTTAGACCTCTGTAGGATCACCGTGAGGCTGCCGAGCTCTGCAGGCATGTGGCTAGCTGAAGCAGAATTCTTGATTGGAAGTACAGCCGTCAGACTGGAACATAAGCAACAGCAGCTTCCAGAAGTAGCAAGATGGCTGCAGCTCCAAACAGCACCCCTTGGCTGGGTAATGACAGGAAGTGGAGGGGTTGTGGCTACATGTTTTGGGGCATTCAGGAGCGCCCCTTTATCAAACCATAGGAAACTGACAGCTGTACTTCCATCAAGAACTAGCCACATGCCTCACAGTGATCCTATGGAGGTCTCTGTGCGTTTATGAGATGCCTTGATCCATTTTTAACTAGAGGGTGCATTTTAACTGTCTTTCATTCTTTTCAGTTAATCGCTACACCTAGATGGAGAAGCCCTCGTGTTTTGTTTTTTTTTTGTAATAAAAACTCGGCAGATTATTCAACCCTTCCCCCCTCTATCCATGATTAAATAAAAAAAAAAAATGCCTTGATTAGGTAAATGTGCTGAAACTATGTAAAAGCAAAAAGAAAGTGTAGCATTTGTTAAAAAAATTAAGTGAAAAACAAATATGCACTCACATGTAAAATGTAATAAAAAGCACATCTGAGTCTCCAGGTGGCAGCCATCTAGGTAATCAATAGCGAGCAAGCCTCTCTGGTTGGATATGATGTAAGGTGCTTGGAAACAGTAAGGGCTCTTTCACATGGACGGTCCGTATGTCCGTTTTTCATCCTTCCGTTTTCGGATGAAAAACGGACATACATGTATCCCTATGGGATAGCAGGTGACACCCGATTTAGTCCGTGTCCGCTATGGTCCGTTTCTGCAGACAGAGGAAAACCCTATTTCTCCATTTGTCTGCAGAGCGGATCGGATGATGACAGACTCTACAGTCCATCATCACCCGATCTACCATAGGGGGAGAGCGGCGCTGTGACAGGTCCGTCCCTGCACAGAGTGCAGAGACGGACCTGTCATCTTCCTGCCCAGCAGATTTTGTAAGTTTGACCACTTACAAAGAATTGAAGGGTCTATAATTTCTTAACATAGTTGTATTTTAAATGATAGAGTCAGAATATCCAGAGAAAAAACCCATGATACAAATGTTATAAATTGAGTTGCAGTTCAGTAAAATAAGTATTTGATCCCCAAGCAAAGCATGACTTTGTACTTGGTGGAGAAACCCTTGTTGGCAAGCACAAGGGTAAGACGTTTCTTGTAGTTGGTGACCAGGTTTGCACACATCTCAGGAGGGATTTTGGTCCACTTCTGTTTAAAAAAAAAAAAAAAAATTTCTTTGCTCCCTCAATACATTTTCTGCAGGCTTAAGGTCAGGAGGCTGGCTAGGCCAAGCCATGACCTTTAATGTGCTTCTTCTTGAGCCACTCCTTGTTGCCTTGGCAGTATGTTTTGGGTCATTGTCATGCTGAAAGACCCATCCATGACCCATCTTCAGTGTTCTGGCTGAGGGAACAGGGTTCTCATTCAAGATTTTACAATACATGGCCGGTTCATTGGCACCTTAATTTCAGCAAAGTCAGCCTGTACCTTTTAGCAGAGAAACCACCCCAAAGCATGTTTCCACTTCCGAGCATGACTGTAGGGATGGTGTTCTTAAAGAGGAGAGCCCACAAAAAAAAAAAAAAAATTAAGTCAGCAGCCACAAATACTGCAGCTGCTGACTTTTAATAATTGGACACTTACCTCACCTTACACTCACTTTTGGTGAAATCTCTGGTGGATGGCTCAGAATTAACAACGTAGCAACTGCACAGAATTGTCTGCTTCACCTCATTCACCTTCACTGCTGGAAAATCATTCTATTATTTATATTGATTTTAAGTCCCATAATTATGGACACTACTTATTGATTTTTTGATCATATCATTTATTAATATTTTTTCACATATCTAAGGACACTGCTTATTTATCAATTTGTAATTTTTGATTAACTTATTCACATTTATTATGGAGGTGGACTACTAAAATATTTATATTTTTTGGGGAAATATTCATTTATTTAAAAAAAAATGTATTTCTTGATATATATATATATGTGTGTGTGTGTGTGTGTGTGTGTATATGTATATGTGTGTATGTATATATAATATATATATATATATATATATATATATATATATATATATATATGTGTGTGTGTGTGTGTGTGTGTGTGTGTGTGTGTGTGTGTGTGTGTACATGTATATATATATATATATATATATATATATATATATATATATATATATATATATATATATATATATATATATATATATAATATATATATATATATATATATATATATGTGTGTGTGTATATATCTATATCTCTCCTGTTTCCCCAAAAATAAGACCTAGTGTGATTGTTCGTGATTAGGGATGAGCCGAACACCCCCGGGTTCGGTTCGAACCAGAACCTTCGAACGGACCGAAAGTTCGCGCGAATTTTCGAACCCTATACGTTATAATGGACGTGAACGTTCGAAATCAAAAGTGCTAATTACAACGGCCAATATGCATGTTAATGTCATAAAACAGGTTTGGGGATCCGGGTCCTGCCCCAGGGGACATATATCAATGCAAAAAGAACTTTTAAAAACTAACGTTTTTTCGGGAGCAGTCATTTTAATGATGCATAAAGTGAAAAAAAAAAAGTGAAATTTTCCTTTAAATATGGTACCTGGGGGGTGTCTAAAGTATGCCTGTGAAGTGGCATGTGTTTCCCGTGTTTAGAACTGTCCTTGCACAAAATGACATTTGTAAAGGAAAAAAAGAAGCCATTTAAAACCACTTGCGGCTTTAATGTCATGTCTTGTCCTGGCCGCCATATGGCTGAAAATCCTTGAGAAAAATGTCATGGCTACCCCATCACCCCCCCCCCACCCCAGCCCCTTTGGGTCTTGTATGGATATTAAGGGGGACCCCGCACCCAAAATAAAACCCTATACCTACAACCCTATATACTCTGAACAGCAGTATATAGGTGGTGCAAACAAGACATGGACTGTAGGTTTGTTCTTAAGTAGAATCTGAACAGGTACATTATGAAGTGTAGCTCCATCCCAAAAAAATCTATTTTTAAGCTTTTTGGAGAACATAGGGAGGGGTTATCACCCCTGTAACATTTGCTGTCTTTGCACATCTGTTCAGAACATGTCACCTCACTTTCCGTCCCAATGACAAATGTTTTTGGAAAAGTGGGGTTTTAATTGAAAAAAGGATTGGTGATAAAGTATCAGTAGAGAGGAGATACCTTTTTCCCAAATTAAATCTAACAGGATAGAATTTCCCTTCCTAGGGGTAGATTTCCTCTCACTTCCTGTTTTCTCTTTCCATTTGCAAGTAGGAGTCGTTTGTAAGTTGGATGTTTGAAAGTAAGGGCCTGGCGTATATACTCTGCAGAAATTTGCCCTATTAGATGTTGGTGTAGCCACAAGACTGGTGGGCACAGGAATGGGCCCTGCTGTGAGTTAATAGATCAAGATTTGTACTTGCATGCACCTGATGAACAGGGCAGAAAAATTGGGCCTTTGGCGGTGGTGGTGGTGGTGGACGGTGTTGCCACAAGACTGTAAGCTCTCACAGTTACTCTTGGTGGGCGCAGGAATGGGCCCTGCTGTGAGTTATTAGAGCAAGATTTGTAATTGCAAGCACCTGATGAACAGGGCAGAAAAATTGGGCCTTTGGCGGTGGTGGTGGACGGTGTTGCCACAAGACTGTAGGCCCTCATAGTTACTCTTGGTGGGCGCAGGAATGGGCCCTGCTGTGAACTATTAGATCAAGATTTGTAATTACACTCCCCTGTTAAACAGGGGCTGAAAAATTGTGCCTTAGACATTGGTGCTGGTGCCACAACACTGCAACCCCTCACAGATACTGTACTCTTAGCACAGCAATGAGACCTGTTGCAAAGCATTGTCTAAAAATTGTAATTACACGCCCCTGTTAAACAGGGGCTGAAAAATTGTGCCTTAGGCACTGGTGCTGGTGCCACAACACTGCAACCCCTCACAGATACTGTACTTGGAGCACAGCAGTCACACGTGTTGCGAAGCATTTTTTTAAAAAATTGTAATTACACGCCCCTGTTATACAGGGGCTGAAAAATTGTGCCTTAGGCACTGGTGTGGTGGCATGGATCATTGAGGAGGAGGAAGAGGATAGTCAGTGAACATAACAGGACAGTCACTCAGCATCGGCATAGGCAGTCTTGAAGGGATGTGACATTATAAATTATTTCGTTATATCCGCTTCAGGTGCCTGGTAGCTGGTGGTGATCCAAGACTGATTCATTTTGATGAAGGTCAGTCGATCAACCGAGTCGGTGGACAGGCGCACCCTATGATCGGTGACAAATCCTCCAGCAGCACTGAATGTGCGTTCGGAAAGAACGCTGGAGGCAGGACAGGCCAGTAGCTCAATTGCATACTGTGCAAGCTCTGGCCAGTGATCCATCCTCAGGACCCAGTAAGCCAGAGGATTTTCGGTGGGAAAGGTGTCCAAGTCTGACCTTGCCCCAAGGTATTCCTGCACCATGTATATCAGACGCTGGCGATGGTTGCTGGAACCGATCATACCTTGGGGCTGCAGACTAAAAAATTGTCTGAACGCATCGGTCAGACGTCCACCTTCCCCACCGCTCCTTCTGCTACTGACCGAAGCCTCAGCAACTCGTCGCCCAGGACCAGGAGTTTGTAACCTCCCAGTTTCTGGGAACGCGTTGCACAGACCTTTCTGCAAGGCCTCCCTGAGATGTCTCATCCTCTGCTCCCTCTGCGACGGCAAGATAAGGTCCGCAACCTTACCCTTGTACCGTGGATCAAGGAGAGTGGCCAGCCAGTAATGGTCCCTCTCCTTGATCCGAAGAACACGAGGATCCTTCCGCAGGCTTTGCAGGATCAGGGAGGCCATGCAGCGTAGGTTAGCTGAGGCATTCGGTCCGGAGTCTTCTGGGTCACTGAGGATGACATGATCGCCAGCCACCTCCTCCCAGCCACGTACAAGTCCACTGGTTTATATATATAAAAAGAATCTCGCGCAATAAATAGCTAAAACTTAAAATAGTGCAATATTACCAGTGGAAAATATATATAATAAAAATACAATGATAATAAAATACAATTATTATAAAGTGCAATTATTATAATAAAGTGACTAATGTAATAGGTGAAAGATAGATGTGCATCAAAGTGCTAAATGTTACACCATACATTAAAATAATGTACTATATGATGCATAATAAATAAAGCATAACATACATGTGCATCAAAGTGCTAATAGGTACACGAAAGAATTATCAAAGTGCTGTGCATAAATAATGACTAGTATAAAAAACAATATTAAATGGGTGTTTAAATACTCTAGGGAGGTGGATGAATGGTTGAAAATAATTCAAAATAGTTCAAAATAGTTCACGTAGTCCCAGACTGGGTATATGTATAAGTAAAACAGTCTTCAAGTTAATCCATCCAATCTTGATACTATAAATGTATATGGTCAGGTGCCGTAATGACTCAAATCATGCAGTGGTGGATTAATGTTTTTTTTCAAATCCAATTGGGTACTTGGTCCTGTTTACATAGATGCAATCCCATCACCAGTCTCCCAGAACTCTCACCTTTAGTATGTAGAATTGAGGCTTTTCGGGCTTATCCTGTAGCCCCACACGGTGTAGATACAAGTTGGTCGGCAGATCCTGGTAAGAGTGAAGCCCTTCTCCTTTAACAGCGTATTGGTGTTTAAATCCTGTAGTGCTTAGTGTCACGGTGTGACACAGTGCCAAACAGAAAGGAAAAAGGGGAAAGCCTCCACTAGTGTAGTATTTCGTTAAATAGAGACATTTTATTTAGATAAACATGTGGTTGGACTCTTACATTAAAAACAAAATAAACCGGCATATAGACACAAAGTAATTGCTTAGGCGTTCTCAGCGCCTTCTCACGTCTCTGTCTCTGCCTACGGCCACTCCCTACGCGTTACGACACGTCACGTGTCTTCATCTGGGGAACCGGATTGGTTGAATAGGCTAGGTTTATATTGCGTGAGAACCGGAAGTAAACATTCGGCCATCTTGGTTGTGGTCGGATGTCTAGTTGATGGCGGCCATTTTACTAGTGGTTTGTTATTGTTATTGCGGCGGATGTGTTTACGGCAATGCGTTCCACCTCAGCGTTCCACCGTTATGGCAGCCATTTTTTGGAGGACAATGACTTATTATTAAACGACCCTAATGTCGTACTTTCAGGCTATTGGTGATAGCGTGATCGATGTTACTCTATACAGTGTATTCTTATTGACGTTCATATTGTACAGTCCCCACCTAGATATATTTATACATATTGTTGGGGACTGTTTCAATCTAATAATGTGTGATAATAGGTTACATCAATATAGTGAGTAAGTTCTAGGCCTTACTCCTAATGAAGTACCTAATATTTTTAGGTTCTGTATTGAAACAAATAGATACTTAAAGATTAAGAAGTGTCCTATGTACAAAGGACATTACATATTAAGACATTACCACCGATAATGTATAACATCGATATTCAATTCCCAAAGATCAACAAATTGGTTTTACATATGTGAATAAATGTGTGAATAAATATTATGATAAAAAACGAAATAAAATGCATAATGTATTAAAATGATGATATAGGTGGCCTCTACAGGTATGTATGTCATCCATACATTTGTAGGAGGATAACTGGACATAAAGATGTGAGAAACCCTTGAGATTCCTTCTATTAGTAATATACAGGTGTATATATAAAAGGTTAAAAAATTAAAATATGTATCTATAAAAAATTCATCATTACGTAAAATATGGTACATAAACCAGGCAGCCATTTTCTATATTACATGCATTGGTTCTGTATTGTGATGAATGTTATAATAAAATATGGTTAAAAATCCCAATATGTATATGTTATAATCAAATATAAAAATAGAAATCAGAATCAAATATAAAAATTGATAACCATATCTATGGGTGATACAGATGATTGTATGTGGAGCCATATACTCAGGTCATTATCTCACTCGCTGTTGGTCTTGATATATAGTGCTGTAACTATGTAGATGATGACTTCTATTTGGAGTATATTTATTCAGAAATTACTCAGGAAACAGTTCAAGTCGAACTCCACGTTAAGTCCTCCAGGGATGAGTGTGCGCATTGTGTGAATCCATCTTGATTCTTTTTGGCTTATTGTTCGTATTTTATGGCTGCCTCTCCATGCTTTATTATATCGCTCAATTCCCCAAAATTGTAAAGATGATGGATCTTGGTTATGTTTTAATGCAAAGTGTTTTGACACATTGTGCTTGGGGTATCCACGTCTGATGTTTCGCACATGCTCTTCTATTCTTACTTTTAATGCCCTTTTTGTTCTTCCCACATATTGGAGATTACAGCTGCATTGCAGCACATATACGACTCCTTCTGTATGGCAGCCTATGAAGTCTCTTATTTTGTGAGTTTCTCCCGTATTTGTGGCGATAAAGTCCATTTTCTTTTTTTGCGATTTTTGTGCATGTCTGCAGGCATAGCACTTGCGACAGGGATAGAATCCCTTCCCAGAGAAAAATGTAAAGGTGGGTTTTGGTGGAGGTTCTACTACCGATTTTACTACTAAATCTCTAATAGTAGGGGCCCTAGTGTAAACAATGTTCGGTTTTTGAGGTAGTACGGTTTTTAAATCCTTGTCTCTTTTCAGGATGTGCCAATGTCTTTCAATTAATTTAGCAACTTCTTTATGTTGTATGTTGTAGTCTAAAATTAGACAGGGTGCTTCATTTTGATAGCTTTTTTTCGGTTTATTCTGAAGCATCATTGTTCTGTCCATTTTACTAACATCTTGTATTTGTTTTTCTATCCATTGGTCATCATATCCTTTAGTTTTGAATCTTTCTCCTATTTGTTTGGCCTGGGTTTGGTAATCTTCTTCCTTCGTGCAGTTCCTTTTTATTCTTATTAGTTGTCCCTTTGGAATGTTGTATAGCCACGGTTTGTGGTGGCAACTATTAAGTGAGAGGTAGCTATTGGTGTCTACATTTTTGAAGAACGTTTTGGTTGTTATTTTATTTCCATCCAGACTTATTTTAAGGTCAAGAAAGTCAACCTCTTTCTCATCAATTTTCCATACAAGTTTGATGTTGTTTTCATTTTCATTTAGTCGCATGAGGAATGATTCCAGTGTGTTTCTGTCTCCATTCCACACGATTATTACATCATCGATGTATCTTTTGTACAGGGTGAGCTCAGCTGGGGTATCATTATATATTGTTTCATCTTCCCATTGGGCCATGAACGCATTGGCCACTCCTGGAGCAAACTTGGCACCCATGGCTATGCCTATAGCCTGTTTGTAATAATTCTGGTTGTGCCAGAAGTAATTATATTTAAGGCAAAAATCGAGGCATTTAATGAGGTATTTCCTTTGTTTGCATATATAGTTGCTGTAATTCCTCAAAAGCCATTTAGTTGCTGAGCATGCATTATGGTGTTGTACTATCGTGTATAACGATGCGACATCTGCTGTTGCTAGTATGGTCCTCCCCTCCAATACTGGTGTTGTTTCTAAGAGTTGCAGTATGTGTTTGGTGTCTTTGAGGTAGGCTTTCGTCTGTTGTACCGCTGGTTGGATGTAATGGTCTATATACTGTCCCATTCTTGACGTTAGGGAATCTATCCCATTAACGATGGGTCTTCCTGGAGGGTTTTCCTTGCACTTGTGAATTTTGGGTACAGTATATATGATTGGGATCCTACAAGTTTCTGGTACAAGATATTTTGATTCTTTTGCATTGAGGATTTCCTTCTTCACTCCCAGATTCACTAGTAGTTCCAATTCCTTTTTGTATTTTACAGTTGGATTGCCCAATAATTTAATATACGTTGCTTCATCATTAAGTTGTCTATTCAATTCATTTTGATATTGATCTCTCGATTGTAGTACTATAGCTCCTCCCTTGTCCGCCGGTCTGATTACCAGGTCCTTTCTCTCTGTTAGTGTTTTGATTCCCTTTTTAATGTGTATGGGATCTGATACTTTCTTTATTTTCAGAGACTCCAGGTCTTGCAATACTAGATTCTTGAAGACTTCTATGTGTTGATTGTTAGAGACTTGTGGGTTGTACACTGAATTATTGCGTAACATGCTATGTATCACTGTGGGAGATGTGGCGCTTTCCTCTCTATGGGGTCTCCAAGGTTTACTCAGGATACATTTTTTGATATTGATTTTTCTAATATATTTTTGAATACCGATATATGTATTAAATTTATTAAAAAATTTTTTTTTTTTTTTTTTAATCGGTGCATGTTTCAAGCCTTTATCTAGTACCGCTAACTCTTCTGCCGTAATAGATATGTTACTGAGATTTACTACATTTTCTCCGACTACTCTCTTTTTCTTTTGGACTCTCTTTCCCGCTCGTTGTCCTCTCTTCGTTCTGGGCTGTTTCTGTGATCTTCTTGTGGGCGTCTCCTTGGTGAGCGATTTGTCTCGTATGTTTGTCTTCGAGGAGAGTACTCTCTCCTCTCCCGATCTAAAAAAGATTTCTGTGTATTATGTTCATATTGGTTCCCATAGTTTTGTTGGTTATCGTAAGGTTCATGGTAATCTCTTATGGTGTCATAGCGATTATATGTAGGTAACATATAACCTATACACTAAGTCCACTGGTTTGTTGGGACTGTACATCATCCCTAAAAGGCTGATGCTGAGTGCCAGGCTCCACCTCCATGCTCACACAATCCTCCTCTTCCTCCTCCTCATCCTCATCCTCTTCCTGTGTGATGGGTGGGACAGAAGGAACACTGTCCGGATAAAGGGGGCCTTGAGAGGCAAGGAAGTCCTCGTCTTCCTGCCTCTGTTCTGCCTCAAGTGCCCTGTCCATTATCCCACGCAGCGTATGCTCCAACAGGTGGACAAGAGGTACAGTGTCACTGATGCATGCACTGTCACTGCTCACCATCCTCGTGGCCTCCTCAAATGGCGACAGGACAGTGCATGCATCCCTGATCATGCTCCACTGACGGGAAAAAAAAACAAGCTCCCCTGACCCTGTCCTGGTGCCGTAGTCGCAAAGGTACTCATTGATGGCCCTCTGCTGCGTGTGCAGTCGCTGCAGCATGGCCAACGTTGAGTTCCACCTGGTGGGCATGTCACATATTAGGCGGTTCTTGGGCAGGTTCAGCTCCTTTTGCAGCTCAGTCAGCCGAGCACTGGCATTATAAGATCGGCGGAAATGCACACGGACTTTCCTGGCCTGCCTCAGGACATCCTGTAAGCCTGGGAACCTGCCCAAGAACCGCTGCACCACCAGGTTGAGGACGTGAGCCATACAGGGCACATGGGTGAGCTGCCCCTGTCGCAGGGCGGAGAGGAGGTTGGTGCCATTGTCAGAAACGACCATTCCTGGCTTAAGCTGACGTGGCGTCAACCACCTCTCGGCCTGCCCCTGCAGAGCTGCCAGAACCTCTGGCCCAGTGTGGCTCCTGTCCCCCAAACACACCAGCGCAAGCACGGCATGGCATCTTTTTGCCTGCGCACTTGCGTAGCCCCTTGTACGCCTACGGAGCACCGCTGGTTCCGAGGACAGAGCACTGGAGGAAGAAGAAGAAGAGGAGGGGGTGGAGGAGAGAGGTGTGTCACAACCAGTAGCAGTAGTAGCGTTTTGGAGGCGTGGTGGCGGAACAACCTCCAACACTACTGCACCTTGTCCTGCATCCCTCCCAGCTGCCAATAGAGTGACCCAATGGCCCGTGAAAGAAAGGTAACGTTCCTGTCCATGCCTGCTGGACCATGAGTCAGCGGTAATATGCACCTTACCGCTGACCGCCCTGTCCAGCGAGGCATGGACATTGCCTTCCACATGCCGATAGAGAGACGGAATCGCCTTCCGTGAGAAAAAGTGGCGTTTGGGAACCTGCCACTGAGGAACCGCACATTGAACAAACTCACGGAAGGGGGCCGAGTCTACCAACTGAAAAGGCAGCAGTTGAAGTGCTAGCAATTTAGCCAAGCTAGCATTCAACCGCTGGGCATGTGGATGGCTGGGAGTGTACTTCTTTCGACGGTCCAGCAGCTGGGGCAGGGAAATTTGCCTGCTACTATCGGACGTCGGTGTACTGCAAGTACTTGGTTGTGACGCACCTAATTCTACACCTTCAGTCCTCTCACAGCAGCTTTCAGAGAGGACTGAAGATGTAGTGGGGATGGAGATCCCAGCTGATGAGGAGCAAGGACAGGTCCGCTTAGTTCTTTGGTGTGGGTCTTTTATGTGTGCCTGCCAACGAGCTGCATGGCAGGTCGACATATGTCTGCTCATGCTTGTGGTGCCCAAGCGGCTGATGTTTTGGCCACGCGATATACGCTTGAGACAAATATTGCAAATAGCAGTGGTGCGATCTGATGCACTCGTCTCAAAAAAGGCCCACACCAAAGAACTTTTCTGATAACGTGCAGAGGCAGCGCCCTGCACAGGCGGAGCTCTGCGGTGTTGTACAGTTGCTGTGCTGGCCTCTAGCTGACCTCCAGGGGGCATCCTGCCTCGTTGGACATGTGACGCCTCATCCTCCTCCTCCTCTCTCCCTCCTCCTCCTCCTCCTCCCTCCTCCTCCTCCTCCTCCTCCTCCTCCTCCTCCCTCCTCCTCCTCCTCCTCCTCCTCCTCCTCCTCCTCCTCCTCCTCCTCCTCCTCCTCCCTCCTCCTCCTCCTCCTCTCCTCCTCCTCCTCCTCCTCCTCCTCCTCCTCCTCCTCCTCCTCCTCCTCCTCCTCCTCCTCCTCCTCCCCTCCTCCTCCTCCCTCCTCCTCCCTCCTCCTCCTCCTCCTCCTCCTCCTCCTCCTCCCTCCCTCCCTCCTCCTCCTCCTCCTCCTCCTCCTCCCTCCTCCTCCTCCTCCTCCTCTCCTCCTCCTCCTCCTCCTCCTCCTCCTCCTCCTCCTCCTCCTCCTCCTCCTCCTCTCTCCTCCTCCTCCTCCTCCTCCTCCTCCTCCTCCTCTCTCTCCTCCTCCTCCTCCTCCTCCTCCTCTCTCCCTCCTCCTCCTCCTCCTCCTCCTCCTCCTCTCCTCCTCCTCCTCCTCCTCCTCCTCCTCCTCCTCCTCCTCCTCCTCCTCCTCCTCCTCCTCCTCCTCCTCCTCCTCCTCCTCCTCCTCCTCCTCCTCCTCCTCCTCTCCCTCCTCCTCCTCCTCCTCCTCCTCCTCCTCCTCCCTCCTCCTCCTCCTCCTCCTCCTCCTCCTCCTCCTCCTCCTCCTCCTCCTCCTCCTCCTCCTCCTCCTCCTCCTCCTCCTCCTCCTCCTCCTCCTCCTCCCTCCTCCTCCTCCTCCTCCTCCTCCTCCTCCTCCCTCCTCCTCCTCCTCCTCCTCTCTCTCCTCCTCCTCCTCCTCCTCCCCTCCTCCTCCTCCTCCTCCTCTCCCTCTCCTCCTCCTCCTCCTCCTCCTCCTCCCTCCTCCTCCTCCCTCCCTCCAGGCACCCACGTGGCGTCAGTGACCTCATCATCCCCTCCCTCTTCACCACTAGAGCAAACCTGGCAGTAAGCTGCAGCTGGTGGAACAGTACTGCCATATTGCTGTCCTTCAGCATCCCCTCTCTCTGCGCGCACACTACTGACTTTCTCAAGCTGGGTATCATCATCCGAGCCTTCGAATCGTTGGGCATCCTCCTGGAGCATGTACCCAACACTGTGCTCAAAGAGTTCGGGGGACTCCTCAGGAGGACATGGTGGGTCTAGGGAAGGGGTGGCTGATGATGCCATTGAGTACGCGTTGGCAGCTGCTCTGCCAGTACCCTGAGCCTGGGTGAGAGAGGATGAGGAGGGCTTGGTCATCCATTCTACCAAGCCTTCAGCATGATGCGGCTCCACATGTCCAGCTGCCGAAAACAAAGACGCGCGTGTCCCATGGCCACGTGCTGATGACGATGCACGACCACGTCCACTAGAAACAGAGCCTGCCTGCCCTGTGTTCTTGGCTCTGCACGCTCTGCCTCCCCTTGGCGGTCTTCCAGCCATTGTAGTCGGTAGTCCTGTGGGTGCTGCTGAGAAGAAAATATAGGAGCTCTGTGTGATGCCACTAACACACTAGAAGTCCTGTGGGTGCTGCTGAGAAGAAAATATAGGAGCTCTGTGTGATGCCACTAACACACTAGAAGTCCTATGGGTGCTGCTTAGAAGAAAATATAGGAGCTCAGTGTGATGGGACTAACACACTACAAGTCCTATGGGTGCTTCTGGGAAGAAAATATAGGAGCTCTGTGTGATGCCACTAACACACTAGAAGTCCTATGGGTGCTTCTGCAAAGAAAATATAGGAGCTCTGTGTGATGCCACTAACACACTAGAAGTCCTATGGGTGCTGCTTAGAAGAAAATATAGGAGCTCTGTGTGATGGGACTAACACACTACAAGTCCTATAGGTGCTTCTGGGAAGAAAATATAGGAACTCTGTGTGATGGGACTAACACACTACAAGTCCTATAGGTGCTTCTGGGAAGAAAATATAGCTGTGTGATGGGACTAACACACTACAAGTCCTATAGGTGCTTCTGGGAAGAAAATATAGCTCTGTGTGATGGGACTAACACACAACAAGTCCTATAGGTGCTTCTGGGAAGAAAATATAGGAGCTCTGTGTGATGGGACTAACACACTACAAGTCCTATAGGTGCTTCTGGGAAGATAAATATAGGAGCTCTGTTTGCTGCCAGTGCCTGCCACTAACACACTACAAGTCCT
The DNA here is from genome assembly GCA_028564925.1 of Lithobates sylvaticus. Taxonomy (NCBI): domain Eukaryota; kingdom Metazoa; phylum Chordata; class Amphibia; order Anura; family Ranidae; genus Lithobates; species Lithobates sylvaticus. The sequence continues at coordinate 288,861,765 of CM053030.1, forward strand.
ATGGGTGCTTTTGGGGTGCAGTGCTGTACTAACAGCACTGCGGTTGGTACTACTGAAATACTGTACTAACAGTAAGACATGCACCAGACTAACCCCCAGCAGCAGCTAAAAACACACTAACCAGCAGCAGCAATGGACGATCAATGACAGGTAGCAATGGTTTAGCAAAGTAGAGCAAATCTTTCTAAATGAATCTAGCAAAGAGTGACACAGAATCAGCCTGCTCTCTCCTAAAGCCGGAACTCATGTGACCGGCGCCGACGGCGTGGCGGCCTTTTAAATGAGGGGGCGTGTACTAAAGCCCCTGAGCTGTAATTGGCTACAGGCGTCCTGCCTGTAGCCAATTATGGCTCTCCGAGTTTCTGGCGCTGTGATTGGCCAAGCATGCGGGGTCACAGTGCATGCTTGGCCAATCATCAGCCAGCAATGCACTGCGCCGGCCGCAATGCATTGCGGGGCCGCTCGCATCACACGAATGTGATGCGAGCGGCCAAAATAGTTCTGGGCTCGCCGAGCGAGCGAACACCCGGTGCTCGATGCGAACATGGGTTCGCATCGAGCACCGGGCCCATCCCTATTCGTGATGGCTGCAATATAAGCCCTACCCCCCAAATAAACCCTAGTTAAAGTTCTTGTAGGGCTTATTTTCGGGGAAACAGGGTAGGGCTTATTTGGGGGGTAGGGCTTATATTGCAGCCATAACCGACAATCACGCTAGGTCTTATTTTCGGGGAAAGGGGGTATATATAATTTTCATATTTTATATATATTTACACATTCACTTTTGTTGAAGGGATCAAATATTTATTTATTCACGTTGGACACACTCGTTCAACCAAAGCGCTGCTACAATTTTTAGAAAAATACCCTGATTGCAACCTTTTTTTTTTCTTTTTATTGTATTTGAAAACATTGTTTTATTACCGTTTCAAAATTAATTTATATATTAATGTCTTCTTCTTGTTTGCTTGAGTGCTTTGTCATTAACATGGTAAATGGACGCTTTGCAGCGCCTGTCTTAATGTCAAAAGAGAAGTGGTCAATGTAATTGAATTCTCTTGAATTGATTTCCTGCCCACTGTGATGACTGTCGCATCTTGAAAGTCCTTCATTCTCCATCAAGCTGCTTACTTTGTTTCTGCACATAATAGTTGCAGTAGTTTAAGTTTTTAGCACAGCAATGCATGATTGTTTTACTTGGATCTTTCTATTGAAGATCTGTCAGTTCCTCAGAGGAATACAACGGTTTGTCAATAGAACGATCTTCTTATACAGGCCCTACAGTAAGAAACAGACTCTTGTCTAGTGTCAACTCGAGAATAAACAGGTCTTTTTATATTTTGACCCATATCTCTTCAGCATTACCTCTGACTATGGTAAAGCAGCCAAAAAATACAAGATAAAAATTATTAGCACATTAAAGATAAAAAAAGCTTTTTTTGCAATATTCAATTTCAATCTAAATATTTTCCCCGTGGTACTTCTTTTCCGCCACTAGATGTCCTCGTTCTGATAGCCAGCAATCTTCAACCCATTTCTTCTTAGCCCGGGTCATCCTGAACCCAATCCAGCCTGTGACTGGACAGGGAAAGCACAAGCAGCTTAGTGATGAGCTTATCTCTTTCACGCTTCTACTTTTTCCTTCTATCAGCATGCTTCCTGTTAGCATATGAGCTGGTTGGCACCTTGTTCTGCTTCTTCCGCTCAAATCTCTAGTCCAATTCAGGGGCTTACACTGCTTGCATTAAAAAAAAAAAAAAAACATGTATTCTATTGATTACAGAGCTGCATTAATCTGTGGCTTTAAAGCTGATTTCCAGTTATTTGTTTTTCACATTTTCATTGGACCAATGTACAGTGTATATGCATATTCCATACCTGGCCAATTCCTGTGGAAGCTGAGAAGCACAGTAGTAGCCACCAGAACTTCAACAGTCCTCTATCTTTTTGGGTCATGTGCTTGGACAGCTGCCCGGGTGTATAGCAACCACCAGAGGTCGCTTGTTCAGCATGGATACCATTCAGAGAATGCCTTGTATTTTGTATGAATACAAGGTATGCTCTGATTGGACAACTTTCTCCTTTTGTGTAGAGGAGTATCACAATTGCTGTTGTTTTTTTTTTTTTTCTTATTAGGGAAATCTCCCTTAATTTCTTGTCCTGTGCACTCTACGCAATGTGTGGGAAATCCTTTCTTAGTTGTGTTAGGAGCAAGTGTCCCTATCAAAATATTTCAACCTATGTCTTTTGTGGTGGCAAATAAAAAAATGTCACATTGGTTATTGGGACAATTTTAATGAATGAACCACCCTAACGGGGACACATGCAGCAGTAAAAACCTGGCAGGGTTTCTGACCTATCACTGCTGCATTCAAAACTAAATACATTTTGCCTTTTTGTTACTTTCATTTTTGGGAAGCCACTACAGTAAAAGGTGACTTTTTCTTTACCCGTTCATTGAACAGCTTTGACTTAAAGTGGTTGTAAACCCACAATATACTAATAATAATAAAAAAAAAAAAACCTGCAAGACAAAAGCATAATGAGCTGGTATGCATAGCATACTAGCTTATTATCGAATACTCACCTCAGCTCGAAACCCCCGTAGCGGTCCCCGTACACCACTCCAGCCGGTGACATCGCTCCCGGAGTCACTTCCTGGTATCGTGGGCTCCGGCGCTGTGATTGACCTGAGCCGCAATGATGTCACTCCTGCGCATGCGTGCGGGAGCTGCCGGTGACAGCACACTAGCTGAAGCAACGGCACAAATGCGCCATTGCCTCAGTGCGCATGTGCCGATGATGTCGGCACATGCTGATACAGGGTATATCTCCCTAAACCATGCAGGTTTAGGAGATATCTGGGGTAGCTACATGTAAGCCTTATTATAGGCTTACCTGTAGTAAAAAGTGGTCTGTAAACTGGCCATAGACTGATTGAAATTAGGCTGGTTCAACAGGCCGCATTTCTATTGATCGACTTTGGTACAGCCAGCCTGTCCTCCATCAACAATCCCTACCAGTGGCTATAGCTGCCAGCAGTAATCATTGTATTCTGATGGGGAAACCTCCTGTTGTGAGAATACAATAGCGCAGAGTAAATTAAGGGGTTAAACAGAGGAACATTTGTTCATTTCTTTGATCTGCAGATGAAGAAACAGAAATATACAAAAAGAAACCATGTTTCTTTTTATTTTAGCGTTTCAGAGCAATGTTGGTAATATACCTTGCCGGCTGCTTTTTTTTTTTTTTTTTTTGACAGCTCCAATTACTGGATTTCTTTAACACAGGGGAGACACACTGACAGCTCAGAGCCGAGCCTGAAAGTATCGGTTTCACTTATCGGTACATTTGCACGAGTACCGATACTTGTGCAACCCTAGTAGAGACTTTACAAACACAATATCAATTTACCCTGCATTGGCCCAGTAACAGCATCTCTGTAAGTGTCTGTGTGTTGTATGAGTTTACCACCAAAACATTATTTTATAATTTCATGACTGTAACTTCCAAAATAAATATTATGTGAGGTCTTTTTAGTCTTCAGTCTTTTTAGGATCATTCCGTGTAGAGGCAGGCCTAAGAGAGAAAGATATTGCATTTGAAAGTAGACCTGTGTAGCTGTGTCTAGGCTGAAAAGTGGGTTGGACAAATGATTTATCAGTCTGCCTGAAAACTGGTGTAAAAATTTTTTTTTTTCTTTAAATAAAAATAACTTGTTCTACTTTGCCTGCTCTATGCCAAATTGCACAAAGCAACCCTGAAGCTCCTCTTCTGGGATCCCCGCCAGCGATGTTTGCTTCTCCGCTTTTGTGTATGCCCCCATAGCAAACAGGGCTGTGTGCATCCTTAGACACACACCAGCGTGACTTCCTTCCCTCCTCACAGGAATTGATAACAGCAGGAGCCAATGGCTCTCACTGCTGCCTCTGTGTCTTGTGAGGGAAGGAACAGATCAGACGGGCACATCGCTGAATTGAGATCGGATTCAGGTAAATATATGGGGGGGGGGGGTCATTTGTTGCCTTAATGCAGGGAATACATTGAGGTATAAAATACATTGCCTTTAGAACCACTTAAAGAATAAGCTATTGCTTAGTCTTACCATCACCAATGGACGCTTCAACTTTAAAGTGAACATCAGGGCAAAAAATAAGTATGCAGCACATCTTTTCACATTTCCCCAAGTTTTAGTGCTTTAAAAATTTTGCAAGTTCAGGAAAATATCTGTTTCTCTGCAGAAATGCACCCTTCACTATTGTAGGATGACAACATGCAACATTTTTGAAGACTGGTTCACACTAGTGTGGTTTCAGATGTGACTTGAGTGGCACAGAATACCATGACAATGGAAATCACAATTTTCAATGGTGTTTGTTCACATCAATGCAGCATAGTGTGATTTTGCAACAGGGTCCTGTGCTACTTTGGTGCAATTCCAGCACGAGTCTAGCCCCATACCAAACTACATCCAATATGCATCACAGTCTGTACCACTGCTTAAAGTGTCATTAAACCCAGTCTATGAAAAATTCTCATTAGATGCTGTATAACAGTGTTCATACTCACAAAACCACTAAAGTATTTTGTGTAGAGTGAAATATACCTGGTCAATCTTGCCTTCAGCTGTTCCCATCTTTTCTGTGTGCCCATTGCAGGCTGAGATTGTGTAGACCAGTTGGTCCTCTGACCATGCTGATATTTCACTTCCTTTCTAAGGCCCCATGCACACGAGACGCAGATGCAAACTCTGCTGAATGCATGTTTTGAAAAGCAGAAACCTGTGCTTAAAAACGCACGTTTTGCTGTGTTTTCATGCCACGTTTAGCCTCGTTTGCGTCTATAAGCATTTGTAAAGATAACATCATATAGACCCTCCCCAAGCTCAGAAAGCATGGATTACTATTTCTGCCATTTTGATCAGAGTGAGCAGCAGCAGCAGAGTGAGCAATTGTACACTTGCATTTGCCTCTTTCTGTGTTTTTTGTCCGATGGATATTTCACAAACATGTATGCATTAGTGAGTATATATATGCTCTATGAACTATCTAAACTAATTACAACATTTTAAACCAATTTTTCTAGTATTTTTTTATGGTTTACCTTCATATTTCTGAGTTTTCTGGTCCAAAAATTGGGTTCCTTTTTAAAAAGGCTTATAAACTTAGCTGCGTTTTTGCTTCTGAAACGTGGAAAAGCAAAGTGTCTGAACCCATTTTTTTTGCTTCTGGAAAAACAAGGTTAAACGCAACTGCATAAAAACAGGGAAAAAAAACGAGACTGTGTACATGCACACATAGGATAACATTGCATGCGTTCAGGTGCAGTTGAAAAAAGTGTCCAACTGCCTCTGAACGCGCGTTTAACAGCGTCTCGTGTGCATGAGACCTAAGCTCTTCTTTTCCTCCTCTTTCTCATCTGTGCAGCCCACATGAGTATTACACTCCCCTCTTCCCCTCCCTCCTCCATGTCCTATTGCTAAACACTATGGCCCTAATACTTAACAGTATGGCAGATGGTGACTCCAGTTTTTGCTCTCTGGCAGAGTGTCTGGTGCTCCAGTGTGCTGTGGTTGCATCGGCTGGCTATGTCACTACTGTTATCTGAAGTTAGATGCTGGTGGGTGTAACCACAGTGTGCAGCATAGGATGCGTATATCCATAAGTGTTGGCTGTCTGTGGCAGCTCTAGCTCTGCAGAAGTGTAGACTGGGGTCACCACGCCCTGGACTAATATTCTTTACAGCCCGCTTGCAGACCTACATTTATTTATTTATTCATTTTTATTTTTTATTTTTTTCCCTCATAACGGAGTCACTCAACTGAGGACAAAAGGTGGTGCATAGTGTCCCTTGGCAATTATTTCTTAACTCCTTGTCTATTGGGGAATTTCCCCCCTTCCTGCCCAGGCCCATTTTCAGCTTTCAGTGCTGTCGCACTTTGACAATTGTACGGTCATTCAACGCTGCACCCAAACAATTTTTATAATTTTTTTTTTGAGACAGATTAAGCTTTTGTTTTGGTGGCATTTATTCACCTCAGGGTTTATTTTTTGCTAAATAAAAACCACAAATTTTGAAAGATTTTTTTTTTTTTTCCTCTTTGTTATAAAATTTTGTAAATAAGTAATTTTTCTCTTTGACTGATGATCACTGTATAGGCGGTGCTGAAGGGCACTCATGAGGAGGCAGCACTGATTGGCACGGTTTGGTGGCACTGATGAGCAGGCACTGAAGGCAGCACGGGCTGGCATCACAGCTGGGTACTGTTGGAGCTGCACTGATAATACGTGCCCTGATTATTTGTGCAGATCCTCCCCTGTGCGGAAATACCGCTGATCGGCTCTCCACTCCTCACACTGTCAGTGTAAGGTAAGGAATGCTGATAACTGGCATTTCCTTATTTACATGTGATCAGCTGTGATTGGACACAGCTGATCACATGGGTAAAGAACCTCAGCTCTTTAGCAAGATCAGTGATTTTGCTGCATGCCAAAAGTGGGACGGCGTCCTATGACGTCAGCCCAGACAGAGAGCCGCCACCGCCGCCCGCCCGTCATTTGACTATATGGTGGGCGGGAGATGGTTAATCTATTTCTTTAGGCTCTAACTGTTGGAAGTTGAAATTTTGTTGAATCTCATCTCGATATTATTAATGTCTGGATCCCTGCAAAACCTATACTAGCTTTGTGATGTCAGATGACTGCAGGTTTTGGCCCGCTGTTGGCTGAATCTGAGTCACAGGAGTGCAGAACTAAGTACACCCCTCTGACGCACAGGAAATGTATGGCCAAAAGAGCTTTGCCCATAGTACTCCTTTAATGCAGAGAATGCATAAAGGGGAAAAAAAACTTCCTTACTGCCTGGTGTTAACTTGAATGCTGTATTTTGTATAGTGTACATTTTGTTTTTTTGCATCTTATCACTTTTAATTCTTAGATTTGTTTATGTAGTTTATTGAACACACTAGATTGTCTGAGTGTTTTGCCAGGCTCTAAGTGTTGTAGTATAAAGGGGAAGCACAGATGTCAGGAAATACACAGCCTGAGTGTGTGTGTGTGTGTTACATTTTCCTGCGGTGATTTATGTGACCGGATAGACAAAGCAAACTGCCAGTTTGGCTTTGACATTCATTTTCCCTACATTCTGTCCTTTAACACTGTATAGTGACGTAATTCAAAGAACTTTCCTTTACATGGAATTTGGTAACTTTTTTTTGTTCTAAAATTTTGGGAGTTTTTCAAAATCCACAGGGGTATGCAGGACCAATAATAATTGTCGGAGGCAATGATGGAAATGTGTCAGTTTTCATAAACCGTTGATGAAGCAAAATTTACACCTGTGAAAACAATTCTGGAGTTTGCCTTTGCATATTATATTTTTTTTTATTTTGTTTAAGGATGAGTCGCTTTTGGAATGGGGACTAGCAACTGCTTTATCTCCATGCATTTTACAGACTGATTTTGCAAGCGATCTGTTCAATTTATACTCAGCTAAGAAGGTCCTGTAACTATATAGTTGGTGGTAAACCTAAAGGATTGTACAGTTTGGCTATAACCAGCTAAAAGAGGACAGTGCACTAAAATGCAAGGACTGCTCATTGCATATCGCCCCACTCCTCAACTAAAATCATTTAATTTTATGTAGAAAGAGTATATACTTGCATCTTACATTCTGTTTCTGCACTGGAGTGGATGATGTCACCATCCTTCCAAAATTTGAGAAGATACTTTAGCCAAGAGTAAGTTTTTATAGTCTATCCTTTTCTGAAGATTCATTTTTTTCTTGTTATAATGCTTACATCTTTTCAGATGGATGGAGAGGACATTATGTAATAAAGCAGAACTTGAACTCTAATGTAAGGTACACTTAAGACTGAGCTACCGTTTTTTGTATCTTTGAAGTTTCTTCTTTACAATTTTTTCCTCAGTATAAATGTTGAATGTCAGGCAGTGGACTGTGAGCAACTTGGCCCCCTTACACTTGCCTAAAGTGTCATGCTCGGACAGAGTATGAGCAATCCAATGGAGAGTGACACACTAGGAAGTGGTGTTTTGCAGCATTTTTACAGATATAACTTTCAAGGGGAACTTTTAGCATAGCGGCAGGGTTAATAAATGTGTCTTTTACCCAGCGAGTCGAGTTAATGCCAAAGAGCTTAAAGTTTGGTCTCATCTGACCACAGCACTTTCTCCCAATTCTTCTCTAAATCATTTAGATATTCATTGACATGACGGCACATGTGCCTTCTTGAAGAGGGGGACTCGCTGTGTTTTGAGGAAGAAAAATTCTGACTATGACCCTAAGAACACCATCCCTACAGTCAAGCACGGATGTGGAAACATTTATTCTTTGGGGCTGTTTCTCTACTAAAGGTACAGGCTGACTTTGCCGCATTGAGGGGCCAATGAATGGGGCCATGTATTATAAAATCCTTGGATGAGAACCTTCTACCCTCAGCCAGAACACTGAAGATGGGTCGGGGATGGGTCTTTCAGCATGACAATGACCCATAACATACTGCCAAGGCAACAAAGGACTGGCTCAAGAAGCAGCACATTAAGGTCATGGAGTGGCCTAGCCAGTCTCCTGACCTTAATCTTCTAGAAAATTTATGGAGGGAGCTGAAACTTCAAGTTGCTAAGCTACAGCCAAGAAACCTTTAAGGCTTTAGAGAAGATCTGTAACGAAACATGGACCATAATCACTCCTGTGATGTGTGCAAACCTGGTAACCAACTCCAAGAAATGTCTTACCTCTGTGCTTGCCAACAAGGGTTTCTCCACTAAGTTATGTTTTGCTTGAGGCTCAAATACTTATTTTACGCACTGAACTGCAGCTCAATTTATAACATTTGCATCATGTATTTTTTCTGGATTTTTGGTTGATATGCTGTCTCTCCTATTTAACCACTTTCAGACCGAACCATTTTGCTGGCTTAAGACCAGACCACTTTTTGCCATTTGGCACTGCGTTGCTTTAACTGACAATTGCGCGGTCGTGCGACGTTGCTCCCAAACAAAATTAACGTCCCCCCCCCCCAGCTTTCTTTTGGTGGTATTTGATCACCCCTGCGGTTTTTATTTTTTGCGCTATAAACAAAAAAAGTGACAATTTTGAAAAAAACACATTTTTACTTTTTGCTATAATAAATATCCCCCAAAAATGTATAAAAAAAAAAATGTTTTTCCTCAGTTTAGGCCGATATGTATTCTTCTACAATTTTTGGTAAAAATCGCAATAATCGATTGGTTTGCGCAAAAGTTATAGCGTTTACAAAATAGGGAATAGTTTTATGGCATTTTTATTCATTCATTCTTTTTTTTTATTTTGTATTTATTTTTTTTAATTGCGACTGCGACATTATGTTACACACATTATTACACACATCGGACATTTTTGGGACCATTGTCATTTATACAGCAATACATGTCATTTATACAGCAATACATGTCATTTATATACAAATGCACCGATTCCTGTGTAAATGACACTGGCAGTGAACGGCAGTGTACGGGTTAAGTGTGTCTTAGGGGCGTGTTGCTAACTGTGGGGGGCGTGGCTGTGTTGTACACATCACTGATCTCTGCTCCAATCACAGGGAGCAGAGATCAGTGACACTGTTGCTAGGCAGAACAGTGAGATGCTTGTTTACTTTAGCATCTCCCCGTTCTTCTTCCCCGTGAGACGATCGGACTCGCAGAGGTCCCGACCGGTGCGCGTCGCCGACGGAAAATTTAAAGGGACGTACCTATACGCCCATATGCCTGTCCGTGTCATTCTGCCGACGTACATCATTGCGCACCGGTCGGGAAGCGGTTAAAATACACTTATGATAAAAATTGTAGACCCTTTGTTTCTTTGTTAGTGGGCAAACTCACTAAATCTGCAGGGGACCAAATTATTTTTTTCCCCACTATCTTGCAATACTATTCTTGAACGTTTTTTTTTTTTTATTATTTTTTTTTTTGCAGTCTTTACAGATTAATAAAATGTAACAGTCTGTAAAAGCTATGTAATGTTTTCAGTACATCAAACTGCAATACAAATGTACTGTGTTTTTTAAGTATCAAAGCAATAACGAGTATCTATAAATAACATCCACTTGCCTGTAAGCAAGGTTTACTGCTGTGAAATTATTGTGCCCTTTACCTTGTGGCAGCAACTCAGCCAGTCCAATAAATGTTTTAGCATAACTCTTCGTTGTTTTGATGAGAGCTTTCACTAGCCATTATGTGAGCAGAATGGCACTGCAGGAACTTGGAGTGTGGATGAAAAATGTTTTTAGCGACTTTAGCATTTTAAAGCAACACATTGTTTTAAGAGAAAAAATATTTTCAAGTATAATATTCTCAACTCAAAAATGTACCACTACTGTCTATTGCTTTCAGCCTCCTCCAAATTCCTAATATACTGTATTTTGCTAAAGTTAATACACCCCTCACATTTTTGTAAATATTTTATCATATATTTTCATGTGACAACACTGAATAAATTTACACTTGGCTACAATGTAAAGTAGTGAGTGTACAGTTTGTATAACAGTGTAAATTTGCTGTCCCCTCAAAATAACTCAACACACAGCCATTAATGTCTAAACCGCTGACAACAAAAGTAAGTACATCCCTAAGTGAAAATGTCCAAAGTGTCAATATTTTGTGTGGCCACCATTATTTTCCAGCACTGCCTTAACCCTCTTGGGCATGGAGTTCACCAGAGCTTCACAGGTTACCACTGGAGTCCTCTTCCACTCCTCCATGATGACGACATCACGGAGCTGGTGGATGTTAAAGATCATGCAATCCCCTCCACCTTCCATTTGAGGATGCTCAATACGGTTTAGGTCTGGAGACCTGCTTGGCCAGTCCATCACCTTTACCCTCAGCTTCTTTAGCAAGGCAGTTGTCGTCTTGGAGATGTGTTTGGGGTCGTTATGTTGGAATACTGCCCTGCAGCCCAGTCCCTGAAGGGAGGGGAATCATGCTGTGCTTTAGTATGTCACAGTACATGTTGGCATTCATGTTCCCTCAATGAACTGTAGCTCCCCAATGCTGGCAGCACTCATGCAGCCCCAGACCACGACACTCCCACCACCATGCTTGACTTTAGGAAAGACACACTCGTCTTGGTACACCGCACCTGATTCCTGCCACACACGCTTGACGCCACCTGAACTAAATAAGTTTATCTTGGTCTCATCAGACCACAGGACGACAGCCATGCAGACCAATTGGATGCAGTGTGCGGCGTATGGTCTAGGCACTGACAGGCTGACACCCCACCCACCCTCTGCAGCAATGCTGGCAGCACTCATAGGTCTATTTCCCAGACAACCTCTGGATATGACGCTGAGCATGTGCACTTAAATTCTTTGGTCAACCATGGCGAGGCTTGTTCTGAGTGGAACCTGTCCTGTTAAACCGCTGTATGGTCTTGGCCACTGTGCTGCAGCTCAGTTTCAGGGTCTTGGCAATCTTCTTATAGCCTAGGCCATCTTTATGTAGAGCAACAATTCTTGGAGAGTTCTTTGCCATGAGATGCCATGTTGAACTTCCAGTGACCAGTATGAGAGAGTGATGATGCCAGATTTGATACACCTGCTCCCCATTCACACCTGAGACCTTGTAACACTAACGAGTCACATGCCATCGAGGAGGGAAAATGGCTAATTAGGCCCAATTTGGACATTTTAACTTAGGGGTGTACAACTTTTTTTTTTCCTCAATAGATTTTTATTTTAAATTTTTCCAAGTTAAAACAGAGGTGTACATACATTGAGTTTATACAAACAGATGTAACATTAGTGCATATGATCTCACAATCATAGTTGAACTGGGGACAAACTTGGTTTGGTGAACACTTATTGACTCCATCTTCAGTGTGGAAGATCAGCTATTTGGATTAGTACTTAAAATGAACAATGCAGAAAAGGCAACATTTGCAGTAATTTCAATCATTTTTCCTTTAGTAGGATGAACACATGAGAGTGGTCGGGATGGGCCTCTCCTCCCGGACACCCCCCATGGGGATCACCGCTATGGGCAAAAGTAACATATAGTTGTAATTAATAAGTTTGATCAAAGATCCTGGTTATACCAGGGGAGTTGGTCCATTCTTTCCATTGATTCCACATGAGTGGCCTGTTCTGTATCCTCATGGTGTAGTGCAAGAATCGACTCATGAGTAAAGTGCACCTGTGTGGTGTGAACTACCTCTTCCAAGGTGGCAGGGATCGGGTCTTTACATTTTCTGGTTATGCTGAGTCTTGCTGCTAATAGAATATGTAAGATTGTATTTCTAGTCGGGTTGGGGTATTTATCAATAGAAAGGGATAGTAAGGCTAGAGATGGTTTCTTTGGCACGGGAGTCCCTGTTACTTCTGTGATTAGTTGGAACACTGAGTTCCAGAAATTGATGAGTTTGGGGCAGTTCCATAGTGTGTGCAGGAGGCTACCTTTCAATCCGCACTTCCTCCAGCAGGCGTCAGTTATATAGGAGTTAAATTTAGAGATTCTTACTGGAGTCGGGTACCAGCGGTATGTTATCTTGTATGCAAGTTCCCACAGTGTTGAGCAACTAGTTGCTTTGTAAGTGGATTTGCAAGCTTTTTCCCAGTTTACACTTGTGTAGACATGTCCTAATTCCTTTTCCCATTTGATTAAAGGAGTTAATTTGACAAATGTAGTCTTTTGGTCGAATAATTTATAGAATAAGGAAATCCCTTTACTGTGTTTTGGTGCAGATGTAAGGAATATCCATGCTATCTGGGGAATTGTGATTATCCACGTCTCCAGAGATGTGATAGTGTTTGACTGTGGTGGTGTGGAGGTTTTGCTCCTAGAGAGTGTGCTAGTAACCAAGATATGAGATTATTACCAGGAATTGGTGTGGATTCTATGTTCCTCCAAATAGTTGGGGATGGGGTGCTTGAGAACCATTCTTTAGCTTGGGTCAGAATGGATGACCAGTAATAGTCTTGGAAATGAATAAATCCCAGCCCCCCTGCTAAGCGGTGTTTGGATAAACGAGATTGGGCACATCTGACCTTTTTTGCCTTGCCACACAAATTTCAGGAGGATTGATTGTAGAGATTTGAAATATTTGGTGGGTATAGGGATGGTCCTAAACGGATATAGTATTTGGGGAAGGTGGAGCATTTTAAAAGCCGCCATACGTCCTAGCCATGAGAATTCAACTGACGCCAGCCTGGTCAGGTCATCTTGGAGTTTATCTCGGAAAGGTAAGTAATTCGCTGAGAATAGAGAATTCGTTGTGGGAGTGAGCTGTATGCCAAGATAGGTTATGCTATTTTTAGCCCATACATATGGGAATACGTTTTTAAGTCGATCTCTAACAGCTTCACATACCCCTAGATTTAAAATATTCGATTTTGTTTCATTAACTTTATAGTAGGATATTGCGCTGAACCAGGCTAGCGTCTTTTGAATTCCCGGTAGTTATTGTTCCGGATCAGTGATTATGAGGATCACATCTGCAAATAAGCTTATTTTGTGTCCGTTGTCTGCTATAGGGATACCTCTAATTTTTGTGTTGGTTCTTATGCGCTCTGCGAGTGGCTCCATAACTACATTAAATATTGGGGGTGATAGTGGGCACCCTTGTCTAGTTCCATTAGAAATTTGGAAGGGGGTTAATAGAGTATCAGCTGAGAACACCGGGGGAGATGGATTACAGTAGAGTGCCATTATAGAGTCGTGGATTGGGCCAGTGAGCCCGAATTTATGTAGAACTGCTGAGATGTAACCCATGTGTACTGTTTCGAAAGCCTTTTCAGCATCAAGGGATAGATAGATTTTTTTATTTTCTGCTTGATGGATCAGGTTGATCATTCGTCTGGTGGCATCTGACGCCTGACGGCCTTTGGTAAAACCAGATTGATCTGGATGGATCAGGGAGGGAAGAATGTTTTCTATTCTGTTGGCGTGGAGTTTGGCGTAGATCTTCACATCTAGGTTGAGCAGCGATATGGGTTGAAAGTTTTTAGGGGAAGTGGGCTCCTTACTGGGTTTAGGGAGGGTCACAATTCTTGCACCCAGCATTTCAGTGGGAAATTGTGCGGACCTGGCTGCTGTATTAAAAGTTTGGCACAGTGAGGGTGCTAAAATATTTTGAAATAGCTTGTAATATTCCCCAGTGAACCCATCTGGGCCAGGTGATTTTGCTGAGGGGAGTTTATTTATCACTTGTAGAATTTCATCCAATGTAAAAGGACTGTTCAGGGAAGAGAGTTGTAGTGGAGATACCACAGGGAGTTGAATTTTGTCTAGAAACGATTGGATAGACTCTGGGGTCGGTTGGACAGTGGGATTTTAGTTTTATTCCTATATCCTTTAATTTTGAGGGACATTGATTTACCGGCTTTATTTCCTGTTGTATAGGATTTAGCTTTGAGTAATCTGTAGGATTTTTCATGTTTCTCGAGGAGGTGTGATCTCGGCTCATGGCGTAACGTGAAAATTTTTGCTTGGAGGGCGGGGGAAGGTGACAGTTTGTTTTGGGACTCAGCTTCGTCTATATCAGTAGTTAGTTTGTCTAGTCTTAGGGTTCTGGCTTTTTTTGCTCTGGCCCCTAATTGTAAGAAGACCCCCCCCCCTGATTACCGCCTTATGGGCGTTCCATACCACCACCGGGTCCAACACTGCTTCCTGGTTGATTGTAAAGTATTCTTCCAGGTGTTTTTTGACATGTGAAGAGAAGCTAGGAGTGCGCAGGAGGTAATTGTTAGCTCTCCAAATATGAGTTGGGTTGGGAAGAGTGGTCAGATATGGAAATGCTGACAGGAGCGTGGTCAGACCAGGTGGTGTTATGTATAATGGATTTAGAAATCTTCTGCAGCAAGATTTTATCAGTAAGAAATAGGTCAATTGGTGAATAGGTGACGCGGCGAGAGGAAGCTGAAGTCCCTCTCACTCGCATGACAACACCGCCACACATCATACAAGTCATTAGATGAAATTAAGCCCTCCAGAGGGGAGGGGCGTCTCTTAGTACCTGATGTTGAGTCCATGTCAACATTTGGGAGCATATTGAAGTCCCCACATACAAGGATGTGGCCCTGTTGGAGTCCCTTTACCTTGCGCATGGTTCTTTTAAGGAAAGCTATTTGGCCGTGGTTAGGAGCATAAACAGATACAAGAGTATACAGAGTATTGTTAATAGTGCATACCAATATTATAAACCTTCCTCCTGGGTCAGATTCACATTTAAAGTGTTGGAAGTACACTGAATCTCTAATAGCTATCATCACTCCCCTCTGCTTTTTGTGAAATGAGGATTTGAACACATGGGGAAATAGCCTGTGGTGGCAGTTAGGGGCAGCATCAATTGCAAAGTGTGTCTCTTGGACACATAGAATGTCATTGTTATGGGCGACAGCGGTATTCCATAAAGAGGCCCTCTTGGCAGGGTAATTGAGTCCATTCGCATTGACGGAGAGGATAGTGAACCCCATGGTAGTGTACAGTGAGATGTGTAAACAATAATCGTATAATACCTTTATAGCACTGGATAAAGTGGGGTCTGCAGGTTCAGGTGATGTTGGATGAGAAGTCCTTTGCTGGGTGAGGAGTAGGGAGCAACTACTCCAGAGAAGAACTATAGGGTACAGAACAAGTTAGTGATATGTATTGCACTCAATAAGCAAGCCGATTGTGTTCACCATGCTTAATCGGTTAAAGAAGCTGGTAGTAGAACAAAATAAGAGCTATACACCACATAAAAAATAACGCAAAAAGAAAAAAAAGAAAGAAGAAAAAAAGAGGACCAAAACAGAGTAGGTGGACCAGTAACTGGAAGCTCTCGGAGCAACTGGTCAAGGTGAGGGGTATAGTTCTGCTGGTAGATGACAAATCGCAGAACCATTCCGGACAAGTTGTTGCTCATAAGCAAGTAGATTTTGGCTCTGTTTAGTAGTGGCGGTTATTCTTGCGGGATCCACGGCCCATACCAAAGTTGAAGGGGTTTGGCGCTCCGGAGGGGTCTTGGCGGGTAGGTTAGGTATGATACCCCAGTCTCGCATGAGTTTCATGCCTCCTTCAAGGGTAGAGATGGTGTGG
>CM053030.1:288882837-289094805 GCA_028564925.1 Lithobates sylvaticus
TTAGTTTTGCCTGCTGTATATATATTCACACACACTACATTTGATGGCTGGTATAAGAAATAATTTTTCTTCTTTGTTTTTGGATTGTAAAAATGGGCCCTTTTTTCTTCCAAATTTAGCCGTTTATTACATTATGTTCAGCAAACATTTTTAAACGCACTGTATAGGAAAATAAATGGTATTGTTTAAACATTTACTGTGGTGTTGATTTTATGCTCAAGAAAATTGAATACATTTTTCTTTAAGGTCCTGGTGTTCCGAAACCACACGAAGGTCCAGGAGAAATGGGGAAGCCTGTTGTTGTACCTAAAGAGGACCAAGAGCAGATGAGGGAAAAGTTTAAAATCAATCAGTTCAATTTAATGGCCAGTGAGATGATAGCACTGAACAGAACTCTACCTGACGTACGGCTAGAAGGGTAAGTGACGTTCATTGATTATGAAGTTTAAAATTGAAGTAGAACTAAAGGCAAACCTTTTTTTGGAAAGTAAACAAAGGTTTATAACCCCCATTAGGATTTTTTTTTTTTTCTGTCTACCATTAGGGAGAATTTCCTTCATTTCTCCCTGCCCCATAGGCAAAACAGGAAGTGAGATGAAATCCCAGCCAAATTAAGAAAATTCCCTTATACCAGGGTTACCAGAACTAATGTCCCCTTTGGAAGATGTCCCCTATATTACTGTTCTCGGGACAACTCAAAATGTGGGATTTTATTTCCCTTTTTTGCTTTGGATGGTAAACATGACAAATGGGGAGCATTGATCTTCTTAACGGAGGCGAAGACCGCAACAAAAGCCTGACAGGTATTCCAATTCCTCTCAAACACTATATAAACTAAACTTATTATTTTTTTATTTTTATTTATTTTTTTATTAAATATAGATATGTATTAATGAACATATTTTTTTACCCCATAGCTGTGTTGATGTAGTTTGATTGCATCTTAACCACTTCAATACTGGGCGCTTTCACCCCCCCCCCCCTCCTCTCTTTCCCAGACCAATTTTCAGCTTTCAGCGCCATCAAACTTTGAATGAGAATTGCGCGGTCATGTAACACTGTACCCAAATTACATATTTATCATTTTTTTTTCACATAAAGCTTTCTTTTGGTGGTATGTAATCACTGCTGGGGTTTTTATTTTTTACACTACAAATAAAAAAAATGCTGAAAATTTTCTAAAAAAAAATGCATTTTTCTCTGTAATAAAATGTTGAAAATAAGTAATTTCTCTTGATACATTTTGACCAAAAATGATGCTGCTACATTTGTTTGGTAAAAATAACCCAAATCGGTGTTTGGTTTTGGCAGTGATGGAGGACAGACATATGTTTTATAGGGACAGGGGTATCAGTGGTGCTTGGTGTACTGTTTGTGGGGTGAACTGTAATGGCTCTCTGTGTAAAATCATCCTCACACAGAGAGCTGTCACAGATCTGCAGTCCCCTCTGCACTGAGCTCTCACTGAGCTCGGCGGGGAGAACTGTCAGAGACGTGCATCTGTTTACATTGTGACAGATGTGATTGGACACAGCCGTCATGTGATCGGGAGAGCCAATCACAGCACCCATATCCCGATCTTTGCTCAGCTGGATTCTGTGATCATAATCACAGGATCGAGCCGCAGCACTCCTCGTGGCCGCGCTGCGAGCATCCACTCTGAGGGATGTTTCTGAACGTCCACTAAGGAGAGGAGCACCCAACCGTTTATGTGCAGTGGCTGGGTGGGAGGTGGTTAAAGTGGTTGTAAACCCTTGCGTATACCCAGTGAGGTGACTTCTTAAATTAACCAGATTTTATATTTCCCATTCCCACTTGTATTTTCACAAAATAGAAAATTTTAATTTGCCTAAATATAACGTGCCAACATATTTGCTATCAATGCCCATTTTTGTATACATATATGCACGCAAAAAAAAAAACATGACATAAACAAACAACACTAAACAACCAATTAACAGGAAAAAAAAAAAAAGGGCAACGTGAAAAAAAAAAAAAAAAAAAAAAAAAAATTTAAATATAGCATCGAACAGACAGGATCTCAACAATTACATAAAATATAACCTCTGAGGAGACTCCAGAAACTCCACCCATGCGGCCCAGACTTCCCAGAAGTTACATTCACCGTTATTTGCTGTACATACCGGCTCTTCCATCCACATTATATGATTCATCTCTACCATTCCCGTATTGTTTGTGGTGTTTGGGATTTCCAGTGTCTTGGGATTAAGGCTCTTCCTGCCATCAAAATAAAATCGAAATATTCCCTTTTTAATTTAATTGACCCAGGAATTAAAAATAGAAGCGCTACCTCAGGAGTCTCCTCACAATTTTTACCAGTGACCACATGACTGAGTTTAAATATAGCCAACCAAAATGGTTTTATTTTCAAACAAGACCACCATAGATGTAATAATGTGCCTCTTGATTCACTGCATCTCCAGCATAGGTCAGACAAAGCTGGATTCATTTTATTTAGGAAGACGGGACAGCGATACCATCTCGTCATAATTTTATAGTTACGTTCCTGTGAATAAGACGACAAAGTTATTTTAATGGGGAGGTAGAACACCTTGTCCCAGTCTTCATGGGACAGATGTTTACCTTTTATTCTCACTCCCAGTCTCGGGCAATCTGGAAATGCGTATGATAATAAAATACCGTACGTTTTAGATAATGCATGAGGACATTTTGAGTCAGAAAGGCACATCTCCTCAAACTGAGTTAAGTCTTTACAGATACTTGGACTATTCTACCCCTTATAGAAATTGTGTAGCTGAAAGTATTGAAGCCATTCACCTGCCTTCAGGCGAGAGCAGGAACTAAGCTCGCTCATAGTTTTCAAGCCTCTATCCATACATGAATGACCAATAGGCGTAGGATGTAGTGGTTGCCAGCAAAGAAAACTTTTTTCTGGCATTCACTATCTATCTGGTCAATCTACAAAAAGAACAAGGAACCCTGATTGGAATTGTTTGAAAAATATAAAGAAATCTAGGAAGGATGTCCATCTTAAAGAGTGACATCCTTCCCAGCCATGAGTGTCGCATTGGTGACCATTTCTTAAGACGAGATTACATAATGTTCATAAGTGGCAGGTAGTTAAGCTCATACAATTTATAAAGTTGTCTAGGTATCTGAATCCCCAAATAATTGATAGAATGCTGGGCCCATTGGAACGAAAAGTTATCAGAAAGAAACTTGAATGTCCTCCGCAAGAGTAATATTTAGACAATGTGATTTTTGCTGCATTCTTTTTAAAATTGCTAGAGTACCGAAAAGTTCCAATTCCTTTTTAAAATTATACAGTGAAAAAAGCCGCGCTAAAGTGATAATATGAATAAAATCACACAAAAACACTTAAACAAAAAAATATTGAAAAAAATCTGTGTGAAGAGATTGTTCATAAGAAAAAGTCCAATGAAACTAAAAGTGATGGAGAAAAGAAAAATTGTAGTGACATATAATTTCCAAAAACATAATGTGAAAGGAACTCCACCAAGTGACCTTAATCCACCACCGTTCTAATGATGTGCTTACCAGAAGGCAAGCTTTAATAAGCCTGTAACTCCAAAGTCGTCAAGGTATGACCCAACCACTCGGTATCGCCTCCAAAACTTGTATTCGGCTGGTGATAACGACCAGAAATCCTGGTTCAGGCAGATCTTCCCTTATAGGGTATAAATGGGATCGGACTCCTCCAAAGGTATCAAGCCGGGGGACCATACACTCTGCTCTCCTTCTCTCCTGCTAGTGACTTGCTGCTGAGGACGATTTGATTTGGCAGCAAGTCACTAGCAGGAGAGAAGGAGAGCAGAGTGTATGGTCCCCCGGCTTGATACCTTTGGAGGAGTCCGATCCCATTTATACCCTATAAGGGAAGATCTGCCTGAACCAGGATTTCTGGTCGTTATCACCAGCCGAATACAAGTTTTGGAGGCGATACCGAGTGGTTGGGTCATACCTTGACGACTTTGGAGTTACAGGCTTATTAAAGCTTGCCTTCTGGTAAGCACATCATTAGAACGGTGGTGGATTAAGGTCACTTGGTGGAGTTCCTTTCACATTATGTTTTTGGAAATTATATGTCACTACAATTTTTCTTTTCTCCATCACTTTTAGTTTCATTGGACTTTTTCTTATGAACAATCTCTTCACACATATTTTTTTCAATATTTTTTTGTTTAAGTGTTTTTGTGTGATTTTATTCATATTATCACTTTAGCGCGGCTTTTTTCACTGTATATTTCTGTTTATGTGCATATCTCACATTTATTAGCTGCTGCCTTCATTATTTTTTCTGTTTATATTTGAGTATATACATATATTATTTGTATTAGGTATATTTATACAATACTCACCATTTGTCACATTTAGGGTTGAGCGCGGTGTTAGCTTTTACTTTTTCCCTTTTTAAAATTGCTGGAAATGCAATTATTGGATTAGTTATGTTGAGCAAGAGATTGTCCGCAAACAAACTTACCTTATATTGCTTACCAAAAATGTAACACCCTGTATTGAGTTGTTGGCACGCAAGGCCATTGCTAGTAAATACAGGAGTGGTGAGAGGGGACATCCCTGGCGGGTTCCATTCAACAAATGAACCGGGTCCAAAAGTAGACCATTCACTCTAATACGAGCTGATGAAGCAGAATACAAGGCCATCATTTTTTTTTGAATTAAGCCTGAAGATAAACCTAGTTGTTCTAATGTTGCTTTCAAAAACTCCCAATCTAGGCGATCAAATGCCTTTTCCGCATCTAACGAAAGAAGACACAATGGGACTTTTTGTAGCTGGCAGTGTGAGATAAGAGATATTTTAATAGTGTTATCCCTTGCTTCTCGAGTTGGGACAAAGCCCACCTGATCTAAACCAATAATATAAGGAATAACTTGCTTGTAAACGATCTGCTATTATTTTAGCATATATTTTAAGGTCAACATTTATTAAAGAAATTGGACGATTCTTGAACATTCGGCAGGATCTTTCTGATCTTTATGAATGAGAGTAATATGAGCTTGATGAGAGAGAGTACATGAATCTGAAATTGAGTTGAATGTAGTGTCCCAAATTGTTTTAATTTCCAGTGTAGTGAAAGGCATTTTCAATAAGTTAGCAATATTCTGATCTAATCTTGTAAGGGCCCTATTTAAAATGTATTGGACCATTATTTTGCATCCCTTTTGTGTTGGTAGGTACCGTGAGGGGATTAGTAATATTATTATAAAGTGTCCTATAATAATCTTGAAAGGTCCGAGCAATGTCTTCAGAATGCACCAAGCCCTAGGCATCGAAGTTTGGTAATATAAGTACAAGTATATGTAAAGGATCTTTGCGTTTCTTTTGTAATAGCTGTAATACATGAGCCTCAAGTGAACATTTATGGGCAAGCTCAAACTTATGAATTTTCTGTAGGAGCTGTGTAATCTCTGCAAATCATGCTTTTTTTTTTTTTTTTTTTTTTTTAATAAATATGCACCTTCAGAAATCAGGATCCCCCTTATGACACACTTCAAAGCCTCCCATTTAAGTGGTTGCACTGTCATATCCCGCGTGTTATCTGATAAAAACTGAGAGATCAATCATCTAACGCACATGTCAATTCATTTTTTAAGATGCTTTCATTCAGCCTCTAAGAAGCTACAGCTTTAGAAAATTACGGTATATTAATTTAAGAAAAAAAAAAAGCAGGAAATGGTCTGACCAGGTTGCAAACTATGCAAGTTGTGTGAAACAAAAAACATGTCTACTCTACTATAAGTTTTATGGGTTAAAGAATGACAGGTATAATCACGCTCAGTTAGGTTTAACACCCGCCACACATCAACTAGCTGAAAATCATGCAATCGGCACTTGAGAAGATTGATTTGAGGCAAAGGGAAACACCTGGAGGTAGACATAGTGTCCAGTGTTGAGTCAGGTACAATATTTAAATCTCCTCTTAGCACTATCCTAAAGGCCTAATTTGCGCAAAAAGAGCAAGCATCATAGAGATCTGACCCTGGTTGGGAGCATAGGCACTAACCAAAGTAAACATAATGTTAGTCATTTTACATTTAAGAATAAGAAATCGACCCCTTGGATCACTTACTTCCTGAATGTCTGAGACAAAGTGAGGTATGGAAACATATGGCCACACCTCTAGATTTACTAACGGGATTATTACTGAGATACCAATTTCTAAAATAACGAGTGGGCATATGTGGTAATAGTATCTGAACCCTTTGCTTATGTATATTATATAAAAACTGTGATCTCAGATGTGGGATATTAAGACCCCTAACATTAAGTGACCCACATTTTATTGCCTCCATAGTAGGGCTGAAACAACTAATCGATTAATCGATTATGAAATTAATCGATTATAAAAATAGTAATCGATTAATCGGACAGTAACGTAATGGGTGGGACTAAAAAAACAAAAAATAGCCCTTTATAGTACAAATAATCGCTACTGTAAATATTACTTTCACTGTTCAACAGTAAAAAAATAAATTATCCCCTTACAGTAGCGATTATTTGCTCCTTTTGTACTATAAAGGGCTAATTTTAGTTTTTTGTTTTTTTTAACCCTATTATATTACTAAACATCTTTGGTCTGGTTCACACCCATGTGTTTTTTGGTCCTTTTTTGCAGAAACACACTATAGTTCACTTATCATGGTTTCCTATGGGACACGGTCACATCTATGCTTTTTTCAGCTAGTCAAGGACTTTTTTCAAAGCCAAACAGTTCTTTTTTTGGTTCAATATACTTCAATGGAGAAGCTGCAGAAAATCATGTTGTGCATTTTTGCAACAATTTGTGTTTTTTAATCTGTCCAACAACAAATTGGCCAAAAAAAAAAAGCATAAAAAAAGTGCAAAAAACGCAAATCAAACCAAAATCACGTGCGCAAAAATCAAAACGCACAGCAAAAAGCACTGCATAATCGGATCAAAAGCAAACTGTATAGGTGTGTACCGAGCCTTATGCTGGCCAATTTTCACTTGCTTTTAACACTCTGTTTTTTAAAATGAATGTAATTTCTGAATGAAAAACCACATACACTGTTAGAAAACTTCTTGGTCAAAGGAATATTCAATTTATACATTTTTCTGTCACTGTGGTTGAAAATGAACGTCGATTAGGCCCCACTAACGATTCGAAAATCGAACGAACGTTCTTAAAAATTGTTGTTTGGCCAGCATATAATATATTACAGTTCTGTTTAAAAATCTGCAAAACAGTCAAACTTTTTTTTTTTTCTTTAATAAAAAAAATTTGATCTCTGAGTCTGATATTTACCAGATTCAACCTCCTAATGGTATATACAGTATATCTCTTCTGTCTGTTATTCTCAGAGTGGATTAGAGATTTTGCTCCCTAACCATATAGTTGGTTATTTATAGTTATCACTGCATAGAGATATTTAAGAAGAAATTGCCTTTTTTTTTTTTTTTTTTTTTTTTTACTTTCCATATTGGCTAAAATTATACACCACACTTTTTGTAAGGTTATTAACTGATCAATCTAAACAATAATCGGCCAACTAATCGATTATGAAAATAATCATTAGTTGCAGCCCTACTCCATAGTGAGTATTACAACATTTTAGTGCACGATTTATTGTTGGGCCCTGTCTGTCCGATGCCAGGAGAAAAAAGAAAAAGTAAGAAAAAGGGGGAGAGGGAGAACATAAAAAGAACATAAAAAAAATAAATAAATTATGATTTAAGGGTCAAAGTGCACTCTACCAGGTCGGTTAAAGTCCTGCTAGCAGCATCTTTGTAGCGGTGTATTTACCGCTCCTATACCGCTCCTTCCCATTGAAATCAATGGGAAACCGCGAGGATACCGCCCGCAAACCGCCGCTGCAGCGGCGCTTTGCGGAGGTTTTTAACCATTTTGCGGCCGCTAACGGGGGTTAAAACCACCCCGCTAGCGGCCGCATACCGCGGGTAAAACTATGGTAAAGCAGCGCTAAATATAGCGCTGCTTTACCGTCGCCGCCCCGCACCGCCCCAGTGTGAAAGGGGCCTTAGTGATTCTTGGGCAGTGCGTCACTAGGCCCCCCATGGCTCAGATCTGTAAGGCCGCAACTTGGTCTTTAGTACATACATTCACCAAATTTTATCAGGTGGATGTAAGGAGGCATGAGGATATCGCCTATGGGTGCAGTGTGCTGCAGGCAGCAGTATAAGTCCTCAAGTCTGGGGGTGCCCTACTGGTTGTGTCTCCCTCCCCTCAAATAGCATTGCTATGGGGCGTCCCACTTAGTGATTACTATGGTGCTCTGTGTCCCATGATGTACGATAAAATAGGATTTTTATAGCAGCTTACCTGTAAAATCCTTTTCTTGGAGTACATCATTGGACACGGAGGTCCCTCCCCTCTTTTTGGGTTTAGGTATATTGCTTTGCTACAAAAACTGAGGTACTCCTGGAAGAAGGAGGTGTTGTATAGGGAGTGAACTTCCTGTATTGGGTATACCAGTGTTCATCAACTGTAGGTGCCTGTATACCCACATAGTGATTACTATGGTGCTCTGTGTCCCATGATGTACTCCAAGAAAAGGATTTTACAGGTAAGCTATTATAAAAATCCTATTTTATTTTAAAACTGAATGTTAAAAGCAAGAGATATTTTCAAACGACATTCTTTCATTCAGAGAATGTACAAAGATTTTTCGTAATTGGTATTCTCGTCCAAAAATCGATGCGTATATGGCCATCATAAGGCTGGGTTCACACCTATGCAGTTTGCTTTTGATTCGTTTCTGCAGTGCTTTTTTGCACGTGTGATTTTTGCTGTGATTTTGCGTTTTTGCATTTTTTATGGTTTCTTTTGGCCAATTTGTTGTTGGGCAGATTAAAAAAACGCAAATCGCGGCAACAACGCACTACATGTTTTTCTGCAGCTTCTCCATTTGAAGTCTATTGAACTGTAGTTCGTTTCTGCAAAAAGCACCAAAAAAGGCATAGGTGTGAACTTGGCCTAAGACGTTTAGTAGCAGAAGCACACTTTCTTTTTTTTTTTTTTTTGTATCGCCTGTCATAATGGGGGTACAAAAAACTAAAATGAGCCCTTTAACAACTTCAATACCCAAGCATTGTCAAATGACGCCCACAAGGTGGATCTCCCATCCTGGGTGGGCGTTATACGACGTCCTCCCATTCCCGGCTGGCCTGCCCAGCGGTTGCGATGTCCGCCGGGCACCCGCGATTGCCCGGGAACACAGCAGGACCCCGTGGATCTGTGTGTGAACACACAGATCCACGTCCTGTCAGTGGAGAGGAGCCGATGGTGTGTTCTCAGTACAGAGGAGCACTGATCGGTCTCCTCCCCTTGTGAGTCCCCTCCCCCCACAGTTAGAATCACTCCCAGGGAACATATATAAACCCCTGCAGCGCCCCCTAGTGTTAACCCCTTCCCTGCCACTCACATTTACACACTAATCGGTGCAATTTTATAGCAACGATCGCTGTGTATATGTGAATGGTCCCAAAAATGTGTCCGCATTGTCCGTCGCAATGTCAGTCACGAAAAAATCGCAGATCGCCGTCGTTACTAGTAAAAAAAAAAAAAAAAAAAATGCAATAAATCTATCCCCTATTTTGTAGACGCTATAACTTTTGCGCAAACCAATCAATATACGCTTATTGCGATTTATTTTTTTTTATTTTTTTTTTACCAAAAATATGTAGAAGAATACATATTGGCCTAAACTGAGGAAAATGTTTTTATTTTTTTAATGGGATATTTTATTATAGCAAAAAGTAAAAAATATTGTGTGTGTTTTTTCAAAATTGTAGCGCTTTTGTTTATAGCGCAAAAAATAAAAACCACAGAGGTGATCAAATACCACAAAAAAAAGCTCTATTTGTGGAAAAAAAAGGACGTCAATTATGTTTGAGTGCAACGTCCCTTGACCGCGCAATTGTCAGCGACGCAGTGTCGAATCGCAAAAAGTGCTCTGAAGTGGTTAATAGTACAAAAAGAGCAGATAATCGTTACTCTAAGGGGTTCATTTATACTGTGAAACAGTGAAAGTTTATAAACAGGCTACACTTACCTGCTCTGTGTAATGGTTTTGCACAGAGCAGGTCTCCTCCTCTTCTGGGGTCCCCCACTGATGCTTATGGCTCCTCCTGCCTTCAGAGTGCCCCAAAAGCAAGCAAGTATAGTATAGGGTTCCCCTATAGCAAAGTATAGTATAGAGTGCCCCTATAGCAAAGTAAAAAAAACTTCTGCCTTTAGAACCACACACTTCCTGCCCAGGACTATATGTCCCATGAGGCATTGCTCCTCACACATTCACATTCACGGACATGTATGGACGGTGTTCTGTGCTGTATGTGTGCTGCACTGTCAGCTGACCTGTATGGACAATGTACTGAGCTGTATGTGTGTTGCACTGTATTTCCTGATATATAAAGAAATAATGCATTCTCCATGCAGGCAAACTAATCGGCTGGCCGATTAATTGATTATGAAAATAGTTGACATTGAATCTATTAGTAGTTTCAGCCCTAGATTTTAGTAAATATAAACTGCTAAATACCTTTTCTCATCAGCAGTATATAGAAGTCTTGTGCCTTCTATCAGTGTCTGAACGAGCACTGGTTAAAGCTTGTAGGAGTTTTTATTCTCCTCTGAATGTCCTAAGGCTGCATAACCCCTGACCCTCTATCTAGACAGGGTTGATTGGCCCTGTGCTGATCACATGCACCTTCCCCCCCCCCCCCCCCTCAAAAAAACCCCTCTAGCAATGCACGCCAAACTGTGCATGTTGAGAGTGCCTTCAAGGGCACTGTGCTATTAGCAGATGGGTTGGGGACAGTAAAAAAAAAGGGGAGGATCAGAGAAGACGAGATCAAACGGCTATTTTACACAATGCGGAGGATTAACCCCTTGGGTTCCACAGTGAGTATAACAAGCATGCTAACTGCATATACATACTGATTTTACTGTTGTGTTATTAGTAACATTTTAACCACTTAAGGACCGGGTTTATTTTTCAGACTCAGTGTTTACAAGTTACAATCAGGGTTTTTTTTGCTAGAAAATTACTTAGAACCCCCAAATTATATATATATATATATATATAAATATATATATATATATATATATATATATATATATATATATATATATATATATATATATATATATATAATATTTCAGACACCCTAGAGAATAAAATGGCGGTGGTTAAAATACTTTTGTAAATTGATACCCAACATGTCATGCTTCAAATTGTGCCTGCTGGTGGAATGGCAACAAACTTTTACCCGTAAAAATCTCCATAGGCAATGTTTAAAAATTTCTACAGGTTGCCAGTTTTGAGTTACAGTGGAGGTCTAGGGCTAGAATTATTAACGATCGCGACGATACCTCACGTGTGGTTTGAACACCGTTTTCATATTCGGTGGGGGTGCACCAATGGGTTTATTGGTGCCGATACCAAAAATGAAAAATGCATTAGGCTGAAAACCGATACCGAAACTTATTTAAAAAAAAAAAAAAAAACATTTTTATACAGGCGATGGCCAGAGACTGGGGGCATGGTACAGGAGATGGCCAGAGACTGGGGACATGGTACAGGAGATGGCCAGAGACTGGGGACATGGTACAGGAGATGGCCAGAGACTGGGGACATGGTACAGGAGATGGCCAGAGACTGGGGACATGGTACAGGAGATGGCCAGAGACTGGGGACATGGTACAGGAGATGGCCAGAGACTGGGGACATGGTACAGGAGATGGCCAGAGACTGGGGACATGGTACAGGAGATGGCCAGAGACTTGGGACATGGTACAGGAGATGGTCAGAGACTGGGGACATGGTACAGGAGATGGTCAGAGACTGGGGACATGGTACAGGAGATGGTCAGAGACTGGGGACATGGTACAGGAGATGGTCAACGACTGGGGACATGGTACAGGAGATGGTCAGAGACTGGGGACATGGTACAGGAGATGGTCAGAGACTGGGGACATGGTACAGGAGATGGCCAGAGACTGGGGACATGGTACAGGAGATGGCCAGAGACTGGGGACATGGTACAGGAGATGGCCAGAGACTGGGGACATGGTACAGGAGATGGCCAGAGACTGGGGACATGGTACAGGAGATGGTCAGAGACTGGGGACATGGTACAGGAGATGGTCAGAGACTGGGGACATGGTACAGGAGATGGTCAGAGACTGGGGACATGGTACAGGAGATGGTCAGAGACTGGGGACATGGTACAGGAGATGGTCAGAGACTGGGGACATGGTACAGGAGATGGTCAGAGACTGGGGACATGGTACAGGCGATGGTCAGAGACTGGGGACATGGTACAGGCGATGGTCAGAGACTGGGGACATGGTACAGGCGATGGTCAGAGACTGGGGACATGGTACAGGCGATGGTCAGAGACTGGGGACATGGTACAGGCGATGGTCCGAGACTGGGGACATGGTACAGGCGATGGTCCGAGACTGGGGACATGGTACAGGCGATGGTCCGAGACTGGGGACATGGTACAGGCGATGGTCCGAGACTGGGGACATGGTACAGGCGATGGTCCGAGACTGGGGACATGGTACAGGCGATGGTCAGAGACTGGGGACATGGTACAGGCGATGGTCAGAGACTGGGGACATGGTACAGGCGATGGTCCGAGACTGGGGACATGATACAAGAGATCAATGCCGCCTCACCAGTGCCTGTTAGATGCAGCCAGTGTCTCCAGTGCAGGGGAAGAGAGGAGAGCCGCCGGTTGGTTGATTAGAGCGCCGGGAACATCACAGCTTTCATTTCAATAGCTGTGTGTGGCGGGGAACACACAGCTATTGAATCCTGGGAAGGGTGATCTGTCTATCAAAGTTCCCCAGACAAGGGGGAGGGGCTGTATGTGATGGCGCGTGGCGTTCTGCGCTATAGGACACCCCCATGATGGGCGGCACGGGGGACGGAGCCCCGCCCCATTTTCGGCTCCATTATCTGCCGTTTTTCTCTTTCTGCAAATTGCCGAAAAGGGGGAAATTTCAGTGCATCCCTAATATGCGGTGCATGACTTGCATATGTGTTTGCTTCTGCATGCGAGCTCGGTGGGCGGGCCCTTTTTTTCTTTTTTGGTGGTCACTTTTATTCCTATTACAAGGAATGTAAACATCCCTTGTAAAAAAAAAAAAAAAAAAAAAAAAAAGCATGACAGGACCTCTTTAATGTGAGATCTGGTGTCAAAAAGACCTCAGATCTCATATTTACACAAAAATGCAATAAAAAGTCAACTTTTTTTTTTTTTTTTTTTTGTGCGTGGCCATGCGATGTTGCACCCAAACAAAATTGACGTAGTTTTTTCCCCACAAATAGAGCTTTCTTTTGGTGGTATTTGATCACCTCTGCGGTTTTAATTTTTTGCGCTATAAACAAAAAAGAGCGACAATTAAAAAAAAAAAAAGAAATGCTTGCTATAATAAATATCCAAAAAAATATGTGTGTATATGTATATATATATATATATATATATATATATATATATATATATATATGTATATGTATATATATATATATATATATATATATATATATATAATAATAAACTTTTTTTTTTTTCCCTCAGTTTAGGCCGATACGTATTCTTCTACATATTTTTGGTAAAAAAATCGAAATAAGCATTTGGTTTGTGCAAAAGTTAGTGTCTACAAAATAGGGGATAGTTTGATGGCATTTTTATTAATTTTTTTTTTTTTTTTTTTACTAGTAATGGTGGCGATCAGCGATTTTTTTTTTTTTTTTTTTTTTTTTTTTTTTTTTTTTTTTTATCGTGACTGCAACATTATGGCGGACACATCGGACAATTTTGTCAAATTTTTGGGACCATTCACATTTATACAGTGTTCAATGCGATTAAAAATGCATTGAATACTGTTTAAATGTGGCAGAGAAGGGGTTAACATTAGGTGGCACTGTAGTGGTTAAGTGTGTCCTAGGGAGTGATGCTAACTGTGGGGGGAGGGGCTACGTGTGACACATCACTGATCACCGCTCCCGATCACAGGGAGCTGTGGTTAGTGGCAGTGTCACTAGGCAGAATGGGGAAATGCTTGTTTACAGCATTTTCCCGTTCTTCCTCTCTGTGAGACGATCGTGGGTATCCCGCGATCCTACTCGCGAAACTCACGGTGGCACACACGCAATGGCACGGTGGCAAATTCAAAGGTACAGGTACGCCCATTTGCGCAGCTGTGCCATTCTGTCGGTATATATCTACATGCGGCGGTCGGGAACCGGTTAAGACCATTGGGCGGAAGTGACGTTTGACGTCTCTTACGAAATCCAATGCTATGGAGCCGAGTGGGGGTCATCTTTCCCTCACTCGGCATCTGGCCTCACATAGGAGCGGATGCGATTGTTTCAGATGCTACCGACTGCTCCACTAAGTGGTGGAGACGACCAGAGCGTGGCAGGAGGGGAGACCACTTTTATCTGAAAGCCAGCCGCCCGCTGTTTTTAAAAAATACCGGGGTTATGGCAGCTAGCTGTGATATTCTAAATATATAAAAAAGCCATGAAAGGGATCTTAAAATATTGCTGCAGCGCTTCTAGTCCAATATATATAAATCAGACCAGCTATCATTAATAGTCCATTAATGAGCAAAATAAGCAGCGGAGAGAAGTCTATTAAAGTCTTTGCTGTGATGTCTGTCAGAAACTTCCACCAAACATTCCACCACGTGCAATAACCTTCCCCTATGGGGGTGCACTCACCAGATGTACAGCAAAAATACGCCTTTAATTTTAAATCCGCTTCTCCACCACTCCTCTAAGATTCCACCAGATGTCAGTAACACTGGGAAAAAGGCTGGGCAGGTAATGGCAGGGTGTATAGGAGTGGTCTATAGCATCCCTATTTGATGAACACAAAAAAACAATGTAGGCCTAGTGTGCATGTACACGGCCAATACCCCTGCTTATTAGCAATGAATAGACACAAGGAAGGTGTATGCAGTTCAAATTATGATATATTTTATTTGATTAGGCTAGACACCAAAGTGCACAAATGTACTAAGTACAAGCAGTCTGTCAAGAAGGGCATACACTGAGCATACACAAATTGACCGTATCAGACATGAAAATAGAATATAAAAAGATATCTTTAGCAAGAAGAGGTTATAAACTTTCAATATGTAGTATAGTCTAGGAAAACGCTGACATGTTTCGGACTTTGGTCCTTTTTCAAAGGCGATTTAATGTCCTGTTCTTTCACATCTAAGTAATGTGAATAGATAAATATTAGTACAATACATGTTGAGAAAAGAAAAAATACAGAAAGTACACAAGTTTAACTGCCATGTTAATCAACATAGTATTGTGTTGTGGATGTGGTACTCGCATGCAACGAAAATAATCTCTCCCCGATATAATAGGCTAGAGAACCAAGTATAGGCCTCATGAAGCAGATGTATACATTGGTGTGTTGCCTGTGCTGATAAAAGCATATAGTAATGCCGTATAGGTAGGTGACGGGCTGAAGAGGACTCCAAAGGCTGCAAGGTCTCATGCAAGAGACAGGCTGGTAGCCTGTGATTTGTAGGCGTGTGGCCAATTGGTAATGAGAGCTGTAACAAGTGTAAAACTAAGGGGTATTGGTCATGTCACGTAGTGAGGACCAAAAAAGAATGTCAGAGTAAATAAAATGTAGAAAGTATTACCTGTCTGTAAGGCAGTCTGAGGTATTATGTCGCCACGGAACGCCAGCAAGTGAACGGCATGTCTATGGCCGCCAATGCTGGTCAATTATAGTGGGTGACAAGATTACTCCCAGCTGTGTGTAGGCGCCAAAAAATGATGCGCCTGTGATGCTGGATAGGGATTGGCCTAGGCAAGAGGGAAAGCAGCCTATCTGGCTGCGTGTTGTCCCATGTGAGACATCTGACGTACAGGCGCTGGGCGCGGGCACGTCCGGTGGGCGGGGCCGCGTCCAGCGTCATGACGTCACTGACGCGGGCGGAAGTTCTGCTATTGTCTGCGCTCCAGGTTGGAGCGCAAACAGGAAGGCACCTGTGGAACGGGCGCACATGGAGAACAGGACATGCGCTCGAATATGTCGGGCGCATGCGCAATGTCTTACCCGCGCCGGGCAGCACACGATTGGATGGTCCAAGTAACACTTAACCAGGGTTCCAGTAAATATGTGGAAGGAATGAAATAGCCACATAGCGTAATACTGATGAAAAAGATTTATTGATCCCAAAATATCCCCTCTATAAGTTAAGCGTACCACAAACAATTAAATAAGGAGCAAAAGTAAAGTGCAATGTGCCTGTGTCTCCGTTCTGGATGCCGGAAGCATGATCAGCATCCACTGTGTACATCGCCTGCTGTACACAGCGGATGCTCTTCATGCTTCTGGGTCTTGTGCCAAGGTGCCCCAAAAGCTGGAGAAGGGGGGTTGGTGGCGTCACACTCTGTACCTCTTCCAAGAGAACGCTTTGCAATCATTTAAAAGATGCAGAACATTTTCAGAATGGCACCCATGCTGAGTGGCCCACCTCCTGTGCTCAGATACTAGAGTAGCCACTTGGTGTGGAACCTAAAAGCAAGTGGAGATCACTTAGTGGCATCTACTTCAGTGATTTCCAGCTTCCAACGTGATCAGCCAAGAATGGTACAGTGTCTGCATGTTTATATCCAAGCTGGACCAATAAACTTTTTATCTATGTATAAAATATCCATACTTGAACTTCCAGGGCTTAAATACAGTGGAAAGTATTCACAGCGTTTCACTTTTTACAAATTTTGTTATGTTCCAGCCTTTTTCCAAAATGCGTTAAGTTATTATGTTCCTCAAAATTTTACAAACAGTACCCATAATGACAACGTGACAAAAGTTTTGTTTGAAATATTTGCAAATTTTATTAAAAATAAAAAATCACATGTACATAAGTATTTACAGCCTTTGCTCAATACTTAATAAGCTTGCTTAATAAATAATTAAATTGCTTAATAAGCAGGGCCCCCTTAATCCTCTTGTATTTTATTGTATTATAACTGTATTGTCTCCCTTTTAATATTGTAAAGCGCTGCGTAAACTGTTGGCGCTATACAAATCCTGTAGTAATAATAATAATAATACTTTGTTGAAGCACCTACAAGCTTGGCACACCTATTTTCGGGGAGTTTCTCCCATTCTTCTTTGCAGGACCTCTCAAGCACAGGTAGACTCTAATCAAGTTGTAGAAATATCCCAAGGATGATCAGTGGAAACAGGATGCACCCAAGCTCAATTTTGAATGGCATGGCAAAGGCTGTGAATACTTCTTTTAGATGTGAATTTTTTTATTTTTAAAAAAATTTGCAAAGATTTCAAACAAACCTTTTTTCACATTGTTGTCATGGGGTATTGTTTGTAGAATTTTTGAGGGAAACAATGAATTTAATCCATTTTGGAATAAGGCTGTTACATAACATGTGGGAAAAGTGAAGCGCTGTAAATACTTTCTGGATGCACTGTATACATTTTTGAATCTTGATTTCATTGAGTTTCCTTCTCCCCAATATATTTACCCAGTGATACAGGTTAGATGGCGAAAGCCTAATGATTTTTGATGCATCCAGTAGGCCTAGGCAACATGCTCAGGATGTGTTTGTGTTTCAGTCTCTCTATTTGCATAGTGGTATCACTTGTGGAACTGTTCATGTTTTTTTTACACTTTAAGGATTGTATACTGGTAGATGTACAGAATTATCCTGATTGGCATTTGTACTTTGTTGCAATTTAATCAATTGTGTTTAATCAAAGTCGGTTAAAATCGATATGTTTTTTTTTGCAAGAGCTTTAGAGCCGGTTCACACCAGGGCGACTCAGGATCCGACTTCAGGTCGCCCCAAGTCGCGCTGTAATGTTAGTCTATGGAGCCGTCTCAATGCACACTACTGAAGTCGCTCCGACTTCAAAAAAGGTTCCTGTACTACTTCAATCCGACTTCTAGGCGACTTGTACCCATTGATTCCAATGGAAGTCGCCTCCAAGTCGGATCTCCATCTATACTGACGCGACAGTGTCGCCTTGAGGGGGAACTCCACGTCAAATTTTAAATAAAAAACCGGCATGGGTTCCCCCTCCAGGAGCATACCAGGCCCTTAAGTCTGGTATGGATTTTAAGGGGAACCCACCTACGACGACAAAACGGCATGGGGTCCCCCCAAAATCCATACCAGACCCTTATCTGAGCACGCAGCCTGGCAGGTCAGGAAAGGGGTGGGGACGAGCGAGCCCCCCCCCCCCCCTGAACCGTACCAGGCCGCGTGCCCTCAACATGGGGGGTGGGTGCTTTGGGGAAGGGGGGCGCCCTGCGGCCCCCCCCCCCAAAGCACCTTGTCCCCATGTTGATGAGGACAAGGGCCTCTTCCCAACAACCCTGGCCGTTGGTTGTCGGGGTCTGCGGGTGGGGGGCTTATCGGAATCCGGGAGCTCCTTTAATAAGGGGGCCCCAGATCCCGGCCCCCCACCCTATGTGAATGCGTATGGGGTACATCGTACCCCTACCCATTCACCTGGGGAAAGGAAAAGCGTCAATAAAAAAAAAAACACAACACAGGTTTTTAAAGTAATTTATTAATCAGCTCCGGGGGTCTTCTTCCGACTTCGGGGGCCTTCTTCCGACTTGTCCGCTCTGTTCGGCCTCCTCTCCCTCTCTCCGGTGTCGTCTCCCGCTCTTCTGCCGGCTCCTCTGCTATCTTCTTGCAGCTCTTTTACCAGCAGGGGAGCCGGTCCTTCTTCCCTCTTTTCTCTTTCTTCTTCCGATTTTGACACCACGCTCTCTCCCGCTGTAATGCCGTGTGAGCGCTGCGCGATGACTTGTATAGGAATTGGACGGGGTCACCTGGTGATGTCACACAGTGGCCCCGCCCTCTATGACGTCAGTCCCAGCATGCCTCGGGACCCGACGTCATAATGGGTGGGGCCACCGTGTGACATCACCCAGTGACCCCGCCCCATTCCTATATAAGTCACACGGCATTACATCGGGAGAGAGCGTTGTCAACATCGGAAGGAGGACTGGCTCCCCCGCTGGTAAAAGAGCTGCAAGAAGATAGCGAAGGAGCCGGTAGAAGAGCGGGAGACAACGCCGGAGAGCGGGAGAAGAGGCCGAACAGAGCGGAGAAGTCTGAAGAAGGCCCCCAAAGTCGGAAGAAGACCCTCGGAGCTGATTAATAAATGACTTTAAAAACCTGTGTTGTGTGTGTTTGTTTTTTTTTTGTTTTTTTTTTTTATTGACGTTTTCTTTCCCCAGGTGAATGGGTAGGGGTACGATGTACCCCATACGCATTCACATAGGGTGGGCGGCCGGGATCTGGGGCCCCCTTATTAAAGGGGGCTCCCGGATTCCGATAAGCCCCCCGCCCGCAGACCCCGACAACCAACGGCCAGGGTTGTCGGGAAAAGGCCCTTGTCGTCATCAACATGGGGACAAGGTGCTTTGGGGTGGGGGGCGCAGGGTGCCCCCTTCCCAAAAGTACCCACCCCCACATGTTGAGGGCACGCGACCTGGTACGGTTCAGGAGGGGGGGGGGGGGGGGCGCTCGCTCGTCCCCACCCATTTCCTGACCGGCCAGGCTGCGTGCTCGGATAAGGGTCTGGTATGGATTTTGGGGTGACCCCCACGCTGTTTTTTCGGCGTAGGGGGTTTCCCTTAAAATCCATACCAGACCTAAGGGCCTGGTATGCTCCTGGAGGGGGGGAACCCATGCCGGTTTTTTATTTAAAATTTGGCATGGAGTTCCCCCTCCAGAGCTGATTATTCTCGGATTGGCAACGGCCAAAGTCGCCTGGCCTGGGGCGACTTAAAGTCCTGTTGAAGTCGCTCCAAGTCGTGTTGTTATTCATACTCAAGTCGTGTCCAAATTGCCTTCAAAAGTCGCGCTGGAAGTCAGTGTGAACCGGCTCTTACCTTTTTGTGTTTTTAAATATTGGAATATCTGAGAACATAATTTCTTTAGGAACAATTAGCCTAATTTTGATAGCTGTATTTGTTTTTATTTTAGCTACCATTTATAGGGCAGAAAAGTAATATATTGTGCAGTATGGTTATACAGACTTTTCCAATTTGCCATTGAGTCGGTAAAGGCCAGATAATATGCTTTTATCCAAACCTTGAGCAGAACAATTTGATTAGTAGGGGGAGGAAGTGTTGGCGTGTGTCAGAGTTCACTGATATTTTTCCAGGCTTCCATACCACTGACAAAACAAATAGGCGTCCTGTTTTTTCTATAATAATACTTGGCATTGATAATTTCCAGGACGTCTTTGTTGCCAAGTCTGTAAATTAAATTTATGTACTTTTCAACTTTTTTGGTATATAAGCCTGTTTAGATGTTACTTTTAAATGCATTTTATATATTTTGAACAAATGAGAAATCAGATTTGCTAAGGTACAGCCTTCATTATGTGTTTGGAACCAAGTGTACTAGTTCACTGCTAAAATCAAATTTTCCTTCCTCTGGAGTTGTAATGTGCAAAAACATGTATTTGACCCTCTTAAACATGCATATGTTTTAAATAATAAGTGTTTGTCCATTTAGTTAAAAAAAGAATATGCTTTCCCTATAAGCAAAAGTATGGAGCATGTCACATTGGGGTTTATTTACTAAAGCTGGAGTGCAAAATCAGGCTCTCTTCTGCATAGAAACCAGTCTGCTTCTAACCTTCAGTCTGTTCAATTAAGCTTTGGCAATAAAACCTGAAACAGATTTGCTTTATTTTATTTTTTTAAATAGTTGTACTCCTAGTAAACTCCTTTCCACTAGTAGTTTGTTGGGGTATACACTCTCTGAGGTTGGACACTAAGCAAAGTAAAAGGTTCCGTTCCTACTGGCTACATACCCCAAGCAAGCTCAGAAGTAATGGTGAAAGAAGATGACCGTAAAACAAAATAAGCCTTCTGAACTAAATATTGTTAAAGCAAAGAGAAAAACTTAAGGGCTGCCATTGCTGGCCGCCTCCTAAATGTGCTAGTTGCCTGGGTATTGCACCCACCACAGGCTTCAGTACTTTGAGTCACTGACCTGGATTAACCACTTCAGCTGGAAGGTTTTACTCCCTTCTTGACCAAGCCATTTTTGGTGATACGGCACTGCGTTGCTTTAACTAAGAGTTGCGGGGTCATACGATGCTGTACCTGAACACAATTTATGTCCTTGTTCCCACAAATAGAGCTTTCTTTTGGTGATATTTGATCAAACTGTGTTTTTATTATTTGCACTCTAAACAAAAAAAGACAGACAATTGTGAAAAAAAATATATTTTTTTTTGCTATAAAACACATCCAATAAAATGTAAAAAAATTGAATTTCTTCATCAATTTAGGACAATCTGTATTCTGCTACATATTTTTGGTAATCACAAATCCCAATAAGAGATATTGGTTTGCGCAAAAGTGATATCGTCTACAAACTATGGAATATTTTTTACTGACTACTTTTTAAAAAAAATTGTATTTACTAGTATTGGCGGCAATCAGCCATTTTTAGTTTGACTGTGACATTGCGGTGGACAAATCTGACACTTAGTGACACTTTTTGGGGACCAGTGACACCAATACAGTGGTCAGTGCTATAAAAAAAAGGAACTTTCACTGTATAAATGACACTGTTACGGAAGGGGTTAACAGGGGAGATTAAAGGGTTAAGTGTGCTCCTAGGCAGAGCTTTCTAACTGGGGGGTGGGGCATGCTGACACTGGAAGAAAACAGAGATCCGTGTTTCTGATTAGCAGAAATAAAAGATCTCAATTTCTTTATCGTACATCATGGGACACAGAGCCATAGTAGTTACTATATGGGTTATAGGCCACCTTCAGGTGATAGACACTGGCAACACCTTAAGACAAAAATTCCACTCCCTATGTAACCTCTCCCACTACTGGGAGTACCTCAGTTTTTTCGCCAGTGTCTTAAGTGTTGGTCACGTGTAAAGATGTGCTATGCTAAGCTCCACTGTTGCTTTGGCCACTGTATCCTGCTAGGGCACTCACTTCAGTATTCTGTGCACTGTGTGTAGATAGCCACAGGGTGCTATACAGATTCAGGGCCATCTCTATGGAACCCAGATCCTAAAGTCCTCTCTGGAAATATGCCCACCATAATGGGCAAAGCCTGGATATAGGGACCAGCATTTTGGACATGTAGAACAGGATCGCCGTGTGTCTCTGACCGTTACTGTAAAGACCGGCATTGTGTTATAAATGTGCTCACTTTTTGAGTGTAAACTTTTCAAACCTGTTCTTAAAATCCAACCATTCAGAGCTCAGTCTCAGGGGGATGACCAAGTGATCAGTCACACCAATCGATTAACCAATTATGAAATGAATCGAGTTCTATTTTCATAATCAATTAATCGGGCAGTAACATAATAGGGTTAAAAAAAACTAAAATTAGCCTACTGTAAATATTACTTTCACTGTTCCACAGTAAAAAAAAAAGGAACCCTTTACATTAGCGAATATTTGCTGCTCTTGTACTATAAAGGCTTAATTTTATTTTTTATTTTTTACCTCGATTTAAGTTTTGCAGCGAATTGTATTTTTTAATCTGCCCAACAACAAATTGGCCAAAAAAAAGCATAAAAAAGCAAAAACGCGAATCACAGGAAAATCAGGTGCGCAAAAATCAAGACGCACAGCAAAAACAGATCCAAAGCAAACTGCATAGGTGTGTACCAAGCCTTAAGCTGGCCACACGCATCAAGCTGGCAGTCACAGCTGATAAATGCATAGTTTCTATATGGTTGCAAATCAAAGCTCCCCAAGTTTCAGGAGTCCTGGGGCATTCTGCTCAAAATCAAAGCCGGTGTGCATGTTTAACTGTAAGTGGCAATTTGCTTTCTTTAAACGTTACTTGCTGCTTTTTATTTTTATTTTATTATTTTATGCATCTGTTTTCTTAACATGTTAATTTTTAGCTATTTATTTTTTGTTGCTTTTAGGTGTAAAACAAAACTATATCCTGATAATTTACCATCAACAAGTGTTGTAATTGTGTTTCACAATGAAGCCTGGACAACATTACTAAGGACAGTGCACAGTGTTATAAATAGATCTCCACGGCACCTTCTTGAAGAGATTATTCTTGTGGATGATGCTAGTGAACGAGGTGAGTGCCATTAACCTGAATAATAGTCAAAACTGCACTTTTTTAGTATACAGTAAAACCTTGGTTTAGGAGCGCTTTGCAAGACCAGCAACATTTTTTAACAAACTTTGACTTGATATACAAGCGATGTTTTGATATACAAATAGCGTTGCGTCACAACTGGGTATAAAAAGGAGAGGCGCCTTTAAGTGTAGCAATATGGTTACATTTAATGGAGATGCAACATTTAGCATCTCGTATTGTTGATTAACCGCTTGCCGACCAGCCGTCGTCATTATACTGCGGCAGATCTGGAAGGTTGCCGCGAGCTGTCGTAGCTATTCGTCGGCTTCTTTAAGCGAGATAGGCGTGCGCCCGCTGCACTGCGGGGGTGCCGATGCATGTAGCTGACTGTCGCGATGACCGCCGGCCACGAGAGGCAGAACAGCAGAACAGGGTGTGTGTGTGTGTGTGTGTGTGTGTGTACACACATAAATCCCTGTTCTGTGAGGAGAGACAGATCGTGAGTTCCTAATAGCTAGGAACCACGATCCGTCATCCCCCTCTAGTCAGTCCACTCCTCCTACAGTTAGAGAATACAGTTAACTCCTTGTTCGCCCCCCTAGTGTTAACCCCTTCCCTGACAGTAACATTTATACAGTAATCGGTGCATTTTTATAGCACTGATCGCTGTATAATTGTCAATCATCCCAAAAATGTGTCAAGTGTCCGCCATAATGTTGCAGTCACAAAAAGTCGCAGACCGCAGCCATTACTAGTAAAAAAAAAATAATAATAATAATAAAAATGCCATAAATCTATCCCCTATTTTGTAGATGCTATAACTTTTGTGCAAACCAATCAATTGCTTATTGCGATTTTTTTTATTACCAAAAATATGTAGAAAAATACATATCGGCCTAAACTGAGAAAAAATATATTTTTTTAAAAAAAGAAAATTGGGGATATTTATTATAGCAAAAAGTACAAAATATGGTGTGTTTTTTCAAAATTGTCGCACTTCTTTTGTTTATAGCTCAAAAAATAAAAAAATGCAGAGATCAAATGGCACCAAAAGAAAGCTTTATTTGTGGGGAAAAAAAGGACGTCAATTTTGTTTGGGTACAGCGTCGCACATCCGCAATTGTCAGTTAAAGCGACGCAGTGCTGTATCGCAAAAAATGCTCTGGTCATTGAGCAGCCAAATCTTCCAGGGCTGAAGTGGCTAAAACAGGCACATCTAAGTATGCAGGCATCTGGGGTAAAGCTGTCCATTTGCCCTATTTAGACCATCCTCCTCACCGCCAACGACGTCGTCCCTTCCACGCTGCGTTCCACGCGTTACCCGTTCTACTGCAGGGTAGTATTCCCGATCATGATTGCAGACTGACAGCGGTGAGAGCCGGCAGTGTGGGGGATGGTCCATGTGGACACTTTTACCCCGGATGCCTGCATACATAGATGTGCCTCTTTTTATCCCAAACCATGTGAGTTGCTAAATGTTGCACCTTCATTAAATGTAACCATATTGCTACACTTGGCGGCACCTCTCTTCTCTTATACTCTGTAGCTCCTGCTGGATTTTGCTTCTAATCACCTTGTGGAGGCTTCCATTTGTGGATGGACATTTTATAGTTACACAACATCACATTGCTATGATCTTTTTATGTGGACTTTAAACTGAAGGACTTATGAATAAATAATTGTGGAACGAATCATTTAAATTTCCATTATTTCTTATGGGGAAATTCGCTTTGGTATACAAGTCCTTGGGATTACAAGCATGTTTCTGGAACGAATTATACTCGCTATCCAAGGTTTTACTGTAGTTGTATTTGTTATTAACCAAGTTCCTACAGTAGTATAAAACTGTTAAAGCTGCACCTAAAGTTGTGAGAGGTGCATGCCATTTCACGCCTCCCAACTTTGAGCATATTTTAAAGTGTCTTTAAAGCAAATTATGTTTTAAAATGTCCTAACATGTTGGACATTGTATGCAAAATGGCTTAATGATTATACCATTTGTCTTCTGTAAAGTAAGAAAAACCTGATTGATCCTACTGTTTCTGTTGCTCATTTCTTGCTTGTGTCCCTGCTGTGGTATGAGATGCTATGAATTACCCGTGCCACCTTTTCTACGCATGCCCATTTTCTGTGAACAGGCAAACCATTCCCTTCTTCCTTTGTTCCCATTCTAAGCAGCCCACATCACTATAGAGTCCGATTTTGTGTTCGTATACAAAGTGATAAGTGACGAGCACCTCCTTCCTATTTATTCAGATGTGTTCCTAGTTACTAGGAGATGGATCAAACAGGGATGATTTGTGGAGGTGTCGCCTCTGTTAGTTCCCCCTATATACATGCACTATACATAGGCTGGAGAGTTGTGTGAATAAAGCATACATCATCAGAAGCTTATAGGCATCTCCCACAGATCTTTCCCTGCGGATGGGAACGAGCAGGGAAAGATCATATGACCACTAAATAAGATATCAAAAACAAGGTAATTGGAGGCCTCAAGGAGGACTGGAAGCATAATCTATTTACAACTTTATCATGATCTATGGAAGTTAACTGTGATGTGTTTTAAAGCGGAGTTCCACTCAAAAGTCGAACTTCCGTTCATCCCTCCCGGATGCCACATTTGGTACCTTTCAGGGGGGGTACCTGTTTTTCACACACAACTGCAAACCTACCAAGACATGGCCGTCCACCTATCTGACAGGCCAGGCAGAGAGAAAATTAATCGGATAAGCAGCCGAAGCCCATGGTAACTCTGGAGGAGCTGCAGAGATCCACCGCTGAGGTAGTAGAGTCTATCCACAGCACAACTAGTAGTCATGCACTCCACAAATCTGGTCTTTATGGAAGAGTGACAAGAAGAAAGCCATTGTTGAAAGAGCCATATGAAGTCCCGTTTGCAAGAAGCTATGTGGGGGACACAGCAAATGTGGAAGAAAGTGGTCTGGTCAGTAGAGACCAAAATTGAACTTTTTGGCCTAAAAGCAAAACTCTGTGTGGCGGAAAACTAACACTGCACATCACCCTGAACACACCATTTGGGGATGCTTTTCTTCAGCAGTAACAGAGAAGCTGGTCAGAGTTGATAGGAAGATGGATGGTGCCAAATACAGGGCAATCTTGGAAGAAAACCACTTAGTCTGCAAAAGACTTGAGACTGGGGGGAGGTTCACCTTCCAGCAGGACAATAACCCAAAACATACAGCCAGAGCTACAATGGAATGGTTTAGATCAAAGCATATTCATGTGTTAGAATGGCTCAGTCAAAGTCCAGACCTAAATCAAATTGAGAATCTGTGGCAAGAAAAAAATTCTGCTTAAAGCTGAATTCAAATGCACAACACACTTTTCAGATATTTTATTGTAAAATTTGAAAACCTTTTATTATTTTTCCTTTTTTTTTTTTTTTTTTTTTTCTTGCCGCCGTCCTATGACAGTGTGCGGTTGGGAAAAGGTTAATTTTCAGGTGGACACCCTGAGCTACACCAGAGATCTCTGGGAAGCTCTTCAGGACTGAACCCTTCAGGCCATGTTGGACCATCACACCCTAGATATTAAGTGATAAATATAGCTTAAATCCCCATTACAGGATCCAACATGTTGATCACCTTAAAATAAACATTCACTAGTAAACTTTGTGGAAATTCTTATCTCGGCACTTGCAGTTTACAGCGTTCAGTGTTGCTAGTTCCTGCTCTGTGCTGTTTCCCTGAACGTCTGGTCTTCACAGGAAGTGTTAATACTTGACAGTGCAGTCTGCAGCCAGTTTGTTAGCTTGGAGAAGAGCGAGGAGCAGTGGAGCATTTTGCCATACTGGGCTACAGGGCTATATATTGCTATTGATGCACACAGTGTAGGGAGACAACTCCAGTCCATGCATGTGTGTATGGCTTAATAGGATGCTCCAAGAGAAAAGAGCCACCCTGAAACCTGAGGCGGCGATCATGGCACCAGATTAGACAGGAACATAGGCAACGATTAAAAGATGAAAAAAAGCGTCATACTCGGGCTCCGTTTACACCTCTGCAGGTGTGTCTGTGCGCAGACGGTTTTGCATATTTTTTTCCACGTTTTAGAACAGCATAATTTCAGTGGGCTGCTCTGTGTGAAAATCAAACAAAAGTG
Organism: Lithobates sylvaticus; assembly: GCA_028564925.1. Lineage (NCBI taxonomy): Eukaryota > Metazoa > Chordata > Amphibia > Anura > Ranidae > Lithobates > Lithobates sylvaticus. The sequence continues at coordinate 288,910,092 of CM053030.1, forward strand.
CTTGACCCTTTTTAAAAATGCCAAACCAAAACGTATGGTATGGCCAAGGTGCCTTAGGGTGCCATTAACAATTAATAGCACTGTTGTGCCGTTTTGCACTCATTTCGTGAATGCGCACAATTTTGCATGCTTTCTGGCAGCTCCCTATTGGGAACCTAGCCTAAGTAATTAAATCACCTGCCGAAAGTGCTTAAAAAGACTGCGTTTTTTTTTATATGACATTTATCCTGTGAACTCTCTCTACGCAGTTTAAGGTTAAACCTCTTTTCTTCTAATTTTAGTGAATGGCCACGTGTCTTATTAAATTCCCTTTCGCGGAAACGTTTTATCCCTATTGTAGGGTCACCAGTATGGTATTTGTACATTGAAATCATATCCCCTCTCAAGCGTCTCCTTTCCAGAGAAAACAAGTTCAGTGCTCGCAACCTTTCCTCACAACTAAGGTCCTCCAGTCCCTTTTTATTTTTTTTGCCCTTCTCTGGACTCTCTCTAGTTCCAGCACATCCTTTGTGAGGACTGGTGCCCAAAACTGGACAGCATACTCCAGGTGCGGCTAGACCAGAGTCTTGTAGAGTGGGAGAATTATCATTCTATCTCTGGAAGTAATCCCCTTTAATGCATGCCAATATTCCGTTTTCTTTGCTTGCAGCAGCTTGGCATTGCATGCCATTGCTGAGCCTATCATCTACTAGGACCCCCAGGTCCTTTTTCCATCCTAGGTTCCCCCAGAGGTTTTCCCCCTAGTGAGTAGATTGCATTCATATTTTTGCCACTCAAATGTATCATTTAAAATTTTTCTACATTAAACCTCATTTGCCATGTAGTTGCCCACCACATTAATTTGTTCAGATCTTCTTGCAAGGTTTCCACTTCCTGTGGACAAGTTATTGCCCTGCTTAGCTTAGTATCGTCCGCAAATACAGAGATTGAACTGTTTATCTCATCCTCCAGATTGTTTATGAATAAATTAAATAGGATTGGTCCCAGCACAGAACCCTGGGGGACCCCACCTTGTGGTTCAGTTTGCTCAGTTGCCATGATACACTTCTCTTTGAGACCAAGTTGGAAGGATTTACTGAAAATGTGTAAACTAGAATTTACAGGATCATTCCATTAATATAACAGCTTATTAAACAGTTGCTTATTAAATACAGTGACCTCTTATTTGACAGGTTCAGTTACAAATTACCTAATGTTTCACAAACGTGAGCATTACTGAATTATATTTCCCCTTTTTATGTTGATTCAATCAAAATCATTACAGGAATTCACATATACAAAGATCAATAAAGCTTCTACAATTCCTTTGTCAAACACATTTACATGGTGTCAGATTTGGCTCTGGGGACATATCATTTTTTTTTCTTTATGAATGTGTTATTTTGTGAGCATCACCTGACACATAATGTGATTGATGAAATGTTAAATTAACGGCTTTCTTGGAAATAAGAATTATTTCAATAAATGTGTACCAATCTGTGCTATATTTAGGGATCATAAAGTCTCCATCTTAAATTTGTACATTATATAATTGTGGTGAAATTAAAGTAGATGGGTAGTATGCTTTCAACAGAATAAGCAAAAATTATAACCTGTTATAGATTCTTGTCTTTATTTTATTTATTTTAATTTTTTTTCAAATTGAGGACTACGTACATGTTTCAGGTCAGGGTTCACTATCTCTAGCTACTGGATCATGATGATATCCTAGAATAGGGGTATCAAACTCAATTTAGATATATCACGATTCTTGTGGCATAACATTGTCTTTCACATTAACCACTTTCAGACCGGACCAATTTGCAGCCAAAGGACCAGGCCCCTTTTTGCGATTCGGCACTGCGTCGCTTTAACTGACAATTGCGCGGTCGTGCGACGTGGCTCCAAAACAAAATTGGCGTCCTTTTTTTTCCCACAAATAGAGCTTTCTTTTGGTGGTATTTGATCGCCCCTGCGGTTTTTATTTTTTGCGCTATAAATAAGAGTGACAATTTTGAAAAAAACGCATTATTTTTTTATTTTTTGTTATAATAAATATCCCCCAAAAATATATAAAAAAATTTTCCTCAGTTTAGGCCGATGCGTATTCTTCTACATATTTTTGGTAAAAAAAAATCGCAATAAGCGATTGATTGGTTTGCGCAGAAGTTATAGCGTTTACAAGATAGGGGATAGTTTTATAGCATTTTTATTAATAATTTTTTTTTATTAGTAATGGCGGCGATCGGGAATTTTTTTTTTTTTTTGCTGCGACATTATGGCGGACACATCGGAAATGTTTTTACATTTTTGGGACCATTGTCATTTATACAGCAATCAATGCTATTTAAATGCATTGATTCCTGTATAAATGACACTGTCAGTGAAGGGGTCAACCACAAGGGGGCAGTGTAGGGGTTAAGTATGCCTAGGGGTGTGTTTCTTACTGTGGGTGGGCGTGGCTGTCATCTAGTTCTCTCTGCTGCTGACTGCTGAGACGAGAGGGTTGCTGTCAGGAGAGGTGTAAGGGCCTCATGAAACAGCCTGGCTGAATTTGGCCCATAGGCCTTGTGTTTGACACATGTGGTCTAGAGCCTGCGCCTTTACACACAAATCTATGGCAGCTTCTATATTACACCTTCATGTCTTCCTTTAACTTTAGCCTTTAAACTGTTTCCTTAATTTTTTTTTTTTTATTTATCTTCTGCTGCAATGCTGTGATTTTTTTTTTTTATTCATTTTACTTGGCTTCTTCTGCCACATCCCTATTTTTTATACTTTCATACTATATGTGAATTGCCATCTATACATCTATCATGTGGTCATCTATACATGGGAATTAACATTTGTTGACAACAGCAATGGATTCAAAACAGTTTGTGAAATTCAGTAGGGAGGCATCCTAAAAATGTACTAACTTTAAAAAGTCCTTTGTGAAGTTACAGTAGGTGACACCAAAGTATACAGTTTACAAGTTACAACTGTACCCAGTATAGGATTTGCCAGAAATGGAAGTCAGAGCCCGATTCCAATAATTTGTATTAAAGTTTGTCAGATAACACAAGGAAGATGTGTGAACACATCACAGCATAACAATAATTACAAAATAAGGCATAACATTTTGTATAGCGATACATCATTCCTTGTATAACTACAAAAGCATAGTATCACTGCCTTTAATGTTATACAAAACCACAGAAAAATAAAATAAGGGAAAATAAAGCAACAAATAAATAAATAACCAGAACATCTCACCAGTGATAAATACAACCTGATAGCAATAAGTAGCAAAACCAGAAGTGGCCAAAAATAAAGCATATCATTACTCATAATTAGGAAATACCATATGATTGCAACCAAGTATTCCAAAAAAAAGGTAGAAACTGAGAAGTAATGAAAATACTGAATTCCAAAAATGCATTGTTGTGCATTTATTATACATTGAATTTCCTGACTACCTATGCCAGTGGTGGCGAACCTTGGCACCCCAGATGTTTTGGAACTACATTTCCCATGATGCTCATACACTCTGCAGTGTAGTTGGCCACATTTTTGGAGGGTAGAGACAAAGGTATTTGAGGCATGGTGAGTCTTTTGAAGCTTTCTTACCACAAGTTTTAAGAAAATGCAGAGAAAAAAAAAATAGCCTATTGGTTCACCACGTCCCAGAAGTGACGTCATCCCCGGTTCCCTGTGCGTTCCAGACTCAAGGGAGTGTCGGCTACCACCGGCACAAGCCCACTCTGAGCATCTACTGTAGAAGCCTCCGGATGTACCTTCTCTGTGGACTCCCTGCACTTTGTGCCCAATGCCTATTGTCACTTCACCTTTTTGAGTACCTACATCTACATGTGTAATATAAATTTACTTTAATACTACACTTAGATTGGCGCATGTGCTTTATCCTCAGCTGTTCCAGAAGTTGCTTCTTACTTTTCACTGGGCTGCCGCTCCAGGGGCTTTTGCATGGGCTATATGGACATTTTAATTAGTCAGTTTAAGCCTTTTTTTGAATATCCCCTATCCCCCATAATGTCCAACAGACCGGTGTGCTAACGACAAGCTTGATGCAAGCGCCCAACACATCTATATGTGTGTTGCATAAGTATTCACAGCCATTGCTCAATATCTTGTTGAAGCACCTTTTGGCACCAATTACAACCTCAAGTCTTTTTGAGTATGATGCTACAGGCTTGGAACACCTATTTTTGGCCAGTTTCTCACACTCTTTGCACGATCTCTCAAGCTCCATCAGGTTGGATGGGGAGTGTCGGTGCACAGCCATTTACAGATCTCTCCAGAGATGTTCAATCAGGTTCAAGTCTGGGCTCTGGCTGGGCCACTCGAGGACATTCACAGAGTTGTCCTGTAACCACTCCTTTGTTATCTTGGCTATGTGCTTACAGTTGTCGTCCTGTTGAAAGATGAAACTTCTCCCCAGTCTGAGGTCTAGAGTGCTCTGGAGCAGTTTTTTTTATCAAGGGTGTCTCTACATTTCTGCATTCATCTTTCCCTTGATTCTGACTAGTCTCCTGGTTCCTGCTGCTGAAAACTATCCCCACAGCATGATGCTACCAACATGCTTCACTGTAGGGATGGTATTGGCCAGGTTATTAGTGGTGCCTGGTTTCCTCCAGACATAACACTTTCAGGCCAAAGAGTTCAATCTTTGTTTCATCAGACCAGAGAATTTTGTTTCTCATGGCCTGAGAGTCTTTCAGGTGCCTTTTGGCAAACTCCAAGCGGGCTGTTGTGTGCCTTTTACTGAGGAGTAGCTTCCGTCTGGCCACACTACCATAAGGCCTGATTGGTGGAGTGCTACAGAGATGGTTGTTTTTCTGGAAGGTTCTCATCTCTCCACAGAGAAACGCTGGAGCTCTGCCAAAGTGACCATCGGGTTCTTGGTCACCTCCCTGACTAAGGCCCTTCTCTCCCGACCGCTCAGTTTGGCTGGGTGGCCCGCTCTAGGAAGAGTCCTGGTGGTTCCAAACTTTTTCCTCTATTTACAGATGATATCGGCCACTGTGCTCATTGGGACCTTCAGTGCTGCAAAAATTTTTCTGTACACTTCCCCAGATCTGTGCCTCAATGCAATCCTGTCTCTGAGGTCTACAGACAATTCCTTGGACTTCATGGCTTGGTTTGTGCTCCGACATGTACTGTTAACTGTGGGACCTTATCTAAACCGGTGTGTGCCTTTCCAAATTATGTCCACTCAATTGAACTTACCACAGGTGGTCTCCAATCAAGGTGTATAAACATCTCAAGGATGATCAGTGGAAACAGGATGCACCTGAGCTAAATTTTGAGTGTCATGGCAAAGGCTGTGTGAATACTTATGTACATGTGATTTATTTTTTTATGTTTTTTCCTTTTTGTATTTGTAATAAATTTGCAAAGATTTCAAACCGATTTCTTTTACATTGTCATTGTGGGGTATTGTTTGGAGAATTTGGAGGAAAATAATGAATTTAATCCATTTTGGAATAAGGCTGTAAACATAACAAAATGTGGAAAAAGGAAAACGCTGTAAATATTTTCCGGATGCACTGTATATGCAGTGGGTAAAATAAGTATTAATCGGATCACCATTTTTCTAGGTAAATATATTTCTAAAGATGCTATTGACATGAAATTGTCACCACGTCCGTAACAACCCATGCTATCCAGACATCCAAAGAAACCACAAATAAGTTCAGAAAGTTATGTCTAACAAAATTGAATGATGCAAGGAAAAAGTATTTGAATGCCTTAAATGAAATTGAATGAATGCTTCGTACAAAATCATTTTTTTTTTTTTTTATTATTTCAATTTTTTTTTGTAAGGCAGCATCAAGACACCACCTGTATAGAGAACCCAGTCACATGCATTGCTCAGGTGTGATTTTGGCCCATTCTTCCACACAGTCTTCAAATCTTGAAGGTTCTGTGGCCCTCTTATTTTCAATCAAATAGTTTTATTTTAATACAACAACAATTCAAAAAAAAAAAAAACAATTTCCACATATATGAACTCTGATCTTTTAGTTCTTTCCATAGATTTTCTATTGGATTCAAGTCAGGTGATTGGCTGGGCCATTCCAGCAGCATTATTTTTTTTCTTTGAAACTAATTGAGGGTTTCCTTTGCTTTATGTTTGGGATCATTGTCTTGCTGAATTGTCCACCCTCGTTTCATCTTCATCATCATGGTAGATGGCAGCAGATTTTTATCAAGAATGTCTTGGTACATTTTTCCATTCATCCTTCAATGACATGCATTTTGCCAGTACGGTATGCTGAAAAACAGCCCCACACTATGATGTTCCCATCTCCAAACTTCACTGTTGGTATGGTGTTTTTGGGGTAATGTGCAGTGCCATTTAACCTCCAAACATGGAGTGTATTGTGGCACCCAGCATTCAATTTTTGTCTCATCTGACCAGACTATAGCCTCCTCAGTATTCAACAGGCTTGTCTAAATGTTGTGCAGAAAACTATAAACAAGCTTCCACATGCTTTTTCTTCAACAATTGAGTCTTGCATTGTGAGCGTGCATACAGTCCATGGAGGTTGATTGCATTACTACTTGTTTTCTTTGAAAAAATTTTACCTAATTCCGGGTTTTTTATTTATTTTTTTTAAGCTCTCCACAAGTTGTCCTTGGCTCTTGGACAACTCTTCTGATAATTCTTTTCACTCCTGTCATAAATCTTGTGAGGAGCACCTGGTTGTGGCCAGTTTATGGTTACATTGTTCCTTCCACTTCCAGATTATGGCCCCAACAGTGCTCATTGGAACATTCAGGAGTTTAGAAATCCTCCTGTAACCAATGCCATTAGTATGTTTTGCAACAATAAGGTTGAAGGCGAAGGTCTTGAGAGAGCTCTTTGCTTTTACCCATCATGAGATGTTTCTTGTGTGACACCTTGATAATGAGACACTTTTATTTATAGGTTATAGGACAAGGGGCAGGATTGCTTTCTAATTACTGATATATTTCAGCTGGTTTCTTGGTTTACATGCCTTTTTTGCACCTCCCTTTTCTCATGTGTTCAATACTTTTTCCATCTGTCATTCCGTTGTTACATATAACCTAATTTCTGAAAGCACTTGTTTTGGTTTCTTTGCATGTATGGATTGCATGGGTTGTTACCGACGTGGTGAAAATGTAATGTCAATAGCACCTTTATATTCTATATACCTAGAAAAATGGTGATATGTGAAATACTTATTTTACCTGCTGTGTGTGTGTGTGTGTGTGTGTGTATATATGTATATGTGTGTGTATGTGTGTGTGTGTGTGTGTGTGTGTATGTATATATATATATATATATATATATATATATATATATATATATATATATATATATATATATATATATATATATATATATATATATATATATATATATATATATATATATATATTGTAGCAGAGTGTCCCAGAGAGCCAGGGAAAGTCCTGTTTGGGGTTTATGTCTCCCAGGCTCCTATCATACTCATTCAGGGATCTCTCCCCAGGCCAATTTAAACTCTCCTGTTACAGATAGCCTTCGCTCTCTGCCTGGGGAAACTCAGACAGCACTGGTCTGAGAGCAAAAGCACCTGTGTATATATCACCAATAAACACTGCACTGTTTGTCACTATCTCGCTGGATTTGGTATCTGTGCCTGAAAGACTGCTCATCCCAGGGAGCTTTGTACCTGCTACCTGTACCCCAGGTTACATATGGTGGAGGCTGCGACCAGCTATAGCAAGTTACTACTTAAAAGGCCAGTACCTGCTTTGACTAAACATGGAGGAAATCCTCAAACAATTGGTGTTATCCAATGCTGCACAGCAGCAAGCAAATGCTGCACAACAGCAAGCAAACACTATCGCACAGGAGCAAACCAAGGTGCTGTGCTAACAGATTGGTGCTGTACAGCTGGGAGCGATCGCAGAGGCTGTTTGAACAGCTAGCCACTGCTGCCAAAGTGGATAGGAAAATCCTGACTGAGGTTGTGGAGTCGCTAGCACAGTGGTCACCTGCTAAAATTGATGAAGTTGGCGACAAGCCTTCAGCCATCCATGTGGGTCGCTTTTTTTCTAAGATGACTGCAGATGATGATCCAGAGGCCTTTCTGCTAACGTTTGAACAGACCGCTGAGAGGGAAGGTTGGCCTGAAACCCAGTGGGCAGGACTGGTCGCCCCCTTACTTTCTAGAGAATCGCAGAAGGCCTACTATGATCTGGAGTCGGCAGAAGCAGAAGACTATGAAAAGGTCAAGTGGGGAATCCTGTCGCGACTCGGTGTCACCTTTTGGATGTTATAGCACAGCGGGTCCACAGCTGGTTCTTCCAAGATGAGATGCCCCCAAGATGAGATGCCCCCAAGATTGCAGATGTTTGATCTAATTCACCTGGTGCGGAAATGGCTACAGCCGGAATCCCTGTCTGTGCCACAAATAGTGGAGCCGCCTGGTCATGGACCGATTCCTGAGATCACTGCCAATTCCCCTGCAGAACTGAGTAAGTCAAGGAGACCCCAAGTCGGCAGACAGCCTGGTGGAGCTTGTTTAGAGATACTTTGCTGCAGATAGCCTGGTCATCACCCCTACAGCTGCACCGACTTTCCACCCAAAGCCACTGTCTCCCCAGGCAACCAGTAAGACTGTTCCAGGGGAAGTGGGTGGTAAGCATGGCAAGGAGATAGGGGGGAGGATTTTTGGTGCCAGGACTAAAGTTTGGTGTCCCAAACAAGGGAAGCCACTGCCTGTCAGCAAACCAAACTGGGGCAACATCAGGTGTTTCCGTTGCCAAGAACTAGGACATGTTTCAGCAAACTGTCCATTGACAAATGAATCCATGCAGTGTGATGCATCTATTAAAAGGCAGTCTGTTTGCTGCCGTTTAATTCGCTGCAGCCCCAAATGTAAGCAAACACATGTGCCAAATGACTGTTCATAATAAGCGTATTATGGCCTTGCTGGTCTCTAGTGACTTTGGTCTGGTTAGGATGGGGGTTTAAGTGCCCAGTGGTCAAGTGGTTAACCAATCAGCTTTCGGTGCTCTCACATTTTCAATGACAATTACTCAGTCATACAACACTGTACCCATATGACATTTTTTGTCTTTTTTTTTTTTTTTTTTTTTTTTTTTTACACACACACACACACACATGGGGAGACATAGTTGGCCACCCTTGTAGCCAATGGAAGAGCTACTGTAGCTTGAAATGCTAAAAAAAAGTTATTGCTGTTTCTGGTTGCTGGTTCTGATAGAAGGGTGTCAGAACACACAATGCATCAGGTTGTTGTTAATGGAGCTACGTAAGCGCAGACCAGTTGGGGTGCCATTTTGACCTGTGTCCACAGCTTAAAGTGCCTAAAATGGGCACGTGAGCATCAGAATTGGACCACAAAGCAATGGAAGAAGGTGGCCTGGTTTGAGGAACACAACAATGAGTTTGAAGTGTTGATTTGACCTCCAAATTATTTAGATCTCAGTCCAACCGAACATCTGTGGGATGTGCAGGAAAAACCAGTCCGACCCATGGGGGTCCCATCTCCCAACTTACTGTTTTTGCTTTGCATCTTTTAGGTTCTTTGTGGTAAAAGCCATGAAGCAATAACACCTATGTAGTGTATTGATGTGTTTTACTAAACAAAATGCCGTACATGCAAACTATTTACAATTATCAGAATCCAATACAAGACTGATAGATATACATAAAACACATGCACACGCTACCCAAACTTTCTATGAGCATGAACAATTCTCTGTGTACAATAGGAATATGCTACAAGTTGGCTCAGGCTATAGTGGCTTCAGGATCTCTGTAGGCAACCAGGACCCTAGGCCTCTACTCTGAGCGTTAATTGCCAAATCAGGACATACCATCTGCTTCAGATGAATTCTCTTTTGGCACAGACATTCCTTGTTATGTCATTGTGGAGTCCTCTCAGGTTATGTTGCTGGCCTTTTATATTTTAAAAGTTTTACCATCCCCACATGGGTGTAGCCCATTTCTCACTATTTTACATTAACTTTCTATGGGTGAAACATTTCCCAATTCAACCTATAGATGGCACTGTTGTATCATACACCTCACAGGTCATATGTCAAAAGCTCAAGCCTATTGTTTACCATTACCTATACAGCTGTTCTTAAAGTGATTGTAAATCTTGTTTTAAAAAAAAAAAAACATGTTATACTTGCCTCCTCTGTGCAAAGGGTTTTGCACAGAGTGGCCCCGATCCTTCTTTTCTGGGGTCCCCCGTGGCACTCCTGGCTCCTCCTCTTCTCGAGTGCCCCCACAGAGAGCCGCATTCCATGGGGGCACTCGTGCTGGTGAGCACCCGAGTCCTACTGTTGCATCCATTGACAGACAGCAGGCCTCGAACCGCCCCCGGCTCCTGTGTCACTGGATTTGATTGACAGCAGTGGGAGCCAATCTTTCCAATGAGGACCTGAGACAGCAGGGGTAGCTGCTGTGCCTGTACCAATCCCTGGAACGATCAGGTTCAGGTAAGAAAAAGGGTGGTACTGGGTGGGTACTGCAGCACAAAAGGTTTTTCACCTTAATGCATAGAATGCGGTAGGGTGAAAAACTGAGTGTTTACAACCCCTTTAATAAAGTTTGACCAGAAAGCCAGTAAAAACAGTGGAATTAGAGGGGGCAGCTTGTGCAAACAATGAAATGACGTCTGTTGAAGGAGTGTCCACTTCAAAGAAACCCGAATAAACAAAAAAACAATATGAGAAAATCGCAAGACTATATACAGTATATGACACAACACATTTACAAGAATCTGCTACTGACAGCCTGGTGCCAAATACCACAACATCCCCTGAGAGGTCTAGTGGAGTACATGCCTTGGGCTATGGTGGGCGGTCATACTGTTATAGCTGATTGGTGTAGTATATGTTGTGCAGGACGCTATGTATGTGTCTTGAATGACAGATCTATTTCCCCTTCTGTTTGGGTTGTGGTCCCTTAAAGGTGGACGATTGTATGCAATTTGAGTATGCAGGGGTTTTCACCCATCAATGCAGGGTGCGGGGTCAATCAGAACTTCCCCTTTTGGTCGATGTTCTCCTTTAATGCCTATTTAAACTGTTGTGAATTTTGATCTGTTTTATCTTTATTTGCCTAGCCATGCTTTATGCTGTGCTTATTGTAAACACAAATCACTTTTCCTTGTTACAGATTTTTTGAAAAGACCACTGGAAATATATGTCAGAAAGCTGAAAGTACCTGTACATGTACTTCGCATGGAGCAACGTTCAGGCCTGATTAGAGCCAGACTTAAAGGTGCTGCTGCTTCCAAAGGACAAGTCATTACATTTCTAGATGCACATTGTGAGTGTACAGTAGGCTGGCTGGAACCTTTGCTAGCACGGATTAAACATGACAGGTAAACATGTAATCTGTTATTAAGGTTGATATTGATGTGTATGCCTTCCTTTTTACCTGTCCCAAAACATCATGCAACTTTACAGTTACACACATTTAAGTACTATGCTGCCTGAATGCACTTTTATGTGTATTATTTATAAACAATAGTTAGAATAAATGGATTTGATGGGGAAAAGTATTAACCACATGCTGACCGGGCCATAGCCGACAGACGGCTACAGCGCGGTCGGCTTATTCTGGGTGGACGTCCGTGGGACGTTCTCCCAGAACCTTGCTCCCGCACGCCCCCTGGGGCGCGCACTCGGAAACATCCGTGACTGGTCACGGTAAACGGCCGCTGATATCGGGCGTTTACCACGTGATCGCTCCGTCAAATGACGGAGCGATCACATGTAATCAAACCGGCGTCACGTCATGACGCTGGTTCCTCCCTCCCCTCTCTGTACCAATCGGTACAGTGAGAGGGGAGAAGCGGAGAGGGGAAGAGATGGCAGCAGCGCTGTGGACTGGATGTGTACTGCCCACAGCCTGCTCAGTGACAGTACTCTGCCAGCACTGTACAATACTCTGCCAATACTTGCTAATAAATTTTAATAGAAACAAAGAATTATCTTTTTTTTTTGTTACCGAATTTTCAATCTTTTTTGATTCATAGCGCAAAAAATAAAAAACCCAGCGGTGATTTAAATACCACCAAAAGAAAGCTCTATTTGTGTGAAAAAAAGGAAAAAAATTTGGGTACAGTGTTGCATGACTGAGTAATTGTCATTCAAAGTGTGAGAGCACCGAAAGCTGAAAATTGGTCTGGTTAGGAAGAGGGTTTAAAGAGGAAGTAAACCCTGATGGGTTTTACTTCCTCTTTTGCTGGCTGCAAAGCCTGCAAAAGAAAAGCATAATGGGCTAGTATGCATCGCATACTAGCCCATTATGTGCCACTTAACTGCAAAAGAATCCAGCGACGTCCCCTGTGTGGGCAGCGTCCATCTTCTTGCCCTCTTCCTTCGGGGCCGTGGACTCCAGCTCTGTGATTCGCCGGAGCCGCATGACGTCACTCCAGTGCATGCTCACAGGAGCCGTGACCTGCGGCATATGCTAGGGAAGAAACAGCCTTTAGTTTCGCTTATTCCCCACGCATGCACCGTACCAATTTCCTGGCGGACTACAAGTGAAATATCTCCTAAACGGTGCACGTTTAGGAGATATTTCCACTACCTATAGGTAAAAGTACAAAAAGTGGGTTTACAACCACTTTAAGTGCCCAGTGGGTAAGTGGTTTAACATCTATTTTAGATGTAGAGTGTTCTGTATAACATCACTACATATGAAAATATATATTTTTCTAGGGATTACAGGAATAGAAGTTCCTCAAAACCAGGACGACATGGTAGAGAGCGTTTTTTTGGGGTTTTTGGTTTACTTCAACAAAAGATTGTTTTCCTGGATCATAAACCTCTAAAATAAAACTTTGTGTCAACAAGAGGACTATTAGGTTGCCTGCATTGGTGTACATGATCAGATGATAGGACACTAATTTGAATATATAGTATTGTATCTTCTATAGTAGTGATAACCAATTCAAATGCCAACACTTTGTAGCACATGCAGACTTTTAGGACACAAGGGGTTATCTGAGAATGATCTGGGTCTTTCAGCATTGGTTAAAGTCAGTGGACTTGTAACTTTTTTTTTTTTTTTAACTATGTAATAAAACAGCCTTTCTCAACCAGGGTACTGCGGCATCCCCCCACCATGACCCTGTATATGTAGACCCTCAGCCCTGTATAGGTAGACCCTCTGAATTCTACATCTGCACACTGGAATCTTGATCAGGGGAACAGTGACTAGCAGGGCAGGGAATGGGGGAAGTGTCTTCATGAGTCCTGACCTCTCCACCTCTCCCTACATTACAGCAGTGCAAACATTCACCTGGCAATGTGAGTGCAGTACCATCTGCATTTGGCAAAAAGTTTGTGTGTGTTTTATATACACAGTGCCTTGAAAAGGTATTCATACTCCTTGAAATTTTCCACATTTTGTCATGTTACAACCAAAAAAGTAAATGTGTTTTATTGGGATTTTGTGATAGACCAACACAAAGTGGCACATAATTGTAAAGTAGAAGGAAAATTATGGTTTTCCAATTTTTTTTTTTTTTTTTACAACTATATCTGAAAATTGTGGCGTGCTTTTGTATTCAGCCCCCTTTTACTCTGATACCCCTAACTAAAATCTAGTAAAACAAATTGCCTTCAGAAAACACCTAATTCGTAAACAGAGTCCACCTTTTGTATAATTTATTCTCAGTATAAATACAGCTATTCTGTGAAGCCCTCAGAGGTTTGTAAGAGAACCTTGGTGAACAAACCGCATCATGAAAGCCAAGGAAGACACCAAAATTTAACTTTTTGGGCTAAAAGAAAAACGCTATGTGTGGTGGAAAACGAACACTGCACATCACCCTCAACACACCATCCCCACCGTGAAACATGAAAGTGGCAGCATCGTGTTTTGGGGGGATGCTTTTCTTCAGCAGGGACAGGGAAGCTGGTCAGAGTTGATGGGAAGATGGATGGAGCCAAATACAGAGCAATCTTAGAAGAAAACCTGTTAGAGTCTGCAAAAGTCTTGAGACTGGGGCGGAGGTTCACCTTCCAGCAGGACAACAACTCGAGCTACAATGGAATGGTTTAGATGAAAGCATATTCCTGTGTGAGAATTGGCCAGACCTAAATTCAGTTGAGAATCTGTGGCAAGACTTGGAAATTGCTGTTCAGATGCTCTCTATCCAATCTGACAGAGCTTGAGCTATTTTGCAAAGAATGGGGCGCAAAAATGACTCTGTAGATGTGCAAAGCTAGTAGAGTCATACCCAAAAAGACTTGCAGCTGTAATTGCAGCAAAATGTAGTTCTACAATGTATTGACTCGGGGGCAGAATATAAATGCACACCACACCTTTCACATATTTAACATATTTATTTGTAAAAAAAAAATTGAAAACCATTTATCATTTTTCTCCCACTTCACAATTATGTGCTACTTTTGTGTTTTGTCTATCACATACAATTCCAGTTAAATACATTTACATTTTTGGTTGTAACAAAACAAAATGTGGACAATTTCAAGGGGTTTGAATACTTTTGTATATGTTATCAGAACTGCTTTTCTAAGCTATCGGGTTGGTTTTTTTTTTTTCTCATTCACAATAGTGGTAAGAACTGCTGCTCCTCTGAAAAGCATTCCATGTTCAGACTGCCTTTTAGAGGCATTTGACAAGCAATGAGGAGATATGTTGCCTACTCACCATGTTGGTGACCACCAAATATGATGCAGTATAGTTCCTGTCAAGGCCACAATGTATGTACGACCCCGGCTGCTGCCTCTGTAGCTAAAGAGGGAGTAGTTGGGGGTGGGTGGGAAAATTGTGAGTCAAGAATTTTAGACTGTTACTTCCTTGACTAAAAACAAACATTTAAAAAACGCTGTAATAAACTGTTGTGGGGGTTTTTTTTTTTTGCCTCCTTTTGGCCAAAGGGGTTGCCATTACAAAGTCATAGCCTCTCTGTTATTTACAGGATCTTTTAGCTGTGAAGTATTTAATCCTCAAATCTCCTACTAAGAAAGTTATTTAGAATAGAGTTACCTGCTTTCAAAAAGAGAAACAATTGGGGACATCCATTCTTCTTTTTTTTTTATTTCCTAGTTTTAATGAGGATAGGATTGTTTGCTTCAACCAGTTAAAGCACAATATTCTCAATAGTCTTTTAGCAGGCTTGAATAAGGTAGATAAGTTCTCTGAATGTTTATGTGGCAGACCGTGTTTTTATGATATTTTCAGTTCTTAGTTTTTGGTTTGCAGCTTTTGAAAAGAAGCTGATTCTTGATCTTTAGACCAGTGTTTTCTTTGAGGAACCTGAACTTTGGTTCTAGAAGGCTTGGTAGGTGTGTGTGTGTGTGTGTGTATATGTATGTATATATATATATATATATATATATATATATATATATATATATATATATATATATATAATATAAAACCATGATGGTTTTATGTTATGTTTTGGATTTATGGGCTTTTAAACTGATATAAAGAAGGTGTCCCACCTAGACGTCCAAATTAATTAAACTTTGTTTCGGCTCCTTTAGTGATGCGCTTTGAGTATTCTTACCACAAGTGTGTATGTGGAGATATCTACAAACACACGTATATAATATATAAATTTATTTATATATATATATATATATATATATATATATATATATATATATATATATAAACACACCTAAGTCCATATATATTTGGACACTGGCACAATTTTAGTTTTTTTTTAGGTATTTACCAAAACCTATTTAAAGAGGGGTGTCCCTTAAAAAAAATTAAATTAAAAGTCAGCAGCTACAAATACTGCAGCTGCTGACTTTTAATAATCGGACACTTACCTGTCCCAGGGTCCAGCTCCCCTCGACGGCGCCGGCGTTCTTACTGTGGGCACCCGGCTGTTTCACAGCCAGGCACCCACTGCGCATGCACGAGCGGCACAGCGATTGACAGCGTGTCCCAGATGACTGACAGGAGGGAGGGAGCCCTTCCTGGGCCGAGGGGAAGTGATGTCACCAGTGATGTCACCAGCCCAGGCACTGAAGGAGGCAGACTACGAGGGACCCCCTAGCAACAGGCATTTAAAGGTGAGTTAAAAACATATTTTTTTTTCCAAATGTTTTTTATTTTATTTTTGGTGGAAACGCCACTTTAAGCTATAGTTTATATAATGGATATGTACTGAAAGTGCACACACTCAGGTTTAATTTGAGTGTATGTACAAAATCAGAGGAAGGGTTTAGGAATTAAAGCTCTTAATATCCGTGATCATCTATCAAGCTTATTTCCCTCTTGGGTATAGGGAATAAAAAGGATTTTTAAGAAATGATAGAAGTGAGATATGCAGAGGTTGTAAACTGTTTACCATTTTAATTCTGTCCCCAGATGGCAAGAGAATGTTTAGTAACTGGATTATTGTTTTTTTTACGGTCAGAGGAACGCAACCATAGAAGATTAGCTATGGAAAATGGGTCACAATGTATGGATTCCAGTGCTACCCAAAAGTGGGATTTCATTGCATGGTATTTGTGCCAAATGTGCTGCATGGTAGTAGGTGGAAAAATTAGGAAATCCGAGGCCACCTTTTGACTTAAGAAGGTAAAGGATATGTTTAGGTAGATTGGGTCTTAAGGAGCCCCAAACAAAAGCTGATACTTTAAGTTGCAAAATTCTCAAAAAGTGCTGGGACAGAGATGGGGGACCCAGAAAAGGTAAAGCATTTTAGGTAATATAGCCATTTTGTTTACGTTAATTTTACCTATTCATGATAGTGGGAGGAAGGATCATTGTCTTAGTTGTTTGTTTTTACATAAAATTGGAGGGAAATTTGCAGTGAAAATTTCAGAAAATCTGGGAGTAAGGGAGGTGGGTAGAGGACTACGAGAAAGGGAGAGACGCTTGTGCTAGTTGTACAATGGAGGGGGGTAGAGAGATATTTATTGCCATGGATTTTTGAGAAATAACGGTTAGACCAGAGATGTGAGCAAAGCAATCAAGTTTACTAAGAAGGTTGGGAGCAGAAATATGTGGAGAGGACATAAATTAAGATGTCATCGGCAGATAGACAAAGTTTTATGATGATGGCCAGCTAATTCAAGACCTTTAATGGAGGGGACAGAGCGAATTCACTGGGCAAGGGTTAGATAAGTAGGGCAAATAACAATGGGGAAAGTGGGCAACCCTGGTTGAGTACCTCTACAAATATTAAATGAGCTTGATTTATATTCTGCATATTTTTACATAAGCTCTAGGCTTAGATGGTGAATATTCAACTAAAAAAATGAGGTCCAAATCCGCAGCGTTGTAGGACATAATGTAGGTAGGGCCATAAACCCGTATTGTAAGCTTTCTTGATATCCAGAGCTAGGAAACAGAGGAATTTGTTGTGATTTAGTGGCATGAATCTATAGGGCAGCCCTACGTATATTCTTTCCCACTTGGCGCAAGTGGATGAAACCAACTTGGTCTTTATGTATTAAAGAGCCTATTATGCGGTTTAGGTGAGTTGCTAAAAGTTTCGCTAGGAGTTTAATGTCAAGGTTGAGTAATTAGATATGCTTATACCTGGAGCAAGATGTATCATCTGAGTGGGGTTTGGGAATCATTGAGACAATAGCTGTTAAAGTTTCTGGTCGAAAGGAATGCTTGTTAAGGAGGGAGTTAAGAGCGTTGGTTAATAGTGGAGCAAGAATATGAGCACATTTCTTATAATACAGGGCTGAAAAGCCATCTGGGCCTGGACGTTTGTTCAATTTAAGGGAGTTAATAGCTATAATAATTTCATTAGTGGTAATAGGATAGTTGGAAGCGTGATATGTGAGAAAAAGGAATATGCCAAAATTTTATCTAAAGAGCCTTTTTTTTTTTTGTATAGGTAAGCAAGATGTCTTTGAAAGGTGTGAAGGATCTTTACTGGATTACTAGTGTATGAATCGCAAGATAATTTCAGTCGTATTGGTTTGGAAGGGTAATTTAACTTTTTAAGGGCTTAAGCTAGAAGTGTGTCAGGTTTATTGGCTTTGAGGTAAAATGTATGTCTAGATTTACATAACATTTTATCTGCAGATTCTGATAGAAAAGGGTCAAGGTCAAGGCGTGCTTTATCAAGCTGAAGTTTAGTTGTAGGGGTAGGATTCGACTGAAAAAGCGCATGAGAGGAATTAAAATCTATTTCTAACTTTTGCTGTAGCTGTCATTTTTTTATTTTTTAAGATAGGAGGCTTGTCCGATACATACACCTCGGAGTACAGGTTTATGTGCCTCCCAGTGGATCAATGGGGAAATATCAGGAGATGCGTGGTTGGCCAAATCTTTTAATGCTACTTCTAGATCTGAAGAATGGGATGGATGAAATAGCAGAGTCATTGATATGCCATGTGGGGTCATGCGTTTTAGGAAATTAAAGAGTTAAAAGTAGTTGGTACATCACAATGGTCAGTCCATGTAAAAGGAATTATAGATGAGGAAAGGAGCTCAGGAGTCATACCTATTTTGATCAGAAAATTATCTATTCGGGAGAATGATTTATGCGGATGAGAATAAAAAGTGAATTTACGTTTCACAGGGTTCATTTCACGCCAAGAATCTAACAAGGAGTATCGCTGAAGTATCTGTTTGTAATATCTGGTTTCGAGCACTAGAAGCAGTGGGAATTGGGGATTTGCCCAAAAAAGGGTAAAGGACTTGATTTGAATCTCCACAAATTAAAAGTGTGCCCAGTTTCGATCACCTGTAGTAAGTGGTCAAGTAAAGCGGTCAACTTTAGTTGAAAGCCATTGTTGAAAGAAAGCCATAAGTCCCGTTTACGAGAAGCCATGTGGGGGACACAGCAAACATGTGAAAGAAGGTACTCTGGTCAGATGAGGCCAAATTTTAACTTTTTGGCCTAAAAGCAAATTGCTATGTGTGGGGGAAAACTAACACTGCACATCCCCCTGAACACACCATCCCCTCCATGAAACATGGTGGTGGCAGCATTATGTTGTGGGGATACTTTTCTTCAGCAGGAACAGGGAAGCTGGTCAGAGTTGATAGGAAGATGGATGGAGCCAAATACAGAGCAATCTTAGAAGAAAACCCCTGTTTGAGTCTGCAAAAGACTTCAGACTGAAGCAGAAGTTCACCTTCCAGCAGGACAAGGACCCTAAACATACAGCCAGAGCTACAATTGATATGGTTTAGATAAAAGCATATGCATGTGTTAGTATGGCCCAATCAAAGTCCAGACCTAAATCCAATTGAGAATCTGTGGCAAGACTTGAGAATTGCTGTTCAGCCTCTCTCCATCCAATCTGACAGAGCTTGAGCTATTTTGCAAAGAAGAATGGGCAAAAAATTCTCTCTAGATGTGCAAAGCTGGTAGAGACATACCCAAAAAGACTTTCAGGTGTAATTGTGGCGAAAGGTGGTTCTATAAAGTATTGACTGAATACAAATGCACGCTACACTTTTCACATATTTATTTGTAAAAAAAAATTGAAAATCGTTTCATTTTAATTCAACTTCATATGTATGTGCCACTTTGTGTTGGTCTATCACATAAAATCCCAATAGAATCCATTTACGTCTTTGGCTGCAACATGACAAAATGTGGAAAATTTCAAGCAAATTTTGATAAGGATTATGAAATTCTGTTGTCTTTTTATATAGTATTTGTTCTAATGGTACTAAAAACATGGGATGGTAAGAGTATTATTATTTTCTTCCAGTCGCTGTCAGGTAAGAAGAGCAATATCTATTGTGGTCATGGGGAAGTCCTAGTAAGCATTTAATGAGTAGGGCGATCTTGTACCTCTGGACTAGCCTGCGACCAGTGTGGAAGGGTAGGATGCACTTCTATCATTTTTCTTCTTCCGGATTACATCCCCCTTTCTTCACTGTACTGATAATATTTAAATATCAACATTTCCTCACTGATAACAGGAAAGCTCAAGTAAAGTAAATCCCCAGTAATGACAATCTTGAACAGATGGTGCTTTTATTGAAGGAGAAAATAAACTAAACAAATTAAGTGTGATGTGAGGATGCATAAAAAATAGAAAGACAGCCATATTAAATTGTATGGTAGGTTAACATAAGTATCAGGAAAAGCGTTAAGTTCTTGTTTTTTTTACCTACATTTCAATAGGAGAGCAAGATGCCGTGAATAGGACCCAATAGCCATAAACATTTTTCATGCCACCTCTTGCACCACAGCCTGTGAAATAAAGCCTTAGAAGCTACTTGTTGTTATGAAAGGATGTTTTTTTTGCTGGATATATCTGCAGCTACTCCTGAGAAGGAGCAGCTGCAGATATTATTATTTCTACTGTTTGCTGCTCATGACTATTGGAGGAAGTTTTTTTTAGTTTTCATATGCTGTCTAAAACATGAGACTCATTTTGTAATACTTCATATTCATTTGTATAAAAATCTGCATTTTTGGCTTCAAACCCTACTTAAAACCCTCAAAACAGCATGTATTTTCTGAAAGCAGTGGGCCCCGTACAATATTAGTTGCAGTTTTTTTTTTTTTGTACAACTGTTTATCAAATCTATATTTTTAGTAATAAAAATAAAATGGATTTAGCGAAGGCATACACTATACTGTATAACTATAATTTATTGTACAAAATAAAAGATGAGGTTGTGTGGAGTAAATGCAAAATATGTCAAGCTTCAAAACTGTGCACCAGCGAATAGAATAATTTCTCTAAACTCTGGCAACTCTACCTAGTATGTGTGCTTTTGTTTGTATGTCTGTGCATGGGTCAGTGGAGATGCTTTTATTTATTTTTAACACTCTTTTCACTTAATTGCTAACGCAAGGGGCAAACAATGTGATGGCATTGGGCAGTTTACAGGTACTCTTGTTGGTAACATCTGGATCTGTTAGACCTGGATTTCTCTCCTGCCCTTTGCTCTATCCAACTGAGCATAGACTGGGTTGCTTCTGGGTTCACATTCTGCAGAGGCCAATGGGCCTCTGTCCCTCAATATCCTCTCACTCTTCTAAAAGATTTTTTTTTTTTAATGGTCTTCACTTGGGAGCCTGGGCCCACAAAAATTCAAGGGGGTTGTTTGGTTTTCCAATGGGGTACTAAAGAACAGAAGCCTGCTGCACAAAATAGAAACAAGCTACTGCACAAGTGATCTTGTTTTTTTTTTTTTTTTCTCCTCTAAGGGCCTTGAGCATTTTTTTTTTTTGTTCTACAGATTGAAGAATGCATTTCTTTGACTTTGGACGAAAGTTAACTTTAACTGTGAAATGTTATCAGAGTTGATAGTTAATATCTGCGTATTGATTTGTAGCTCAAGTAAATAACAGAGGTATTCTCATAGCCCTTCTGTATAGAGTTCAGGATTGTATTTTGTTTAAAAAATATCTCTAAAGTATTGGTTGCTCTTGGTATACTGCCTTCTTATTTGGATGTATTGATAAGACATGGTTTATAATACATACCGTCTTATCTGCATTATATTTTATTCAACAATGAGAGCCTAACCTTAGTATTACATTTGTTATCAAAAAAAATGTTTGGGCTTAACTGCTTCATCCTCGTAAGATTGTACCCCCTTCCTGACCAGAGCACTTTTTGCGATACAGCACTGCGTTGCTTTAACTTACAATTGCTCGGCCGTGCGACATTACACCCAAACATAATTGACGTCCTTTTTTTTTTTTCCCCCACGTATAGAGCTTTCTTTTAGTCGTATTTGATCACCTCTGTGGTTTTTATTTTTTACGCTATAAACAAAAAAAGCAATATTTTTGACTTTTTGCTATACTAAATATCCCCCAAAAATATATATAAAAAAAAACAAATGTTTTCCTCAGTTTAGGCCTATATGTATTCTACATATTTTTGGTAAAAAAAAATCGCAAGAAGCGTATGTTGATTGGTTTGCACAAAAGTTATAGCATCTACAAAATGGGGGATAGTTTTATGGCATTTTTATTATAATTTTTTTTATTAGTAATGGCGGCGATTTGTGATTTTTTTTATTTTATTTTTTTTATCATGACTGCGACATTATGGTGGACACATCGGACACTTTTGACACTATTTTGGCACCATTGTCATTTATACAGCGATCAGTGCTATAAAAATGCACTGATTACTGTGTAAATGACACTGGCAGGGAAGGGGTTAAACACTAGGGTCGTTCAAGGGGTTAAGTGTGTCCTAGGTAGTGATTCTAACACTCTGGAGGGGGGGGGATATGGGCTACCACTGACATGACAGCGATCACTGCTCCCTATGACAGGGAGCTGTAGATCCCTGTCATGTCACTAGGCAGAACGGGGAAATGCCTTTTACATGGGTATCTCCCCGTTCTGCGGCTCTGTGACATGATTGTCGGGGACATCGGCGGACATTGAGTCCACGGGTCCCACGGGCACGGTCATGCTGTACGCGGCGTGCACGCTAGCCCCGCCAATTAAAGGGGACGTACAGGTACGCCCATTTGGCCACCGCTGCCATTGTGCCGGTGTGTATATCGGCATGCATCGGTCGGCAAATGGTTAAACTGCATGTAATGTAAATCACAATCGAGTGCAAATAGCAACCAGATGTGGTAGAAGTACCACAGTCCAAAAAGCTGTTTTCTGACCCCATAATGGAATTGGCAAGAAAGAATGTAGGGCAAAACACTGTGAACATTGTGAATATTGCAAAACACTACTTAAAAAAAAAAACTTCACATGGAATTGATACTGTTAGCAGTTTGTATACAGTATCTATTTAAAAAAAAAAAAAAAAGTTATGTTTTTACTTTCAGTAGGATTTTATTAAGAGTTTGAAGCTATACAGTACAAGGAAGGTCAATAAAAACCTGTGACAAACTCCTAGTATACCATTGAGCGTCATTAACTGCTTCCAGCTCAATCTATAGCAGAATGATGGCTGAGCACTGCAAGAGCTTTCCCATCCTAATAACGTCTGTACCATGTGATAACTATGACCAATCACAGCAATCACAATAGTACACCCTGTGAATGAATGGATGCCATTCATAAAAATGATTGCTTATAACAGTGATCATCTCTGTTAAAAGCAGTCATAGTGTTTAAAAAAACAAATGCTGGACACTTCCCCAGAGTAGTACAGTGTCACTATGCGAACACTGTACTGCTCTCGTTGCAGTATATAAAAGAAAAAAATGTAAAATGAGAACAAAATTGTAGAAAAAATGTTAACCAAATTTAATTTATTTTTTAGATAGTCCCCAGATGGTGTCCCTGATCACTACCTCATCAGCCATCTGATGACGCTGTACTACTCTGGTGACAGTACGTTCAAAAGAAAAAAAAGATTGTGGAAAAAAATTATTTTATATAATTTCTTCACTTTCCAAAAAACTGACAAATTGCAAAGAACTCGCCGTGCCTCTTAGAAAATACCTTGGACTGTCTACTTTCCAAAAATGGGTATTTGTACTGTCCTGATATTTTAGGGCCTCAAGAAATGAGATAAGCATTCAGTACATCAGGATTGATCAATTTTCAAATATTCACTATATTGCCAAAAGTATTGGGAAGCCTGCCTTTACAAGTGCATAAACTTTAATGGCATCCCAGTCTTAGTCCTTGGGGTTCAATATTGAGTTGGCCCACCCTTTGCAACTATAACAGCTTCAACTCTTCTGGGAAGGCTGTCCACAAGGTTTAGGAGTGTGTCTATGGGAATGTTTTACCATTCTTCCAGAAGCGCATTTGTGAGGTCAGGCACTGATGTGGACTAGAAAGCTTAGCTCAGTCTCTGCTCAAATTCATCCCAAAGGTATTTTATTGGGTTGAGGTCAGGACTCTGTGCAAGCCAGTCAAGTTCTTCCACCCCAAACTCAATCACTCCAGTCTCTGCTGTGGAGCTCTGCAGCTCTTCCAGGGTTACCTTAGGTCTCTGTGCTGCCTCTCTGATTAATGCCCTCCTTGCCCGGTCCCTGAGTTTCGGTGTGCGGCCGTCTTTTGGCAGGTTTGCTGTTGTGCCATGTTCTTTCCATTTGGTTAAGATATATTTGATGGTGCTCCTAGGGATCATCAAAGATTTTGAAAATTTTTATAATCTAACTCTGACTTTTACTTCTCAACAACATTGTCCCTTACTTGTTTGGAGATTTTCTTGGTCTTCGTTGCAGTGTTTGGTTAGTGGCGCCTCTTGCTTAGGTGTTGCAACCTCTGGGGCCTTTCAAAAAAAGTGTGTGTATATGTAATGACAGATCATGTGACACTTAGATTGCACACAGGTGGACATCATTTCACTAATTATGTGACTTCTGAAGGTAATTGGTTACACCAGAGCTTTTTATAGGCTTCATAACAAAGGGGGGTGAATACATACGCACATGCCAATTATTAGTTTTTTATTTTATTTCTGCAAAATAGTTTTATGTATATATCTTTCTAATTTTACTTCACCAACTTAAAATATTGTGTTCTGATCCATCACATATAATTCAGATAAAAAAAAAAACATTGAACTAAAGGCTGTAATGTAACAAAAATGGGTAAAAAGCCAAGGGGGTGAATAGTGTAACAGGATATTACCAGGTCCATGCTTTACTGTAGGACTGGTGTTATTTGGATGGTGAGCTGTATTCGTTTGACTGAAATCTGGCCTGGGTAGGAAGAGGTGAACGTGTCTGGTATTGAGGCTCTACCCTACTCTCATCCCCCCAGCACTATCTCACACCCAGTTTAAACTTTTCTTACAAGTCACAATAGCTGCAAAACAGTCCGTGGTGAAAGCTTGGAAGACTCCCCCTCTCAACTCTTTAGAGACTAGAATACCCAGGCTAAGAGTCGCGCTAAAATAGAAGCGTCCTATTAGACAGAGTAGTGTAGTTAGTGTGGCAACCATGGGTGACCCACTTCTTCCCATTACTTTTTGGTCCTTCCCCCAACAGCACTATTCCTGATATTTCCCCAACTCTTTCTATTATCTGGAAATTGTAGATTTTTCATTGCCTGTGTTACCTCATGGCCACGTGGGTCTACTTTTTGGACTGGCTTGTCCCCTTTCTTTGTTTTCTGGAATCTTATAGTTTAAGATTTTGTTACATGCCTTTGTAAATGGCAAATAACAGATTTAACAAGAAAAGAAAAAAAAATAGGATGTTAATTTCCTTAGGAGTCTTGTGTATTTAGATCCCTGAACACCTCTTTAAGGCCCCTTTCACACTGGGGCGTTTTTCATGCGGTGCAGCGCTAAAAATAGGGCCTGTTCACCGCATGAAAAAATCCTGCCCCTTTAACTCCAGTGTGAAAGCCAGCGGGCTTTCACACTGGAGCGGTGCGCTAGCAGGATGACAAAAAAAGTCCTGCTAGCAGCATCTTTGGAGCGGGATAGGAGCGGTGTGTTCACCGCTCCTATACCGCTCCTTCCCATTGATTACAATGGGAGACCGCGGTTACCGCGGCAATACCGCGGCTACGGCGGCGCTCTGCGGGGGGTGTTTAACCCTTTTTCGGCCGCTCGCGGGGGGTAAAACCGCACCGCGAGCGGCCGAAAACCGCGGTGAAAACGACGGTAAAGCAGCGCTAAATATAGCGCTGCTTTACCGTCATCGCGGCTCACCGCCCCAGTGTGAAAGGGGCCTAAGTGTAAATGAGGATTACAGATGAGTTTCCATTTTTATATTGTCACTAGCTAGTATCCATCATCGCTGCCACACCAGTCTTATACGCTGTGCTGCGGTGACAGTATGTAAAGGGGGGGAAAAAAAAAAAACTGAGAAATTTTTTTTTTATAAATGTTTTCATTTTCCAAAAAATTACAAAAAACTTACCATGCTTCTTACTAAATGCCTTGGACAAAAAGGAGTATTTGTAAGTGTAATGTTCTTTTCAGATTGAAAAGGCTTTATTTTATCATTCATTGTGGGACACAGGGATATATCAAACCATAAAAGAGTTGGTTATATGCAGTTGCACCCAGAAGATAGTACTGGCAAACCATAAAAAAGTTGATCCCCCCCCCCCCAATTCCCAGCCTTATCGATCATGTCTTTTTTGCCAGTGTGCTGGAGGGGTTTGCCTTAGCTCTTCTGAAGAAAATTCTGTTTTTACTATTTTATTCCTCTTAACATTCTCAGGGCTTTGTGAATATTTCTTCTCTTTAAGCTAGTTGAGCTGTTCTCTATTAAGCGGTTATCCTAATCTGCCTCGGCATACCTAGACCCTGCTGGAAGGAAGATTGTGGGGCCTGCCTGTTTTGTTTTTATTTGGGCACTTGGCTCTGCTTGTGGAATTCCTCAGATACCTAGTGTACTGGTTTGTTAGCCGTAGAGTGCATTACAGGTCCAGATCAATGTCACAGCCTCTGGTGTGAACCAGACTCTGAAAACTTAGTGTGAGTGAGCCCATCGTCGGCACAAAGAACAGATACAAGAATGTGATTTTCAGGGCAATAGGCTCTTAAGGTGCTTCCCAGACCTGTGGGTAGTGTGTTGGTCACATAACACACTCCAGTTTTAGAGCAGTAGGACAACCTCTATGGCAGTAGTGGTCAACCTTCTTAAAATGCGGTTCTCAAGTGTGGCCCTCAACATCAGCAAAGGGCTGCACTTAGAATTTAGTACATATTCATTGGCAGAGACAACAGATAGTCAATGTCTGTAGACAGGATACAAAAGATGGTCAAAGATTTGGTGTTCCTTTAAAAGATGGCAGATCAATGGAAGGGAGCAGATCAGGAGTAATTCAGGTTTTCTGAAAATAATGCAAATATAATGTGTAAACAATGTAAATCTGCTGGAATACAGTTGCTACGGCAGCATGGGAGACAAGGAGTTCTCGTTAGCCATTACTTTTTGCTGACCACTTGCACTTGCTTTTTGTTTGCATTTCAGAATAATGATACAATATATCGGTAACATTTTGTTATTGTAAGGCAAATAGTTTTAGTGCTTGGTCACTCTAGCGCAGTTTTTCTGACATTTTATAGCAGTGCACTGGCTGTTACTGGATGTCACTGCACAGCAGCCCAATACACCATGCTGCTGTGCAGTGAAGTAAATGGTCACTGTGTGCACTTCTCTAAATAAAGTTCAGGAAAAACTGCTCACCTGAGCCCTGTAATTCCCACGGAGGAGACGCGCTCTTGCTCTCTGCCCAAGGTGTTCTTGGCTCTAGATTGGATAGATTGATAGCAGCGCAGCCATTGGCTCCCGCTGTTGTCAATCAAATCCAATGACGTGAAGGGTAGTGCCCAGTCTGGTCTTCTGTGTCTATGGACGCAAATGCTAGACTCATGAGCACTCACACGGTAGCTCCTAGGGAGAGCACTTCTCCTAGGGGGTTAACCGATGCAAGGAGGAGCCGCCGGGGACCCCAGAAGAGGATCTGGGCCACACTGTGCAAAACGAACTGCACAGTGGAGGTAAGTATATGTTTATTTTAAAAAATAAACCCGAAGGTTTACTATCGCTTTAATAATTATTTTTTTATTTTTTCAGGAGGACGGTAGTATGCCCCATTATTGATGTAATTAGCGATGATACTTTTGAATATATGGCAGGTTCTGATATGACTTATGGAGGGTTCAACTGGAAACTAAATTTTAGGTGGTACCCTGTTCCTCAACGTGAAATGGATCGTAGACGAGGTGACAGAACTCTTCCTGTGAGGTGAGGAGACTCATTTGACATTTACATTTTCCCCTTTCTATTATTCTGTTATTTATAAGAATATGCCATTGAATATGTTGATGATCTGTCAGACTGACCATGTAGGATCTATGTGCAGTAGTTGTTACATAGTAGGTCAGGTTGCCGCTCTTACAGTAAATAACCCTCTACATAGTTTAAGGTTAAACCTCTTTTCTTCTAATTTTAATGAGTGGCCACATGTCTTGTTAAACTCCCTTCCGTGAAAAAGTTTTTTGTCCCTATTGTGGGGTCACCAGTATGGTATTTGTAAATTGAAATCATATCCCCTCTCAAGCGTCTCTTCTCCAGAGAGAATAAGTTCAGTGCTCGCAACCTTTCCTCATAACCCTTTTTTTTTTTTTTTGTTATTTTGTTCAGGACCCTTTATCAACACAGCCTTTAAAATTATTTGAGTTTTGAGGGAATGACTGTTTCTCACTACTAGCTGGCGCATGCCTCAAGCGAATATGGCTGGAAATTTTCTCATCACCCTTAAAGCTGAATTCCAGGAAAAGCATTATTTTTGATTTGGTTACAATAGGGAGAGGTTAGAAGTATCAGTTTGTTTTTTCAATCGCTGTTCCCTATGTACACTTTTCTGTTGTCTTTTCAAACCAAAGACCAGTACAGAATCTTTCCCTCTCACATATGCAATAAAAACCTGGCAGAGTATCTAACCATTCCCTTTCCCTAAAGTGAAAATTTTTTGTCATCACTGTGGAGATTGCCTACTTTTTGTGTCCTGACCAGTGGCGGCCCGTCCATAGAGGGAGCACGGGCACCGCCCCCCCCCCCCCCCCCCCCCAGGCAGTCGCAAAAAAAAAGGCCCTTTAAAAAAAATAAAAAAAAAAATGAAAAAGGTCCTTAAGTGCATTTTGTTCAGTGCACTATGGAAAGCACAACGTCTATGCAATCTCATGATTGCAGACAAGACACTTAATTTGCAGGGTTTTGACCTGCCTTGTGGTGCAATGCATTGTGTCTGAATACTTCTGTTCCGCAGTATTACTACGGGTGCTTTGTTTTTGATTGGCACTGCCCTAGGACATGGGCGGTGCTTTTCCTCCGAGCTGCAACATCACTTCCGGTTTCCCTGTGCCAGTAATAAACCGGAATTGACGTTGGCACCTCCGTGGAACGCACAGTCCGAATGAAGCTTTTTATTCACTAATTGGTAAGACAGCGCACGGCCCTCCCTCCTCTCTACACTGACACCTCCATCCAAGCCTGGAGCACGGGCAGCTATGGTTGGCAGGCTAGCCTTGCAGGATGTCCCTGAGCTGCTGGACATGAAGAAGGGGGACAGGGTGCTGGACAGTTCAGACTCAGGACTCACCCCAAGTCCTTGTCCCAGCAACTGATTCCTCAGCCCAGCAACTGCAGACAAGTCCTCTGATCAGGAGGTGTCCAGGCAGACAGTGCGGGTGGTGAGTACAGTCCTGTCTATGTACTACAGGTCATTGGGCTGTCACATAAGAACCTATGTATGTATGTGTATGTGTATAATTAGATAGAGATAGATATACATCTATCTATCTCCTCATGGACTCTAGGGGGCACAAGGTGTACAAGGGCACACTGTGTTCCATCAGTGTGATGTTTTATTGGTGATCAGTAATGGGATGATTATCATTGATGGAATGTGATAATCAATGATGATCAGTATGCTATGATTCTTGGCTGTATACTCTGCTGTGATTCTTGGCTGTATACTCTGCTGTGATTCTTGGCTGTATACTCTGCTGTGATTCTGGGCTGTATACTCTGCTGTGATTCTGGGCTGTATACTCTGCTGTGATTCTGGGCTGTATACTCTGCTGTGATTCTGGGCTGCTGCGAGTCTGGGCCTGTATACCCTGCTGCGAGTCTGGGCCTGTATACCCTGCTGCGAGTCTGGGCCTGTATACCCTGCTGCGAGTCTGGGCCTGTATACCCTGCTGCGAGTCTGGGCCTGTATACCCTGCTGCGAGTCTGGGCCTGTATACCCTGCTGCGAGTCTGGGCCTGTATACCCTGCTGCGAGTCTGGGCCTGTATACCCTGCCTTGTGATTGCTGGGCCTGTATACCCTGCCTTGTGATTGCTGGGCCTGTATACCCTGCCTTGTGATTGCTGGGGCTGTATACCCTGCCTTGTGATTGCTGGGCCTGTATACCCTGCCTTGTGATTGCTGGGCCTGTATACCCTGCCTTGTGATTGCTGGGGCTGTATACCCTGCCTTGTGATTGCTGGGGGCTGTATACCCTGCCCTGTGATTGCTGGGGGCTGTATACCCTGTCCTGTGATTGCTGGGGGCTGTATACCCTGTCCTGTGATTGCTGGGGGCTGTATACCCTGTCCTGTGATTGCTGGGGGCTGTATACCCTGTCCTGTGATTGCTGGGGGCTGTATACCCTGTCCTGTGATTGCTGGGGGCTGTATACCCTGTCCTGTGATTGCTGGGGGCTGTATACCCTGTCCTGTGATTGCTGGGGGCTGTATACCCTGTCCTGTGATTGCTGGGGGCTGTATACCCTGTCCTGTGATTGCTGGGGGCTGTATACCCTGTCCTGTGATTGCTGGGGGGCTGTATACCCTGTCCTGTGATTGCTGGGGGGCTGTATACCCTGTCCTGTGATTGCTGGGGGCTGTATACCCTGTCCTGTGATTGCTGGGGGCTGTATACCCTGTCCTGTGATTGCTGGGGGCTGTATACTCCTGACACTATGGGTGGAATACAGGGGATGGAGTGGGTGGATGCTATAAGGGGTGGGGCTTGTAAGTGGGAGGTGTCAAAAAGGAGGGGCCCGTCTGTGGCCCCCCCCCATCCTAAAACTTTACCAGCCGCCACTGGTTCTGACTGACATGCATCAAATAGACAAATTTGGGGAAATCCCTTAAAGTGGTTGTGCACACATTTCATTTAGTAAATCTCTTTTGCCTTCCAAATCAGGCAAAGAGTACTAAATGAAGTGTGTTTTTTTTTTTTTCCCCACTTACCTTGTAATCACTGACGTTCTTTCCTCTGTGTCTTCGGCGGTGGGCGGGGTCTCTGCGTCGATCCTCGTCACGCCGCACTGTCTCCTGGGATCTGGTGTCATTGATCCCAGGAGTCAGTGCGGACATCTTCCGAGATTTCGGAAGATGGCCGTGAACTACACTTTTCCGTTACTGCGCACGCGCAAAATCGGCGCAGTAACGGCGGTGCATGCTGGGCCATCTGAAGTGCCTGTGTGGTCTCGCATGCCCACAGGCAAGATGGCAACCAGCAGGACAGATTTTTAAAAAAAAATTTAAATGACGAAAACCGGCAGCAGAGAGTCACAGAAATGGGACACGTGAGTACTTGAATTACATCTCATAATCCACTGCATTGCACTAAAGATAGAAAAACACTACATACAGTGCAGAACCGCTTTAAATTGAAATTCAAACAGTGATACAAACCTGAAAGGGAATTAAACCAGTTTTCACTCAATTCAGTGCTAAAATAAAAGCTGTCTGGATTTGGGCTTTAAAGGAAACCTTTCCTGAGAGAAATATGGTGGCTGCCTTTGCTTACTTTTCATTCTGTAAATGCTTGTCTGCTTGGCATGTTTGCCCTCTTGCTTCAGTACTTTAAGTCACTGATTTTAAAGTCTATCTAAAGCCAAATACTTTACTTTCTCATCCATCAAAGGAAACGGAGCTTAGTAAATCCTTGAAGCCAGCCTCTGTATAACCCCACCTCCAATCATCATGACCCAGTTTTTTGATAATGTCCTAGGAGCATATGCCTTTTACCTAAGCTCTGCTTAGAAAAAAAAACTACCTATGTTTTTGTGAGTTCTTTTCTAGGTCTTATTAGCAGAGTGCTTTTCAGGTCCACGACATTTGGTGTGACCCAGTCACTAAAGACTCGCACAGTGACCAATCCTCTGGACATGGCTAGGCTAGCCTGGAACTTGACCTGCAGGCACCATGCTTTGCATTGTGGGGCTTTCCAGACCTTTGGACTTTTAGTTAGCAATGGAGCGCTGTCTTGGGTAAAAGCTTGCGGCACAGCCTCTGGTGTTTCCCAGTCCCTGAGGGCTATTGTAGCGAGTAAGGCGGGTTGGGCTGAAGCACTAGGTGCTACCTCACAGTTGGTAATGTAAGGCACCATTTCAAAATTTTCACCACCTCCATTTTACAGCAGTAAGTGTTAATACAGAGTGCTGATATCATCTGGTTGGTGGAGTGTTGCTGTTCTGCTGCCATTAAGCCTAGAGAAAAGTTGCTGCTCTTGCGTCTCTAGCACTTTATGGATCATTAGGTTTTTGGGCTAGTCCTACTGTTTGCCTCCAATAACATTGGTCCCATCTGACCACCTATGACCCTCTTTAGCATCAGCTGCTTGGGTTTGTGAGTAAACAAGCCCTGCCTCACCTTAGGCCTAGTTCTCTGCTACATGATGAAACCTGTTCTGACGGACACAAAAGACAGCCCTGCTGCAACTAGTATCCTCAGCTCATACTCCATTGTTGCTATAAGGTAGTTTTCAGTGTCGCCATAAGGACCCAAAACCAGTAACTTCGATTTTGGGACCTTTCTGACTATAGGGTCATCAAAATCGGTTTCTTCTACAGCTTCACGGTGCGAGTCTGAGACCTTCAATGTGTACAAGAATCCCCTAATATCTTTTCAGATGGGTACTTTTGATGAAATGTACCTAGCAAATTTACATAAACTAGGATATTTTTTAACCCTTTGAATGTGTCAGGAGCTACACTTCAGGCCCCCTATATTTACTAAATTTTTTTTTTTAATTGCCTAGTCCCCCTTACTGCGTACCATGTGTGGTTCCATCCGCTTTCCCATATGTCTCTACCTTGTCCCGCAGATGTTGAGTTAATACCGGTAGATATCACACTAGTGGTATTTTTGTTTTATGCATGCTGCAATTCTGTCACTTTTTCAGTAGTTTCCAAACAAAGTGATATTTGTTGTATATTTGATTGCTATCAGTTATCAATACAGATTTAAGTTGCAACATTTGTGCCATTACCCCTTTGTTTCCTGATGATACATGGGTGACATATTGCTTTGCCCCATACCTTTGCTTTTTTGTTGCCAAATCTACTTTTCTATAACTTCCTAAGTGTAATACTATATGTATGTACTACTTTTGGCTAAAAATGTATTTAAACAGCTGGACCAATAGCTGTGGCTTAAAAAAAAATAAAAAATAAAGTATGTTGACAACCTCTATTTACAGATACACAAGTAGCATGTAACCATCCATCTTGCATGTGATGCATTCTTTGTCTAATATGTGAACGTTTTGAACCATGGATGGACTGTTCTGTTGCATGTTTCTGCTTTTGCTTTTCTAGGACCCCTACTATGGCAGGAGGCCTTTTCTCAATCGACAGAGATTATTTTCAGGAGATAGGAACATATGATGCTGGAATGGACATATGGGGTGGGGAAAATTTAGAAATATCCTTTCGGGTAAGTCTAACCAAGCATAGAACAGCTACCAAAGTATGTATAATGTATGCAATGGTGTACACCATTCTCTTTCCATGCCATAGATACTGTCTGAATTTAGATTAGATAACATTAAAAAATGACAGGTTATTTAAAGTTGCATTTCAATTTTTTGTTATAGATATGGCAGTGTGGAGGTACGCTTGAAATCGTCACTTGTTCTCATGTTGGTCATGTTTTTCGAAAAGCAACTCCATACACTTTTCCAGGTGGAACAGGGCAAATCATCAACAAAAACAACCGAAGACTGGCAGAAGTGTGGATGGATGAATTCAAGAACTTCTTTTATATAATTTCACCTGGTAAAACTCATTTAATTTATTTCGTTTTAAAGTGAACCTGACTTGTCCCAAAAGTGTTTAAGTATTGCGATCATACAGTTATTGTCTATGATCTGGCTGGAAATTTGCTATGGTAATCTACACTGCAGTTGGGAAAAATTGTCCAAGGAAGCCATACTCAAATAGCCTAATCCTAACTGATCTACACCCCATAATAATTATACCCCTTGTACTTAAATCTAGCTTGTAGGTAGATGTTTTTTTCATTAGGACTTATGGAGTATAGGCTGCACACGTAGATTGCAGCATGGCCCCACTGGATAAGACAAGACCAAAGTGCCGCTCAGTGTAGACTGCATCTCCTGGACTAGGCTGCCCACTGATCTAATGTAAGGTTTTATGTAATTGAAAGCATAATGACTCTTTAAAATCAAAGAAAGGGAAATGGCGCTGTTCTGTGAAGCCAAACTATCATGAATGTAAAATTCTCATGAGTGATGAATTGAGGGTGATAAAAATTAATTAAAATGTGATACAGGGGAATGACTTCCCAAACACTGTGAGTACAGCCCTGTGCACAGCTTTCTGATGCCCCCCATGTGACTTGCTACGTCACCTAAAAGTGCCTGTGTATACCTTCTTGGGCAGACACCAGGGCATTCCAATATAAAAAAAAAAAACAGTACTTAGTAGCAATTCTAAAACTGGGTGTAGAGGAGAGCCCTCAGAGTGTGTAACTTCAAAAATGTATCTGCAGAGGTAGTAGCTCACAATTTTCTATTATGACACATCACCTCTAAAGTGCTTCCTTTAAAAATGCACACATGCCATTTGGAAATCCGCTGCAAAACTAATCGAAGATGACAGCAAATTACAGAGAAATGATAGATAAGTTCAGAAAAGGAGGGAATTATTTTTAAGTGTAATTTCAGGTAGCTCTTTATAACTTAGCTGACGTCTCTTAATGGGTTTTTCAGATGTCACAAACTACTCATGCAGCCCATTTGTCTGTCAGCTGTCGTTACCTTCTTCCAAGTTAGTCAATCTAATTTCACATGTATTTATATATTCCAAAATGCATTTTGTCACAGTGGCAAACAGTGGTTCAGTGTTTTCACTAAAGTTAAAATAAACTTTATCAAGTAAGGTAAAAAATATTTTGTTACACTATTCATGTATCAAACTATGTTCCCACAAAAAAAGCGGTATGCAACGGATTGACACTTAATGCTATCCTGCTATAGGTTTAAAAATGCCAAAAGTAAGTTATGTGAAAAAGTAAATGCCCCCATGAATATTATTGACTGTTTTTAACACATTTGAACAAACATTGGTTCTTCATTCAAACCGCGCCTACTGATGTAATATAATTAAACAAATTACATAAAATGGACATGGTATATTTCTTCTCATAATCTTGCAAAAAAAATACATATTGTCACGGTCAGAGAGTAAGTACATTTACAACTACGTCAAATGTATGAAATTAGAATCGTATGCTCTAAATTAGGTGCTAATGATTAGAAACCCCATACAGAGTAGTCAAGAAGACCTCTTATTTAAATCTCAGATATCGAGATGGTGTGTGTGTGTGTTGTCATTATGCCAAGATCGAAAGAGCTCCAAGACCCTCAGAAAAAAGATTTTGGAGGCCCATGAGACTGGCGAGGGATTAAACAAGATGGCCAATCAATTTGAAATCAATCAATAATTTATAAATGGCCCAGATTTTTATGACTGCTAATTTGTCTAGGACAAGCTGGCCCAGTAAATTCAGCCTAAGAGATGTCAGTTTGACACTAAAAGAAGTCTCCAAAATCCTAAAATGTATTTGTGGGATTTGCAGGTGATTTGCAATAATTGGCATTCACATACATGTTCAATAGATAAAATCTACACACCCATGTCAGTGTCGGGTTTCTGTGATGTAAAAAAAATGAGACAAAGCTATTTCATTTCAGAACTTTTTCCACCGTTAATGTGACCTATAAACTGTACAACTTAATTGAAAAACAAACTGAAATCTTTTTGGGGGAGAGGGGAAGTAAAAATAAAAAAATTAAATAACATGGTTACATAAGTGTGCACACCCTCTTATAACTGGGGATGTAGCTGTGTTCAGAATTAAGCAATCACATTCAAACTCGTGTTAAATAGGAGTCAGTACACACCTGCCATCATCCAAGTGCCTCTGATTAACCCCAAATAAAGTTCAGCTGTTCTAGTAGGTCTTTCCTGACATTTTCTTAGTCGCATCCTACAGCAAAAGCCATGGTCCGCAGAGTGCTTCCAAAGCATCACAGTTATCTCTTAAAAGGTATCAGTCAGGAGAAGGGTACAAAATCATTTCCAAGGCATAAGATATACCATGGAACACTGTGAAGACAGTTATTATCAACTGGAGAAAATATGGCACAACGGTGACATTACCAAGAACTGGACGTCCCTCCAAAATATTGAGTTTTTTTTTTTTTTTGATTGTCGCTCTTTTTTTGTTTAGCGCTAAAAAAAAAAAAAACAGAGGTGATCAAATACCACCAAAAGAAAGCTATATATGTGGGGGGAAAAAAGGACTTAAATTTTGTTTGGGTGCAGTTTCGCATGACCACGCAATTGTCAGTTAAATGCAACGCAGTGCCGAATTGCAAAAAGTGCTCTGGTCAGGAAGGGGGTAAAATCTTCCGGGGCTGAAGAGGTTAACCACTTCCCGCCTAACCTATTTCTTTGAGGGATTCCTGCTTTCGGGAGGACATCATATGATGTCCTTCCATTTGTACGCCTCCTGAGACTCGATTCCTTAACCCGCTGTGTCCACCAAACACAGTGGATGACAGATCGGTGTACCTGGCCAGCCCCAGTATCATGTGATCCCTGTGACGAATCACATGATAGTTGTACACAATGAATGGCTTACTATTGTGTTGATCTGTTATTGGTCACAGTGATCACATGGTACTGACAGCCAATCACAGCTGTCCCAGTAGTACATAATGGCTATGATTGGATGCCAAAAAGGATTGCTTATAACAGTGATTATCCCTGTTATAAGCAATCTTGGTGTAAAAAATAAATAAAACATTTCCAAAAAATTGTGACCAAAAAATTACAACTTAATAATAGGTATTATATACTTGATTTTTTTTATTTGTAACCCCTGGTTTGAAGATGAGTGAAATGATTTTACAGTAGTATTTAAATGATAATTTGCATCATCTATACTTGACTACAAACAGAGAAAGGCATGTGCTCAGTTGTGAGGTTTCCTTTTCCAATTTGTCTCTCAGAAGTGCATGCAGTAATAGTAATTTATATATCAACCACTTAAATCCCAGGTACTGCTTTGAAATGACACTGGGGTCACAATTGTTTTCCTCCGCTATTAAAACAGAACCCAAGCTCTACAATGAGCAAAGAAATTGGTCAGCTCCAGGGCTTTCCGTTCTGCTCGATCAGAGCACTGCGGGGCAGCACCATGCTTTTGAGTCGTTGGCACTTCCTGTTGATTTCAGCAGCCAACTTTACAGAGGGCAGACCTGATCTAGTTGTCCTGCTTTCCCTTGCAACAACATTTTAAAGAGTGCTCTGGATAG
Source organism: Lithobates sylvaticus (assembly GCA_028564925.1). Lineage (NCBI taxonomy): Eukaryota > Metazoa > Chordata > Amphibia > Anura > Ranidae > Lithobates > Lithobates sylvaticus. Next base: position 288,947,040 of record CM053030.1, read on the forward strand.
CAGTTGCATGCAGTGATTGAATGCCAAACCCGTACGTGAATACAGTGTAATTTAGTAATTTGGCAATTGCACATTAGTGAAAGTACTATTTTATGTCAGCATTAATCCTATTTGATTTTATGTTAACCTAACAGTTTATGTAAACTGTTATTTTTTTTCGTGTGCTGTGATCGAACATCAAAAGGGGGAACAAAACACTCTGCTTTATTCTGGGTCTCTGGGGCTAAAGTGGCTTGTTAAACAGAAGCATAAATGGAATATTACTGTGGTTGGGTATATTTCCATCGCCATATCAACAATCCAGGTTTGTAAGGGTTCTGACTGGATGTATTAGGTAATGCACACTATTGCAGACTTTTATTGCATCAGTCTTATTAATGCTTAAAGCTGGCTATACATGGATTGAAATTCGGCCAGTTCAACAGGGTCTGGTAAAAATGTGATCTATCTATGGGGAGCTGATTGTGCAGAAGTCGATCTACCAAACGACTCCTTTACACCTAGCCTGTCAGATTTGCCTGCTTGGTCAGCGCCACTGACTATAGCCTGCAACGCTAATCTGTGTATTCTGATGGTGGGGAACTCTCTGTGCTGTCAGAATACAATGCCTCAGTGGGGATGCATTCCCTCATCCATAGAGTGAGAGTCATGTCATGATCCTGGGAATGCTAAGTACCCCGATTTCTTGTAGTCTTTAGTGTTCTTAGGATCCCACCAGAAGGATTGTGACATCATATTGGCACCACAAACATAAGCCAAGTAAAATGATATTCTAACTTTTTTTTACCACTACTAACTAGTTTACTGCTGTAATTTCCAATAGAGGGAGAGTGCAGCATGTAATAACCAAACCTTGAATTATAGTGCAAGGTAAGCTTTAAGATTTAAAGTACAGCTCTACCTGCATCTAAACTGTCATTAAACCACCCCCGTCCCCAATTCTCTTAGTCCTGACTATGCCTGATTTTGAGATTATTGGTATATGGTCCCATTCAAGATTATGGAGCATGGCCAGGGCTGAAGAGAATTTTGTCAGGCAGGTTGTAAATACTATAGGAGGTAAGTAAGCAACTTGAGTGGAGGATGTAATGCAGATTAGCTTAGGTACACTGGGGTGGTGGGTTATTTAACAGTACAGCTTTCCTGCATCTTGCATCACAACTCAAATTTTTTTGTAGTTAATACTGATATTATCTCTACAGGGGTTACTAAAGTGGACTATGGGGACATATCTTCAAGAGTAGGCTTGAGACACAAATTGCTGTGTAAGCCATTTTCTTGGTACTTGGAAAATGTTTATCCTGATTCCCAGATACCTCGCCATTATTACTCTCTAGGAGAGGTAAGAAATATCTGTATCAAAAATTGTCTTCACGTGTGCCTTGATTTATATTTTATGAAAAATTGTCTGACCTATTTAGTCTGTTTTCTAATTTTAATTTGCCTTTTAAACACTTTTAAATCAATAGGCCATGAAAATGTGTAAACACCCTTGTTGCTAGGAGTGCCACTTCTTTCACTTACTTTTACTATGTGTCCTAGCAAGAGATTTGCTTTCAGCTTGAAGAGTTGGCGCTTGTGGTGAAGCAGAAAAGAGGGAGCGATGAGAGGGCGTTCTGGTGAGGCTGGGTATCCTTAGTAGCAGTGGAGAGAGAGCACTGGAGGCAGCTCTTTGTAGAGAAGAAGCAGTTCTGGAGGGTCATAAAGGAAAGAGAAAGGCGCCTCTAAGTGCAGTAGTTAAAAGATTTATTACAGGCACAATGGGATTAAAAAACACTTAGAGGTCATAGGCATATAATGATTAGTCCTCATGCTGATCGTTGTAATCCTCGTCTGTCTGAGGGAGCGAGAGAGCCGTCCTGCAGCTGTCAGAGTCCCTGATGACGTGGATTAGCGAGGAGGTGAGGAGGCGATGAGTCTGCCCGGGTTCCAGAACCAAGCTGGAACGCACGCGGCCGATGTGACATCGGGTGAAGGCGGTAACGCATTTTGGAGCATGCGCGGCTCCTTAGTCAGACCTACGCCCATGTTTGCCTGGTGGGCTTATAAGAGGAGAGGGGAGGAGTTGTCTGCTGATAGGCTGGGGGAAAGAGGGGCGGAGCGTAGACCTCCTGATTGGATGGATCTGGAGCCAGGGTTGTGTAGCCGAGGCTCGATCAGGATGTAGTCTGTCAAAGGCATATGCATATAGATCACATTGTGGGAATGAGAGAGATTGGCGATGCAAGTTTGGGTGCAACTCTGGGGCATTGGATGGGGGTGAATAATATATATGAGCCAGTATTCATGGGATATAATAATAATTTTAAAGTGCAGCATGTTGAACATGCAATGGTTATGTTTTAATCGATGGATGTTGGTTTCATAAAGGGCCAGAGTCATGTGACTGGACATGTGACATAATTAGCACATTAGATTTAGTGTGCGTCTGGTCTTAATGGTCCCGGAAAGGACAGACCGAGTTAGAGCAGGATTAGCATAATTATTATTATACATGATTTATATAGCGCCAACAGTTTGCACAGCGCTTAACAAAATGAAGGCAGACATTACAGTTATATTACAATTTGGTACAAGAGAAATCGGAGGGCCCTACTCATTAGAGCTTACAATCTAAAAAGGGAGGGTCAATTGATACAAAAGGTAATTGCTGTGGGGGATGAGCTGATGGAGGAAGTAAAACAGTGCATCAGTTAGAAGCAAGATGGGCTTCTTTAACCGGTTCCAGACCGGCTCACGTACATATACGGGTTCCTTCAAGAGCCGCCAGAGGGTGCGCACGCGCGTGTGGCCGGCGGTAGCCGTCACCACCGGCAATACTCAATTACGTGCACGAGCGCCAGCACGGGATTTGTGTGTGTGTGTGTAAACACACATCCCTGTGCTGTCAGAGGAGAGGAGACATGTTGTTTGTTCCTACTATGTAGGAACAAATGACATGTCTCCTCTCCTACTCAGTCCTATACCCATACAGTTAGAACACAGTGATCGAACACACAACCCCTTGATCGCCCCCCAGTGTTAACCCCTTCCCTACCATTGTCATTTACGCAGTAATCAGTGCATTTTTATAGCACTGATCGCTGTATAAGTGCCAATGGTCCCAAAAATTTGTCAAGGGTCCAATGTGAATGTCGCAATACGGCAAAAAATCGCAGATCACCGCCATTACTAGTAAAAAAATAAAAATAAACAAGCCATAAATCTTTCCCATAGTTTGTAGACGCGTTAACTTTTGCGCAAACCAATCAATATACGCTTATTTCGATTTTTGTTTACCAAAAATATGTATAAGAATATATATTGGCCTAAACTGATGAAGAAATAATAATAATTAAATGGGGGGGGGGGGGGGGGTATTTATTATAGTAAAAAGTAAAAATATTGTTTTTATTTTTCAAAATTTATGCAATTTTTTTTGTTTATTGCGCAAAAAAGAAAACCCGCAGAGGTGATCAAATATCACCAAAAGAAAGTTCCATTTGTGGGAAAAAAAGGACGGAAATTTTGTTTGGGTACAGCGTTGAACGACCGCGCAATTGTCAGTTAAAGCGCTGCAGTGGCAAATTGTAAAAAGTCTGCAAGGGGGTAAAATCTTCTGGGGCTGAAGCGGTTAAAGAGAAGGTTTTTCAGGAATCATCTAAAGATAGATAGATTAGGGAACAGTCGGACAGATTGGGGTAGAGAGTCCCAAAGGATGGGAGAAGCCCTGGAGAAATCCTGGAGGCGAGCGTGGGAGGAGGTGACAAGGGATCTAGAGAGCAGGAGGTCTAGGAAGGACCGAAGAGAGCGGGCTTGGTTGGTATTTTTGAACTAGGTTAGTGATGTAGCTGGGGGCAGAGTTATGGATGGCTTTGTAAATTATTGTTAGTACTTTGAATTTTATTTGAGTGAGTGGAAGCCAGTGGAGGGATTGGCAGAGAGGGGTGGAGGACACTGAATGGTAAGGTGGATGAGTCTTGCAGCGGGATTCATTATGGACTAAAGGGGGGTTAGTCTATGTAAAGGTAATCCAATGAGGAGGAAGTTGCAGTAGTCGAGGCTAGAGCTAACCAGGGAGTGAATTAGAAGCTTGGTGATGTCATTAGTTAAAAAGGGGCGTATTCTGTAAATGTTGCGGAGGCTAAGACTGCATGATTTGGACAGGGATTGGATGTGGGCCTGAAAGGACAGTTCTGAGTCTGTTACCCCTAGCACCCTGGCATGTGGGGATAGACTGATCAATGTGCCATTGATCTTGACAGAGAAGTCAGGGGAAGGGGCACGTGGGGGAGGAAATATTAAATGGTTTTAGACAGATTCAGTTTGGGGAAGTGGTTTGACATTCAGGCTGATATGTCTGTTAGTAAATCAATGATGCGTGAGGAGACTGATGAGGTGAGCTGAGCGGCAGAGATAAAGATTTGGGTTTCATTGGCATATAAATGGTAGTGGACCCAGGGAGGACATGTAGAGGTCCAAGGACAGAATCTTGGGGGACCCCAACGGTAAGAGGAGTTGGAGAGGAGGAAGTGGAGTTGTAAGTGACACTGAAGGTGCAGTGAGATGGGCAAGATTCGAACCAAGGGAGAGCGCAGCCATGGAGACAAAGCAAATTGAGTTTTTTGAGGAGGAGGGGGTGATCAACTGTATCAAAGGCAACGGAAAGGTAGAGTACGGAATAATGACTGTTTTGTTTTGGCTGTTAGTAAGTCCTTTGTGAGTTTTAGGAGGGCAGTTTCTGCAGAGTGCTGTGGGCAAAATCCAGACTGAAGGGGATCAAGAAGGTTATTCTCAATGAGGTGGTTGCTCAGTCGGGTGTTGACTAAACGTTTGGAGGCAAAAGGGAGTAAAGAGATGGGTCTTAGGTTGTTAATATTGGTGGGGTCCAGTGAGGTCTTTTTTGGTATGGGAGTGACTAGCGCATGTTTTAGAGGGTTGGGGAAGATGCCAGTAGAGAGGGAGAGGTTGAAGATATGAGTTAGAGTGTAGGATAGAGCCAGATGGTGACTGTAGTATTTGAGAAGGAACAGGGTCCAGGGGGGAGAAGGTTAGGTGGGTGTTAGAAAAAAAAAGTTTAGTGACTTCCTCTATAGTAGCTGTGTTAAAAGAGGAAGTATTTGTGCAAGAGGACAAGGAGTGTAAAGTGAGGGAGATATCTGTAGAGTGGAGATCTCGAGACAAATTGTCTCAATCTTATTTTCTCTTTCGTTTATTGACAGACACAGCGGTCCATTATTCAGAACCATAGGGTTATATCACCCCCTACAGGAGTAGGACACTAGGCAGAAAATCAACTTGGCTACGCCTATTGGCAGTCCTAGGTGATATACACCCCCCCTCTTTGCTATAGGCCTTCAGTTTTTTTTTTCTGCCTAGTCAGGAGTAAGGACCTAGTTCCCTGCTGGGATCTCTGGTCCTGACAAACTTTCCCGGGTGAGGCCCAGGCCTCTGGCTTAGGTGCTTCGGAAACTCTGTCTACCCCCCTCCCCTACAGGGTTGTTACTATGGGGGGGTACACCTTGGCACCCACTGGATGGTTGGGTGAGTGACCAGGCATCCGCAGATCTGCGCCCCCTGCGGTTGCCCTCCACTAATTTAGGCTGCGGCCTACCGACCGGACGACGTTCTTGCCTGCCCTAGAGCGGGTGGCGGAGGTCTCCACTTTCCGTTGCAGGCATCTGCCCTCCTTCCTCAGCTCCAGCCTGGTCCGGTCCTCCTGCGGACCTGTGCACTCGCGGCAGGTGGCTGAAAGCTAGCCTCAGCTAGTTCCCCCTTTGAAAGGCCCAGTGGTGTCCCCTGTGTGGGGCATCCGTAGGCACCCCTGTGCGGGGTCTCAGCAAGTGCCCCCTGTAAGGGGTTCAGTGATGCCCCTGTGCAGGGTATTAGTAGGCGCCCCAGTTTGGGGTCTCGGCTGGTTCCCCTTGTGAGGAGCGTTGGTCAGACCCCATCCCTAAAAAAAAAAAAAACGAGGAACAGGCACAAAACAGTAACTAATAACTGTCCAATAACAGTCCTCCAAACTCCCGTGTCCCGATGTGAGACCAAGCTTCCAGGGACGGCTAAGGGGATAAAATGGCATCGGATCACTTTCGCCGGGCCCGTCAAAAGTCTTGTGAAAACAGTTAGGAGGGGGACAGTGTCTTTTAGGGCTGGCACCCAGCCACTCGGGACCGGAGGAAGCCGGGCTGGCCGGAATGGGCACCGGCGAGGCCAAGAAGGGATCAACTAGCTCAGAGGGGGAACAGACCTCCGGACCAGGGCTGGAGAGCTCTGTTGGAGCAGTAGGGGTGCAACGGATCAAAAAACTCACGGATCGGATCGATCCTCGGATCAGGAGTCACGGATCGGATCATTTTTCGGATCAGCAAATAATAATTGAATTTGCAAAAACCTGTGAAAATTCCGCCACCATATAGTCCCCACTGTAATATCCACGTCATCTCCCCCACTGTAATATCCACGTCATCTCCCCCCACTGTAATATCCACGTCCTCTCCCCCCACTGTAATATCCACGTCCTCTCCCCCCACTGTAATATCCACGTCCTCTCCCCCCACTGTAATATCCACGTCCTCTCCCCTCACTGTAATATCCACGTCCTCTCCCCCCACTGTAATATCCACGTCCTCTCCCCCCACTGTAATATCCACGTCCTCTCCCCCCACTGTAATATCCACGTCCTCTCCCCCCACTGTAATATCCACGTCCTCTCCCCCCACTGTAATATCCACGTCCTCTCCCCCCACTGTAATATCCACGTCCTCTCCCCCCACTGTAATATCCACGTCCTCTCCCCCCACTGTAATATCCACGTCCTCTCCCCCCACTGTAATATCCACGTCCTCTCCCCCCACTGTAATATCCACGTCCTCTCCCCCCACTGTAATATCCACGTCCTCTCCCCCCACTGTAATATCCACGTCCTCTCCCCCCACTGTAATATCCACGTCCTCTCCCCCCACTGTAATATCCACGTCCTCTCCCCCCACTGTAATATCCACGTCCTCTCCCCCCACTGTAATATCCACGTCCTCTCCCCCCACTGTAATATCCACGTCCTCTCCCCCCACTGTAATATCCACGTCCTCTCCCCCCACTGTAATATATCCACGTCCTCTCCCCCCACTGTAATATCCACGTCCTCTCCCCCCACTGTAATATCCACGTCCTCTCCCCCCACTGTAATATCCACGTCCTCTCCCCCCACTGTAATATCCACGTCCTCTCCCCCCACTGTAATATCCACGTCCTCTCCCCCCACTGTAATATCCACGTCCTCTCCCCCACTGTAATATCCACGTCCTCTCCCCCCACTGTAATATCCACGTCCTCTCCCCCCACTGTAATATTCACGTCCTCTCCCCCCACTGTAATATTGGCTGGGTATCGCAGAGTATTGGCTGGGTATCGCAGAGTATTGGCTGGGTATCGCAGAGTATTGGCTGGGTATCGCAGAGTATTGGCTGGGTATCGCAGAGTATTGGCTGGGTATCGCAGAGTATTGGCTGGGTATCGCAGAGTATTGGCTGGGTATCGCAGAGTATTGGCTGGGTATCGCAGAGTATTGGCTGGGTATCGCAGAGTATTGGCTGGGTATCGCAGAGTATTGGCTGGGTATCGCAGAGTATTGGCTGGGTATCGCAGAGTATTGGCTGGGTATCGCAGAGTATTGGCTGGGTATCGCAGAGTATTGGCTGGGTATCGCAGAGTATTGGCTGGGTATCGCAGAGTATTGGCTGGGTATCGCAGAGTATTGGCTGGGTATCGCAGAGTATTGGCTGGGTATCGCAGAGTATTGGCTGGGTATCGCAGAGTATTGGCTGGGTATCGCAGAGTATTGGCTGGGTATCGCAGAGTATTGGCTGGGTATCGCAGAGTATTGGCTGGGTATCGCAGAGTATTGGCTGGGTATCGCAGAGTATTGGCTGGGTATCGCAGAGTATTGGCTGGGTATCGCAGAGTATCGCAGAGTATTGGCTGGGTATCGCAGAGTATCGCAGAGTATTGGCTGGGTATCGCAGAGTACATTGGCTGGGTATCGCAGAGTATCGCAGAGTACATTGGCTGGGTATCGCAGAGTATCGCAGAGTACATTGGCTGGGTATCGCAGAGTACATTGGCTGGGTATCGCAGAGTACATTGGCTGGGTATCGCAGAGTACATTGGCTGGGTAATGCAGAGTACATTGGCTGGGTAATGCAGTTTGTTTACAAGTGATCGCTCCGTCATTTGACGGAGCGATCACATTGTAAACAGTGGCCGGGTGTACCAAGATGGCCGCCGCTCCGGAGCTAGGCCGAAGCCGCGGCCTTTCCTAAGGCCGCCGGGTGTACCAAGATGGCCGCCGACGCTCCGGAGCTAGGCCGAAGCCGCGCCCTTTCCTAAGGCCGAGGCCGCGGAGCGCTCCGCGGATCGCGGGGTGTGCCGATCCGAACGGGGTGACCCGTTCGGATCACGGATCGGCGACGATCCGTTGCACCCCTATGGAGCAGAGTTCAAAATTTCAGAGTCCATGCATGTTGGTCCGCATGCTGTCTGCAAATGGAACCATCTTGCAGGCGGACCCTATACATCTTGGGTCCCAAAGTCTGCAACAATAGCAGGAAGCCAATGAGTGTTGGATCGGGCCCATACCTTTTGTTGGGCTGTGAATCGGGGGAGCTCATCTTTTTTTTGACCATCTTATCTTGGGACTGCAGTGCATGTTCCTGGATCCTTTGTCCAAAACAGTCCATGGCTGCCGACCCAGATGGAGTTCAGCTGGAGTTTTCCCGGTGGTTGCATGTGGTGTGTTTCTGTAAGCAGGAAGGAAGGAGTCCAGCTGCTGGGGTGACAGAGACTGTTGTTTACTTGCAGCCACTGTAGCTTTGAAATAACATTTGAAAGTCTGCACAAACCGTTCTGCTTGACCATTTTGTAGCTGGGTGGCAAGGTGCGGTCAACTTGTGCTTGATGTGGGCAGTCAGAAAACGCTGAAACTCCTGACTGGTGAATTGTGCACCGTTGTCTGTGACGATTTCTCTGGGGTATCCAAATGTATCAGCGAGATGTAACAGTATGGAAATTGTCACCTTAGTCATTGGCTGAGTAACAGGAATGACCTCAGGCCACTTTGGGTGTCCACTATGATCAAGAAGGTGTGTCCTCTGATCGGGCCTGCAAAGTCTAAGTTTAGGCAAATCCAGGGACCCGTGGGCCAAGTCCAGGGCTGGACACACCCCCGAGGAGGGTCTCTTGCAGTTTGTGCACAGTTTGAGCCCAAGTGTTCACATACAGTGCCTTGCAAAAGTATTCGCCCCCTTGGCATTTTTCATGTTTTGTTGCCTCACAACCTGGAATTAACATGGATTGATTGAGGATTTGCATCATTTAATTTACAGAACATGACCACAACTTTGAAGATGTGTTTGTTGTTTGCTTCACAAAAAAGAAAAAAAAAATAGGACAAAATAACAGAAAAAGTCAATGTGCATAACATATTAATACATTTACCCCCCTAAAGTCAATACCCTTTGCGGCTATCACCGCTCCAAGTCGCTTTGGATAAGTCTCTATGAGCTTGCCACATCTTAACACTGGGATTTTTGCCCATTCATCCTTGCAAAACTACTCCAGCTCCTTCAAGTTGAATGGTTTGCACTTGTGAACAGCAATCTTTAAGTCTGACCACAGATTTTCTATTGGATTGAGGTCTATGCTTTGACTAGGCCATTCCAACACATTTACATGTTTCCCCTTAAACCACTCAAGTGTTGTTTTAGCAGTACGTGTGGGGTCATTGTCCTGCTGGAAGGTGAACCTCCATCCTAGCCTCAAATCACACAGAGTGGTACAGGTTTTGCTCAAGAATATCCCTGTATTTAGCACCATCCATCTTTTCCTCAACTCTGACCAGTTTCCCAGTCCCGACTGCTGAAAAACATCCCCACAGCATGATGCTGCCACCTCCATGTTTCACTGTGGGGATGGTGTTCTTTGGGTGATGTGATGTTAGGTTTGCGCCAGACATAGCGTTTTCTTTGACCAAAAAGTTCAACTTTAGCAATAGTGACCTTTGATCTCAGTAGCATAAAGAAGATCAATTTTTGGGTGTGTTTTTTTTTTTTTTTGTTGGTATGGGGCCATTCAGCAGAGCTACTTGGGGAAACTTGGGACAATCTGTCTGAAACTTTCTGGATAAGGTTGAACATTTTGTTACAAAATCCCCTAATTTTCGGGCATTCCCACCAAACTTGTAACATGGAGCCTAGTGTGTTACAGTCCCTGAAACATAAAGGGGAGGATGAAGGGAAGATGGCAGCAAGTCTGGAAGGAACCAGAGGTTGGCCGTTATTTATTTTTTGCATAAACATTTTATTGAATGTTTTTGAAAACCGCACAATAAACACGAGAAATGCCACATACGTTGTACAGTCATGTATATCAGAAAAGACAAGTTATTGGTAATATCTTCCAATGGGTAAGAATAGGGTCTCATGCCATGAAGAACCCACAGTAATAGATCAAACATAGACAAATTCGAATGAACATTTAACCCGTGTTCCTGAGAGAACTATCCTAGATTGCCAGGAACGACCACTGCGTATTTATATAAAATAAGTAGTCTTCTCGGGGGTCTGTCAACTCTGCTATTCTCACTCACCGGAGCCGAGCCACAAAGGGGGGTATAGGAGGAAAAAAAAGGGAGGGGGGCTGGAGAAGAAAGGGAGAGGGGAAGCAAGAAATAAAATGTAAAGGATGGGGATGGGGTGGGGACACCACCAACTGCCCTCCATCTATTATAGCCAAGTGTATGGATGCAATGTCATAGGTGGCATGCCAGGATACCTGTCACGATTTTCTGTAATTTTGGTGTAATCCGATATTAATTGGCAGACTGGTGTAGAGCTTGATATGAGCGTGAACCTTGAAAGGTTGTCCAGAGCGTCCATATATCAGAGTATTTGGAAACTTTATCAAGAGTGATATGGATCAGCGCCTCCATCTCAGCTATATGGTCACTACGCCAGAGCCTCCCCAGTGAGGGAGGGTCTGTGGATCTCCAATGTACTGGGACACACAACCTTGCAGCATTGATCATATGCATAGCAACCGATTTGTAGTAGCGCTTTTTAGATATCTTGGAGTGATGTAGAAGGTACTGGGCTGGAGAAAACTTCAGTATAAGCGATGAAACCGCCAGTATCATATAATGAAACTTAAGCCGATTGGATTGGATTATTGGGCACTCCCACCAACTGTGTAGGAGAGTGCCTGTCTCTTTGCCACATCTCCAACAACAATCCAGTACCGAGGGGGCAAATTTGTGAATCATATCTGGAGTTCTATACCACGCGTCTTCAGTTTATACCCATTTTCTTAGGTTGAGACATTTAAAGGGGTTGTAAAGCTAAAAACAAATTGGGCAATATCTGATCTATATGCTATCATGAATCTAGCTGTTATTTCTGCCCAAAAAATGTATTTACCTGTTAGATAAATAGGGTTTATCAGCACTTCCTCCTTTCCTCTCTGTATGTTCTCCTCAACTTCCGGGTTTTCGGGCATGCTCCCTGCAGCAACATCACGGCTTTAAAGGAAGGCTCCCCTGCCTCCCGTGCCTGTGAACGCACACAGCATCTCCCCGTAGGGATGTAGTCCCTAGGGAGGGGGCGAGCACGCTGACTAACCCCCAACCAGAACGGCTCGGATGATGGGGGCAAGCTTCTAGAGGAGAAGCAGGAAGTTGAAAATTCACACACAGAAAATTTACTTTCACACAGGAAAACGAAGGAAAAGGTAAGTGAACCAACAGTACACTACCTTAAAGGAACATATTTAGAAAATAAAAAACAAACCTTTAGTATCACTTTAAAAATCCTTTGTGGACATATAAATGGATGCGCTCCCAACTAGCCTCATTTAACTCAATCCCCAGTACATTCTCCCAGAATGTGTGGTCAGTGCAGAAAATATCTGATGAATTCTCAAACAGTGCAGCATAAAGCATTGAAATCACATGATTTTGGGGGGGAAGATAGGGAGAAGAGTGACTCAAACACTGTGGGAGATTTGGTGAAGCCCGTTCTACGGGTTGTGGACAATTCATGTAATGTTGGTGTTGAATGTATGACCAGAAGGGAAAGGACTTCAAAAGGCCTCTACAGAAAAAATGTTTAGCCAGCATCTCAGTAAATGGCCATTCTGCTGCTAGAAAGGTCCCAGCTAGACCTGGAGGGAAGTCTGGGTTGTTTCGCACTGGAGTCATCGAGCAAACTTTAGCAGATACTGCATGCTTGGCACGTGCTCTATCAAAGGCATGAGGGGTAGCTCTTATCAGGGGATGAGAAACTGTGCCGAGGCATGGTCTTTAGGGAGCTAAGGAGTCTCCCTTAAAGCAGCGTTCGAGGCCAGACTCTCCAGGTTCACCCAGCTTTTACACTAAGAATGAACCCTCCAATCGATCACGCGGGCAAGGTGGACCACCCAGTAGTAGCGTTGCAAGTCTAGAAGCCCAATCCCACCACATGACTTTGGCATCGCAAGTTTCGACCAACTTATCTGTGCAGGATTGCTGCCCCATAGGAAAGCTCTACATATGGATTTGTACAATGCAAAAAAGCGAGGTAAGCGAATTGGTATAGTCTGTAACTTATAAAGCAAGCGTGGAAGGACTGTCATCTTAATGTTGGATGCACGTCCAAACCATGAGTTAGTGGGAGCATCCCATTATTGAAGATCGCGACACAAGGCTTGCAGTTCCACCAAGAAGTTCCTGTTCTAGAGTTCTGAGAGGTCTGCCGGGAGTTGTATACCTAAATGGGTGATAGTATCTGGTTTCCATTGAAAAGGGAAGTTAACCTGGTATTGCTTGGCTAGTTCCTTAGGTAGTGAGATATTTAGTGCAAACGACTTGGAGTGGTTGATTTTCAGATTGGACAAGAGCTTAAAGTTATCGAGGACTTTCATGAGGTTAGGGAGTGACGTCAACTGAGAAGAAAGAAAGAGCAGAACATCATCTGCAAAACCGGCAATCTTGTATTTCCAAGAACGGACACGTAAGCCCTTAATATCGGGGTACGCTTGAATGCAGCGGAGAAGGGGTTCCAGTGTAAGGATGTAAAGCAGGGGGAGGAAGAGGGCACCCTTGTCTGGTCCCATTATGGATAGAGAAGGAGCTCAACAGGTGGCCATTAACCTCACTCTAGCTCTGGGATTGGCATACAAAGAGCGGAGGAAGGTTCTCATACGTGTCCTGATCCCCAGAACACCCAGAACCACCTCCACAAAGTCCCAGGCCACCCTGTCAAACGCCTTCTTAATGTCCACTGCAAGAAAGCCCTCTTGTTGGCTAGATGTAAGCCGATGATGTAAATTCAAATCTTTAATAGTGTTGTCCCTGGCTTCTCTGCCCGGGACAAACCCCACTTGATCCAAACCCACCCAGGCCAGAACGTTGTAAGACAAACGCATCACCAAGATCTTGGAGAACAACTTGATGTCCACATTAAGACGAGAAATTGGACAGTAATTGGCGACATTGGTAGGTTCTTTCCCTTCTTTAGGGATAACCAATGCCTCAAGAAGGCTTTCCGACATGCAGGGCCCAGTAGACAATAAAAAAGAATGCCTTAAAGCCCGAGACCAAAGACTCGAACGCCTTATAGTATTGTGCCAGAAAATCATCTGGGCCTGGGCATTTACCTGGTTTCATGGTCTTCAGAGCCAGTTTCCATTCTTCTTCCATCAGCGGGGCTTCCAAGGCCTCAGAGTCTTCTGCTGATAAAGCAGGGGGACCATATTGTTGCAAAAATGCTTGTATCAGTTCAGCACGATTACTCACTAACGCCATACTAGATTCACTGGTCTTTTAGGTTATACAGCTTGCTATAGAAGTTTTGAAACTGTTGGGCGATGTCCTCATTTTTAGAGGGAGTCACACCTGATGTATCTATAATGTGGTGAATTGTGGAAGCAAGCATGCGTTGCTGAGTAGCCCTATCAAAAAGCCTACCTGGCTTATTTCCATGTTCATATAACAATTTCTGGGTTATGGTATTCCGAAGCCGCGCCCTTTTAAAGAGTTCTTCTAATAGGAGTGAGCGTGTTTCCTCCAGTTCCTGTGCCGTCCTAAGTGCCTGTAACTGTATGTGTTGGGCTCCCAGCTTGCGAATCTTATCAGAAAGATCCATTATTGGAGTTTGGCTTTCCTTTTTCTTCCGAGCCGCTATAGAAAGCAAGTAACCTCTTATGGCACATTTGTGTGCCTCCCACTGCGTCATATAAGAGACTTCTGAGGTGTAATTTCGACGAAAAGTCACCAATCTTCTGTCTAGTAGATTCTAGGTCACTGAGATCCGAGAGGAGGGATGCATCCATCCTCCATATTTTAGTAGAGGTGACTCTATCTGGGAACCGCAAAGGCATGGTTACCTGGTGATGATCAGACAATACCATGTTTTCTATGGTGGTACTATGGAGGTAGGAGAGGTCAGCTTGCAGAATGAATATATAGTCCAATTTTGAATAACGATTGTGCGATAAGAAAGTATAATGTCTATCTGTCGGGTAAAGGGTCCGCCAAGTATCGTGTAATGCAAGAGAGGCCAATTGATCTGCCTGAAGAGCAGAAAAGGGAAGAGTTAATGCCCCATTGGAGGTGTCGGAGGATTTAGGGGGACATTAAAGTCCCCTCCAAGAATTAAGAGGCCAGTCCGGAAGAGCGTAAGTTTCATAATGACATAAAGGTTACCTGTTTGGAGTTAGGGCAATACACATATGCCATTGTCACTGGTCTCTTCATCCAGGTCCCTTTTTTAAGAAACTAAATCTACCATCTGGATCCAGTAATTGATCTGTCAGCTGAAATGGCATTGATTTGGAGAGCAGAATCAAGACTCCCTTTGTCTTGGAGTCAGCGCAGGTAGCATGATACACCATGGGGAATCTGTTGTTAGAAAGGCGTGGAGTAGAATTAGACTTGAAGTGCGTTTTTTTGCCAAAAAACTTAAGCCCTATGGCGATGTGCTTCTGCAAGAAGGCTGCTACGCTTCTCTGGGACATTAAGACCTTTAACATTGAGAGAGTATACTTTGAGAGAGAGAGAGGAGCTGAGCAATTTGGGTGTCAAGGCATGTTCAGAAACCTAGGCACCTGAGTAAAGCTGTTCACAAAAGCAACTCGCCAAGCGATCTGGATGAAGAGGGCAGTTGCAAAGAACAAGAGGAGACGAGAGAAAGAAGAGAGGGACAAATACAAAAAAAAAGGAAAGGGGGGGAGCTATAGGCTGGGATTAAAAGGGAAAGAGGATGGATCTACTACGTGTAGCTCGTTCAGAGTGAGAGGGGTGTGTAAAGTCCCGAAAGAAGGTAAAATACTAACTAAACACTTATATTAAATATCCAAGGTGGATACAGACCTGCTAGTCCACCTAAAAGGGAAAATATAGGGGATGAAGGGAAAGGTTGGCCAGAGAAGTTCGGAGGGGAACCTGCCTCTCCAGGATGGGAAACGGGTCTAACACGGACGTGAACCAACACTGTCGACAACCTAGCATCTCCACTTAAGGGATATGCAATCTTAGGAGGGAGATCTTTAGCCAGGTGGGAGTCGGAGTGCCGACCGATCAGCCCCTAAAATCTGTGAGGCACCTGTCAGTTCTCTCCTAGACCCAGAGCCAGGGTACTAAGGCAGTTCACTGTTCAGTCCCTGGGGTAGTAAAGAAACCTAAGCTGCATCAATGACCAGCCATTTTTATGCCGGGCAAGGTCTTCCACTGCAGGGTGTGCACCAAAGTGTACCAATCTGCAGGTTGGAATTTATCCCCCTTTCCAACAGGCACACACATTAGGCGTATGTAACAGTGCATATCAACCATATCATAGGGGCTGAGGATTTTGATGAGGTCCTGAACCGCCTTAGGGATGTCTGTAATAGACTCTGGCATGCCTCTGATGTGAAATTATTTCTCCTTGAATGATTTTTTAGGTCATCTATCTTGGCCAGGGCCTCGTCCAGCTGCTCTTGTATAACCTGGATATGGTCTGTTTTGGTTGGCCCTGAATACTGTGATGTCTAGCTTGTGTTCGATTACTTCCATTCTGGAGGTTTTGGAAGTCTGAGCGGATGTCATTTTAGTAATTTTGTTAGCTGTTTGCGTGAGGCCTCTGTCCAGCAGCTCTGATAGTTTAATGTACAGATCTCCTGCATTGAGGGGAATGTCTGTACCTGGGCCTCCTGGGGTAGAAATAGCTTCCAGGCGTGCAGGGGTTTCTCCCATAGGGAATAGCATGTACTTATCCAGAGAATGCTCAATGAGCATTTCCGTTGATGCAGAGGAATGGGGACAAGTGGGTGCCAGGGGTGTGTAGGCTAGAGTTTCGTGGGTCTGTACTTGCCTTTGCTCCATCTGTTCTCCCGTGCATGGGTCTTGCGGCTGAGATGCAGCCGCCATCTTGGATTCAGCCCGTTTTCCTTCGGAGGAGAATTGCGGTCCCAGGTCCCGTCTAAAAGATCTTCCAGACATGTAGGTGATGCGGGGGGCTCTCCGACTGATTCCCGCTGAGGGCGGGCGTCCTGCTGGTTACGATCCGGTGCTGGGATGGCTGGATGATCGGTGCAGCGCAGTCTGCGGCCTATGGTCTGAGCACTGACAGGCTGACCCCCCACCCCTTCAACCGCTGCAGCAATGCTGGCAGCACTCGTACATCTATTTCCCAAAGTCAACCTCTGGATATGACGCTAAGCATGTGCACTCAACTTCTTTGGCCGACCATGGCGAGGCCTGTTCTGAGTGGAACCTGTCCTGTTAGACCGCTGTATGGTCTTGGTCACCGTGCTGCAGCTCAGTTTCAGGGTCTTGGCAATCTTCTTATAGCCTCTAGGCCATCTTTATGTAGAGCAACAATTATTTTTTTCAGAGAGTTCTTTGCCATGAGGTGCCATGTTCAAATTCGAGTGACCAGTATGAGAGAGTAAGAGCGATAACACCAAATTTAACACACCTGCTCCCCATACACACCTGAGACCTTGTAACACTAACGAATCGCATGACATCAGGGAGGGAAAATGGCTAATTGTGCCCAATTTGGCCATTTTCACTTAGGGGTGTACTCACCTTTTGTTGCCAGCGGTTTAGACATTAATGGCTGTGAGTTATTTTATTTTTGACAGCAAATTTTACACGGTTAGGCCTTTCACACGGGCGGCTGTTCTGCCGCTGTTAAACCCCCCCCCCCCCCCCCCCCCCCCCCCTTTTTTTTTTTTTTTTTTTTATTCCAAGACTCCAGGCATGGTGATCACTTGCAGTTGTACATTGCGATTGGCAGCTTTTACGTGCATTTACATGCGGCTGTGGTGGAACATTCTTGCCATTTCTGATATGCTTCCTGTTTGTCTTTCCTCATTGCCACCGCTATCCGCAGGTTAAATAGTACACTGCGAGTACCTGTCCATACATATATATATTGGGGGGCTGGGGGATAGATTACAACCAAAGTCACTTCATTGGGTGATGAAGGAAGTCAAGTACATTTGATGTAAAAATGGTAAGTACGTTCGATGTTGAATGGAAAAAGTTTGGTACATTGTGGTGTTGACAGTTTAGAACTTTCATAAATTTATAATTCAGATTTTTCTATGTGTTGAAGTGAATTGTAGCGTTATTGTATCAGCCCTTGGCTGCCGTCGAGAAACTTTTAGTGTCGGTTCACACGGGAGGCTTAAAAGTCGCACGACTGCAGCCGCCCCGTACAGCGCAGCTTGCAAATCGGCTTCTGTATAGAAGTCAATGCAAGCCGCCCCGAATTCGCCCCCAAGTAGTACATGAACCTTTTTTTTTTTTTTTTTTTTTTTTTAAACCAGAGCGACTTTAGTTGCTCTTGGTAGAGAACGGTTCCATTGTACTAAATGGAGCACAACTTGTTAGGCTGACTTATAATATAAACTAAAACTTGCGCTGGTGGAATAATAAAATTAGTGAAATAATGGTGCGAACAACTATAGACCACAGCAGCTGTTACAAAGGTGCTAGAACCTTAAGGAATGGATATACAAATTTTTAACAGTGCTAATGGATTATTAGCACAAATGTAAACAATAAAGTGCAAAGTGCTTCCAACGGCAATTTAAGTATCCAGGTTGAAAGGAGTCTCAAAAAACACACCCAAAGAACACACTCCCCTCCTGTGACCCCACTCACCAGAGCTTATGGACCCTCAGCTTTGCAGTCCAGGGGTCAAAAACGCGTAGAGAAGAAGGTATATAGTGAAGTACTGCCGACATTCCGTTAATGCGCATTAACAAAAAAGCCACTCACAAGACGGTTTGAAAAACAGGCATCAGTGTGTTCCGGGTTCGCATTTGCAGCGTGCGTTCCACGGATACCGGAAGTTGCGTCACTGGTACGTAAACCGGAAATGCGTTGCTGCATTTCGCTCCTCCTCCAGGGCATCATCAAGGACATCCTTGATGACGCCCTGGAGGAGGGGCAAAACATGTTGACTCATTTCCTGTTTACGTACCAGTGACGCAACTTCTGGTATCCGTGGAGGCATGCTGCAAATGCGAACCCGGTACACACTGATGCCTGTTTTTCAAGCCATCTTGTGAATGGCGTTTGTGTTAATGCGCATTAACGGAATGTCGGCAGTACTTCACTATATACCGTCTTCTCTTTTTTTCCAAATACTTATCCTCTAAATCAGGGGTCTCAAACTGGTGGCCCTCCAGCTGTTGCAGAACTACAATTCCCATAAGGCATTGCAAGACTGACAGTTACAAGCATGACTCCCATAGGCAGAAGTATGATGGGACTAGTAGTTCCGCAACAGCTGGAGGGCCGCCAGCTTGAGACCCCTGCTCTAAATCATCCTTTGAAGCCTCTGGTCTTGGATCCATATACCACAACCCCACTAAGCATTTTTGACCCCTGGACTGCAAAGCTGAGTGTCCATAAGCTCTGGTGAGTGGGGTCACTGTAGGGGAGTGTGTTCTTTGGGTGTGTTTTTTGAGACTCCTTTCAACCTGGATACTTGACTTGCCGTTGGAAGCCCTTTGCACTATACTTTATTGTATTTTATTACTGCACTTTGCACTACATTGTTTACATATAATCCATTAGCGCTGTTAAATATTTGTATATCCATTGTTAGGCTGACTAGTCGCATAACAGGTTGCCCCTATGTGAACTGGGACTTGGGCTTCTTTCATACTTTGGGCCAGGGGGGAGGTAATAACAGGGGGTTATCCACATTTTTAACATTCCCGCCCACCTACAAGCCAATGTGGTGCTGCTCGGATGCGTATACAATTCCAGTGCCACATGCGTAGTTTGACAGGCAGCATCTGCAACACAGGAGCCTTGCACAACTGATATCATCTCAGGGACTCTCTTGTAGACATCCACAAAGCAAGAGTTCTAAAACATTCTCACAATTGTACTGTATCTTGTGAAGACTGAGACAAACCTTTACCAGTATAATGGTGATATTCATAAATTGGTTAACGTAGAAGCATCTATCTTCTGATGTATTTTTATGTCTTACAAAATATTTAGCATGGGTTACATTTTATTTTCATATTTTTATATATATATATATATATATATATATATATATATATATAATTAATTATGTGTGTGTGTGTGTGTGTGTGTGTATGTGTGTGTATGTGTGTATATATATATATATATATATATATATATATATATATATATATATATATATATATCTCTCTCTCAGTATTATGTGTAGGTGTTTTATCACTAGTTTGGATCAACTGTTTCCCTGCCTTACCATACTGATGAGTATTGTAAAGCAAAGCGGTCAGCTGCTTGCAGTGTGTAAAAGTTCCCATGATAATATCACAAGATTTCCCTTTGATAATGTTCAGGCATTGCTTATGTGATACAGAGCCAAGCTCTTGCACAGCTTACTTTTTGTCTTCGCACTAGATCACCAAATTGCCACAAACTTCAGTCAGTTTGTGAAAGTTCATTTAAAGGAACTATGTAGTGGGTTTGTAAATATTTTCTTGCTCATAAGGGATTAAACAATCCCCAAGGGTGTTCGGCCCAGGTACGTGAGGCTCTGGCATTTGACTGTGAATGGAGGGCGCAGGTGCACCATCCAGCCCCGCTGCCAGCAGCCTTTCAAATTCTGAGAGACTGACATCTGCTGCGGCTGGGTGGTACACCTAGTGACCTAAATGTAGCCCCCCCCCCCCATGAACAAATGCTCAGAATGAAAAAAGTCTGTGTTCCAAGCATTCATCCCTGGGCGCATACTGCCCCAAACCTTTGTACTGCTAGCTGCAGCATTCTTCCACAGCAGCTGCCAGCCTGTCGTAGAATTTTAAAGACTGGCAGCAGCGGGGCTGGACAGTGCACCTGTGCCTGCTGCCCCCAGGTAGTTATACAACAGGGCATCATGCCCTGGGGCTACACACCCAGTGTGCATGGAGCCCTAAGCTTTAAGAAAGGTGACAAAAAAAACCTTGCAAATTTTGAATGCGAATATTGTGTACACTTTTTGAGTCAACAGGTAATGCTCTGAGCTTTTTTCCATAGTTTTCTGCATCTTATTTTCTTTTTAATTGTAAAAAAAAAAAAAGCTGTATAGGCTGTAGATTTAAATTTAAATAAGGAAAAAAAGTCAGAGTCTTGGTTTCAAGCCTGTTTTCCTTTGTTTTGGACTGATGGAGGAAGTGATAAAATACACTTCTGTCATTTCCTAAAGACTGTTGTCACTAGGACAGAGTGTTAGCAATCCAATATTTTACAGTCCTCACCAGAACATAAATACAACTGTTTTGTGGCAAGTGTCTAGGAAACAATTTCCCCTTATACCTTAATTTCCCCTACTACTTGCTATGACTCCTATACGGGATGGCCACTGATGACAAATAAAAAATTATAGAATTTTTTTATTTTTCCCTACTGTATCCAAACCTAAAAACAAAAGATAAACGTTTTGGCTGTAGATATACTTTAAGCGGGTAAGTGATTTTCTGTCAGCTAATTTATTAGCTTTTGCTTTTTCTCATTACACATTGGGGGATCTATTAATGTAGCTCACAGAGAAGCAATACAGATGAGGATCATTGTGAAATTGTAAGAGATATTCTGTCAGCCCTCTGCAGTACTGTAAGTCTTCTCAACCACTCTGCTCATCACAACAGGGAGAAATGTGAATAAAATAAATTTCTATTGTTTCCAAAGGACAACTTTTTGAATGACCACTCATTTTAAACAAAATCTGTTTTATTGCACATAAATATATTATGCTTATACTCCTCTTTTTTTTTCACTCAGATTAGAAATGTAGATACCAATCAGTGCTTGGATAATATGGCACGAAAGGAGAGTGAAAAAGTTGGTATTTTTAACTGCCACGGAATGGGAGGAAACCAGGTAGGACTTTTTACATCCAATAAAAAAAACAATTTCTCTTATATTCACCGACCGACACAGCTCCTCTCTGTAACAAATGGGTTGTTAGCCTTATCACTAGGAGAATACTAGGCATAGTTGTAATACAACACTCAGAACTCTTAGTTCCGCCCAGGGGGCGGTCCCTTGGGTAACAACCCTCCTGTCTGCAGACAGACCTCAGTTTTATTTTGCCTAGTAAAGGAGGAAGACCTAGAAACCCTGCGGGCCCATCGGTCCGTGTTTTTTTTTTTTTTTTTTTTTTTTTTTATGCAGAAGCTTGGCTTTTTGCGCAAGATGACTGATCCTGTAATCTACTATCAACAGCCGGCTGGGTGGGGTGACAGGCTGGATACCCTTATCCTTGTAGTCTCCCCAGACCGGCCATCGAGCGTGTGCAGGTCGCAGCTACGGCTCGGCAGGCCACAACGAAACCTCAGCTCCAGAGGTGGTCGTGAGCTTTTATGCTCCGGGGCGTACATATGACCGGGCTACTGATGTCTGTGTCACAGTATGCCGAGGCCAGCAGCTACCTCTGTACCGATCAGAGAGTAGATCTGCAGTGGAATGTCTCCCAGCTCTTCAGGACTGGTAAGTACAGCTCTCCCTGCCTCGGTGGGGCTGAGCAGCTGGGCATTCCCTGGGAGGTCGATTCGGGGGTTCCTCTCCTCCCTCTCTAACCTCTCCAGTCCCTATCTTCCCTCCCCCCCCTCCCTGGTGGGGTGCTGCATGTGGCTACTGAGCGGTGTTTGTCTGTATATACAGGGATCTTTGTGGGCTCTCATCTGAGATGCTGGCTGGCTGGGGGTGTCCTGGGTCCTGTGGGTTATGCTCCCGGAAGGTGCCTGTGAGGATCTGCTGTGGTCTGGTGCGGTGCTGTGTTTCTGCTATCATCTTTGCTTTCTGTACCTCATGGAGCTGCTGGCGGCCATTTTAGGTGTGGGCGAGGGCAGATTGACTTC
The DNA here is from genome assembly GCA_028564925.1 of Lithobates sylvaticus. Taxonomy (NCBI): domain Eukaryota; kingdom Metazoa; phylum Chordata; class Amphibia; order Anura; family Ranidae; genus Lithobates; species Lithobates sylvaticus. The sequence continues at coordinate 288,969,390 of CM053030.1, forward strand.
CTGGACTCCAGCGGCCATTTTCCAAGTGATCTCCTATTCAGGACACTGGCGGACATTTTCTGGAAGTCTGAACACGTTCTCAGTGTTCTCTAGCAACAGCATGACTCATGTGTTCTCACAGCCATTTTCCCTGTGTTTCCTGTCTGTGTACTGGACGCTGGGCAGCCATTTTATTGAAGCAAGAGCAAATTTCTAGAACTTTTTAGCACTCATTCTAGCGGCTGACACAGACACAGTTTTTGTTTCCTCTGCACTTGGGAGCACTCAGGGACTACAGGCACTACTTGTGGACAGCGCAGAACTCCTCAGGGTGGTGAGTCCGGCGAAATGAGCCCCTCAGTCAGCGGCGGCAAGGAGGGTGGGACTGTCACTGTCCTAAGTCCACTTCGGGTGGCAGACAGGATAGGGTCAGCATGGCTTCAGAAACTAGTGTTTCTTCCCCTGGAATCCAGGCAATTGTAACCGGGTCACCTGCGGATTGCGCATTACCCATGGGCACCCTGACGGCGGTCCTCAATTTACTGGTTGCCAAGATGGAGGCGGTGCGTGGGAAGAAGGTGCACTAAAGAGGCCCCTCCCCCTCGTCCTCTGGGGAGAGCGCTGACGCAGACTCGGGTCCTGCTGAGGCTGGTGACCCCTGCTCTGTCTTGTCAGATGACGCTGACCAGGGCCGGTTCGGACCGGAGGATGAGTCCCCGTCCGGGCGCGCGACAAAGCGCTTGTTGGAGTACTTATCACAGCTGTGTGTGATTCCCTGAAGATTCAGGAGCCAGCAGATTCCTCTGCTGATGTACCGGTCCCTTTTGGGTCCCGCAAGCCATCATGTTCACCTAAGGTGTTCCCGTATCTGACTTATTTTGACAAGTTTATTTACAGGGAATGGGGTCGCCCGCAACGGACCTTCGGTCCCCAAATACATGACGGTGCGTTACCCTTTTGAGGAGAGCGTTCTCAAAAGATGGTCGGCTCCTCCGGTCGTGGACCACCCAGTATCCATGTTAAATAAAGTAATAACGATCACGGTTGAGGGGACTCCTGCATTTTTAAGGATCCCACAAACAGGAAGGCCGAGGCAGTGGCTCGTTCCTCGTTTACGGTGGTGGGGTCAGCCGTGCGACCAGTACTGGCATCCCCACTTGTGTCGCAGACACGGACTGAGTGGGCAAAACTTTTGCACCTCCTGTCTGCGCGGAACTAGCAGACCAACTAGTGCAAGGCCTTAAGTACATCTGTGACGCGGCCCTGGATACTCTCCCTCTGTTATCCAGGGCTTCAGTTTCAGCTGTGGTGCTGAGGCGCCTGATTTGGCTAAAATGCTGGTCTGCTGACCAGGCATCCAAAAAAAGCCCGGACGGATCTTCCCTTCCTTGGCAACCGGCTCTTTGGAGCCTCATTAGATGACATTGTTAAAAATGCCACCGGTGGTAAGAGTACACTACTCCCACAGGCCAGGAAGGCTAAGGAGCCACGCCGTAGGCAAGGGCCCTCCTTTTCCGCTCACAAACGGCTTTTTCGTCCGCCCGGAGCTTCGACAAAGCGTCCAAGCCCGACAGGACGTCCACGGACGATCAAAGACGTCCCTGGACCCGCAAGCCTAACAAGCCTGCGAATAAAAGTGCTACCGCATGAAGATTTGCCCCCACCCATATCTTGGGCGGGGGTCGTCTTCAGGAGTTTGCAGCACGGTGGTCCTCACGGTTGTCCGACCAATGGGTCTGCAATCTGATTTCCACAGGCTACAAGATAGTTTCTCTCTTGGCCGCCAAACAGTTTCTTCCCCTCCAGCATGCCCGTATCCCCGGCTCGCCGGGAGGCCCTCTTGGTGGCGGTAAGGGATTTGCTGAAGTGCGGGGTGATTGTACAGGTTCCGGAATCGGAAGCTTCCAGGGATTCTACTCAAATCTGTTTGTGGTTCCCAAGAAGGAAGGGGTACGGCCTATCTTGGACCTAAAAGCCCTCAATCACTTTGTAAAAGTGTAGAGGTTCCAAATGGAATCGGTTCGCTCAGTAGTCGCTGCACTCCATCAAGGGGACTCCCTGGCGTCCTTAGACATCCAGGATGCGTACCTGCACATACCCATATGCCTTCGGCATCAAAAGTTGCTGCGGTTTACAGTCGGGGAAGCCCACTACCAGTTCGTGGCTCGTCCCTTTGGTCTGGCTTCAGCCCCCCGAGTCTTTATCAGGGTATTGGATCCAGTGTTGGCGTTGCTACGGCAACATGGGATCGCGATCATGCGATACCTAGACGATCTTCCGCCTCAGTATTAGACGAGGATGTGGCGATCACCATGCACACTCTGCAAGAATTTGAGTGGCTGTTGAACCTAATGAAGTCGGTGATTGTGCCAACCCAGCGTCTGGAGTACCTAGGCTTGCGGCTGGACTCCAGGGAAGTGAGTGTTTCTCCCTTCATACAAATTGCAGACTCTCAGATCTGTGGTGAAACAGCGGATGAACCACAAGTGGTCGTTGCTCCGCTTTTGCATGCGAGTACTGGGGCTCATGGTAGCCTCCTTCAAGGCAGTACCTTATGCCCAGTTCCACACCAGAGTCCTGCAGAAGAAGATTTTGACAAAATGGGACAAATCTCAGTTGTCCCTGGATCGACAGATCCAGGTGAGCCAGTCAGTCAGATACTCACTGATCTGGTGGTTGAGGTTCCCGGTGATTCAGTCTGGGAAATCGGTCTCTCTACATGGTCGATGAGACTGCAAGGGCGTCCGATCAGGATCCAGTCAGACAACGCCACGCCCGTGGCATACGTCAATCACCAAGGGGGGACAAGAAGCTCAGCTGCTGCACGGGAGGTCGCTCACATACTTCGGTGGGCAGAGCGGCACGTACCGGCCCTGTCAGCCATTTTCATCCCGGGAGTGGAGAGCTGGCAGGTAGACTATTTGAGTCGACAGGTGCTGGACCCTGGAGAATGGTCATTGCATCCGGAGACATTCAGGTTACTGTGCCTGAGGTGGGGCACCCCAGGCGTGGATCTGCTGGCCTCCCGTATCAATCGGAAGGTGCCAAGATTCGTGTCCAGGACAAAAGATCCGTGGGCCGACGCGTCAGATGCGCTGGTGGCTCCGTGGGATCATTACCAGCTGATCTACGCCTTTCCTCCACTGAAACTGTTACCACGTCTGCTTCGCAGAGTGGAAGCTGTGGGGATCCCAGTGATACTGGTTGCCCCAGATTGTCCGCACCGTCCCTGGTACGCAGACCTGGTGCGTCTGGTGGCAGACGCTCCCTGACGACTGCCGCTGCAAGAGGACCTTCTGTCTCAAGGTCTGATTCTCCATCCTGCTTTACCATCGCTGACTTTAACGGCATGGCTTTTGAGAGCCAGGTGTTGAGGAATCGGGGTCTGTCGGACTCGGTGATCCCAATTGTGTTGAGAGCGCGGAAATCTTCTTCTCGGAAGATATACCATCGTACCTGGAAGGCCTACATCTCCATGTGTGAGGAGAAAGGATGGCATCCATGCTCCTTTTCCATATCCAGGATCCTGCTGTTTCTTCAGCAAGGAGTAGACCAGAAATTGCCATTAAGCGCCATTAAAGGGCAAATTTCAGCATTAGCTGTTTTTTTTTCAGCGACCCCCCTGGCATCTCACTCCTCAGTGAGTACCTTCGTTCAGGGGGTACGACATGTAGTCCCTCCGGTGCGTCCACCGCTACCCCCTTGGGATCTGAACCGGGTGTTGGCGCTACAAAAACCACCATTTGAAAATATCAGGGAGATTCCCCTGTTGGCCTGCCTAGTGGCCATCACATCGGCCAGGAGGGTTTCGGAACTGGCGGTTTTGTCTTGCAAGTCGCCCTATCTGGCTATCCACAAGGATAAGGTGGTGTTGTGTCCGCAACCGTCTTTTCTACCAAAAGTGGTCTCGGCTTTTCATATCAATGAGGACATTGTATTGCCATCTCTGTGTCCTAAGCCGAAGCACCCTAAGGAGGTGGCCCTTCATGCTCTGGATGTGCTTCGGGCTCTTGAGGTGTATTTGTCTGCCACGGCTCCCTTTTGGAAGTTGGACTCACTGTTTGTTTCGGTGGCTGGTCCAATGAAAGGCATGACGGTCTCGTCGTCCGCCATTTCCAGGTGGATCGGACAGATTGCAGCACCAGCCTACGCCTTGAAGGGGCAGGTGCCCCCCTTTCCGGTAACGGCCCACTCCTCAAGGGCAATCGGAATGTCTTGGGCTTCCGACACCAAGCGTCTGCCACCTCAGGTGTGTAAAGCGGCCACCTGGTCGTCTGTCCACACGTTTACCAAGTTCTACAATGTAGACGTCGGTGCATCGGTTGATGCCTGTTTTGGCTGCAAAGTTTTGCAGGCGGCCATGTAGTTGCAAGTGAATATGCAATATATATTTTCATTTTTTTTTTACTGTTTTTTCGAGAAAAACACAGTACTGTTATGTTAATGCACTGTTGCATTACTTCCGCAGTTTGATGCGGTTTTGGGTGATCACTCCTGTTGAGGATACCCTGATTTTTGTGGTGGTTTTTCCAGCACTGTTGTTTTTTGTGGGTAAAGTTTCACTAGTTCCCACTTGCCACGGTGGATGAAGTTTTTATGCTCTTTTCCCACCCCTCGTTTGGCACTGCTTGGGGACGTCCCATTTGTTACAGAGAGGAGCTGTGTCGGTCGGTGAATATAAGAGAAAATAGGATTTTCTGTACTCACCGTAAAATCCTTTTCTCTGTAATTCACCGACCGACACAGCACCCGCCCCTCCTTTTTTCTTTGTTATACTGCTTGTTGACGTACTGAGGTCTGTCTGCAGACAGGAGGGTTGTTAACAAGGGACCGCCCCCTGGGCGGAACTAAGAGTTCTGAGTGTTGTATTACAACTATGCCTAGTATTCTCCTAGTGATAAGGCTAACAACCCATTTGTTACAGAGAGGAGCTGTGTCGGTCGGTGAATTACAGAGAAAAGGATTTTACGGTGAGTACAAAAAAATCGGGGGGGGGGGGGGGGGGGTGGAATGCACTCGGCTGACACCTGCCAGAGGGGTGACACCATCAAGGAAGCTGACAGTTATAGCGGGTGCTGTCACGCCCCCCTCCCTCCGCCCCCCCATCAATGAAACGATGACAGTGGGCTGCAGCTCAGCAGAAGAGAACTTGGGCAGCGACAATGTGACAGGGGAGGAGCGGGCTGTCAGAATGTTCCCCCGCTCGCAGTGCGGGAGAAGAGCAGCTCTCTTTTTTTTTTTTTTTTTTTCCATAAAGATTTTTATTAAGAATTTTCAACATAACAAAATAATCAAAGCAGTACTGCCGTGTACAAAATAAACATATATGCATCACTTGTCGTGTCATGTAATAAGCAGAACAGTCACAATAACTTTGACCAACATAAGCACATAGTTCCAAAAACATTACATCACTTGGTCCTGTACCTAGAGTCCCTGGGTATGTCAGCCATTCGGCCCGTCCTGACTGTATAGTTTGGCAGGGATAATTCCGCATCTAGGGGCCCTCCCTGGGTCAGGGGGGCGATATGATTCAGGGGGACGAGGTGTCAGGGAAGTATGCCATTACAGTGGCCTCCGTATCGGTAGCGTCTGGGCCTGCATACAGACTAGGAATGCGAGGGATATACTTGTTTGGTGACCTGCGTCGCTTCCATTCGTGGCAATCGGAGTTTTTTCATTTTCCTATTGTGAAGGCCCGGGAAGCGACAACGTTTATGGTCGACACTCTTTACTGAAGCGTTGAGTGTGCAAGATCATTGCCTACAGTACAGAAGGATATTAGATGCAGAGTAGAGTAAGATAGTCTGGGAGGACATGGGTGGAGGAAGAAAAAGTAAAGAGAAAGAAGAGGGGGGGGGGGGGGAGAGGTGAGGATGGGTAGTGAGGGTTGGGAAGAAGGGGGGGGGGATATAGGAAGGACTGGGGGAGGCACCGTTTCAGAGTCTACCGAGGAGGGGGTGGGGTCACCACCAACTACCCTCCTCTGGGTGTATCAAGCTATTTACGTGCTGTCTTGCCCTAAGGGGGGTTACCGTGGATCAGGTCTTGGCAGCCTTGCGTCTGGCGATAGTCAAGCCAGGGTGACCAGATTGCAGAATATGTATCGATCCTATCATGGGCCGTGCTAATCAGCTCCTCCATCATCGCTATCTGGTTCATCCTGGTTACCCATTCTTTTAATGACGGGGGAGATTTGGACCTCCAGTGTACAGGGATACACAACCTAGCTGCATTGATCATATGCAGTGCGATTGACTTTTGGTATTTCCTGCGCGGAATTTTGGATATGTGCAGAAGGTATTGGGCCGGGGAGAATTCTAACGGTAGGGAGGAGACTTCCAATATAATTGCATGAATTTTACGCCAGTACGGTTGGATTAGCGGGCAGGACCACCAGATGTGGAGGAGCGAGCCTAGGTCGCTCTCACATCTCCAGCACCGGTCGGAGACAGTCTGTATGTACTTGTGGATAATTTCGGGGGTCCTGTACCATCTTGATTTAATTTTGAACCCATTTTCCTGTGTGTGGGTATTCATGGAACCTTTGTGGATATAGAGGTGGACTCGGTCCCACGTCTTACTATCAATCTCTATGCCCAGCTCCGACTCCCAGTAGGTATGGTCAGACTCTAGAGAGGCATACGGTGCTCCGAACATTGAGGCATATATCTCCGATATCAAGTGGTTCTGGGGTGCGGAGCTAGAGCACAGAGATTCCAGCAATGTGGGGGTTCTGGCAAAGTTCTCTCTGCTGGAGGCGTTATCTAAGAAATGTTTTAGCTGCAGATAAGCCCAAAATGGGAATGATTTCGTAGTCGAGCGCGCCGCTAGTTCCCCCTGCCTGAGGAACCTACCCCTGGAGAAAAAGTGTTTGGCCAACATTTCTGTGTATGGCCATTCCGCTTGGAGGAATCTACTCTCCATTCCCGGAGGGAAGGCTGGGTTGCCTTTCACAGGTGTGATCGGGCAGACTTGCGAGGAAAGTGCATGGGCTTTGCATGCCCTGTCAAACTCGCCCAGAGTCGCCCCTATCAGCGGGTGGGACTGAGCTTCCTGTGGCACGTGTGTTTTCGGTAGCCATGGAGAGTACCGCAAATCAGCTCCCGCAATCAGTTTTTCCAAGAGCACCCAACTTTTACACTTAACATGTAATTTCCAATCAACTACCCGGCTTAGATGAACCGCCCAGTAGTATCTCTGTAGGTCTGGGAGCCCAATCCCTCCCCCCGATTTCGGGAGAACCAATTTAGCCCACCCTATGCGAGCTGCCTTGGCCCCCCAGATAAAGTGTCTGCACATGCGTTTATATATAGTAAAGAAGGAGGGCGGGAGGCGTATCGGGATCGTCTGTAGTTTATATAATAGACGGGGCAGCACCGTCATTTTTAATATAGAGGCCCGACCGAACCAGGAGATAGTAGGGGCGTCCCACTTTAGCAAGTCTTGTTGAATGAGCTTCAGTTCTTTGAGGAAGTTACTGTCATAGAGGTCTTTGAGCTTACTCGGAAGTTGGATTCCCAGATAGGTTATCGCATCTGATTTCCAAGTAAATGGGAAGTTATCCTGGCAGCTTTTGACCGTTGTGGGGGGTAAGGATACATTCAGAGCGTACGACTTTGAAAAATTTATTTTCAGGTTTGAAATATTCCTGAAATGCTCTAGCACTGGCATTAAGTTGGGCAGGGACGTCAGCGGAGACGAGAGAAAGAGCAGGATATCATCCGCAAATGCGGCAATCTTGTACTCCCTCTGGTGCACCTCTATTCCCTTTATGTCTGGGTGTGCTCTAATGCATCTGAGGAGGGGTTCCAGCGTGAGAATGTACAGCAGGGGGGACAGGGGACATCCCTGTCTGGTCCCATTATGGATGGGGAAGGCGTCCGACAGGTGGCCGTTGACCCGGACTCTGGCTCCCGGTCCGGTATACAGCGCCTTGATCAGCGCTCGCATTCTGCTTCCTAGGCCCAGGGTTCCCAGGACCGCTTCCATATAGTCCCAGGCCACTCTGTCGAACGCCTTCTCCGCGTCCATAGCAAGAAAGCACCCCTCTTTTCCCGTGGACGTGAGCCAATGATGCAAATTGAGGGCCTTGATGGTGTTGTCCCTGGCCTCACGTCCAGGGACAAAGCCTACCTGGTCCAGTCCCACCCACGCCGGCACATAGAAAGATAGTCGCGTGGCCAGGATTTTAGCGAACAATTTAACGTCAACATTTAGGAGCGATATGGGTCGGTAGTTTGCTACGTCAGTCGGGTCTTTGTTGTCTTTGGGGATAACTGTGATGTAAGCCTCAAGTAGGCTGTTAGACTTAGCTGGTGTGTGCGCCAACGTGTTGAAGGCTTTTAAGAATCAGGGTGCTAGGATTTCCGCAAAGCTTTTATAGTACTGTACGGAAAAGCCGTCAGGGCCCGGACTCTTGCCCGGTTTCATGGCTTTCAATGCCCTCTCCCATTCCTCCATGGAAAGCGGTTCCTCCAGCGCCTGCCAGTCAGTGGTGGGCAAAGCAGCTCTCTTATTAGGTTTGCTGCCCAGCTCTTTTTCCCTCCCCATTCGCCAATCACAACAGACTAGTGGAGCACCATGGGAGATGTAGAGATGTGGAGCATTGGCGGTCCCATTGTTCTACACAGGAAGCAGACTACAGCTCCCAGAATGCACTCTGCTGGAGGAAGAGAGAGAGCCCGGAACCTAGAAACAAGCTGGGGGAATGAGTGCTACATGTGCTCCAAGAGACAGAAAAAAGATGACTGTGCTGGGGGAAGCCAAAGAGAGCCACGCTGCTAACCAGTGCCACCAGAGAGAGCCACGCGACAACAGAGCTTTCTTTTGGTGGTTTTTGATCACCTCCTGCGTTTTTTATTTTTTGCGCTATAAACAAAAAAGAGCGTACATTTTGCAACAAAAAAAAAATATTTTTATATTGATACCAAATGCACTCTGCCTGGGACAGCAACAGCCAGCGATACCTGAATGGAAAACTGTTATTAAAGATAAGTTTATTACAGTGTATATCTGGGCTTTTTTGCAGTTGCTACTGGGCTACTTTCAAACTGATCTGCCGGGTTAGCTGCACTGTGCCATAGACTTCTGTTATTACCTGTGGGTTTAGTGCATTTTCAGAAAGTGCGCCACACCTGCAGGATATAATTGAAGTCTATGGCAAAGTGCAGCTAACCCGAAGAAAAGCCACAGGTGCAGTGCGTTGCACCCTCAGTGTGGGTAAAACTGCAGTGCATTAATGTGAAAGCAGCCTTAGGCCCCATTCACACAGTCGGTCCGACTCAATCAAACCCTCCATTTACCTCTTTGGAGCAGCAGATGTAAATGGACTTGTGTCCATTTACACCCGTCTACCTCCAATCCGATCTACTAAAAAAAAAAAAAAAAAAAGCAGATAATGTTGACTGGAGGAGTGGAGGGGATTTGTAACTAACAAGGGAACTTGCTGGCAGGCAAAGTTATACAAAAGCTTGTTTGACCCTCATGGAAACATGAGGGTCAACTCAATAAGGTAAGACACACACTTATTGAGTGACTTGGTGGATTGTGTGAAAAATAAGATTTTTAACCCCTTCAGCCCCGGAAGGTTTTATCCCCTTCCTGACCAAACAAAATGTGCATCCTTTTTTTCCCACAAATGGAGCTTTCTTTTGGTGCTATTTGTTCACCTCTGCGCTTGTTATTTTTTGCGCTATACACAAAAACGACATTTTTGAAAAAAATATTTTACCTTTTTCTATAATCAATATCCCCAAAAATGTTTTTAAAAAAACAAATTTCTTCATCAGTTTAGGCCAATATATATTCTTCTACATATCTTTGGTAAATAAAATCGCAATAGGTGTATATTGGTTTGCGCAAAAGTCATAGCGTCTACAAACTATGAGAAAGATTTATGGCATTTTTATTTTATCTTTACTAGTGGCGGTGATATGTGATTTTTAGCGGTATTGCAACATATTTAGCGGTATTGCGGACAGATCGGACACTTTTGACACATTTTTAGAACCATTGACATTTATACAGCGATCAGTGCTATAAAAATGCACTGATTACTGTGTAAATGACACTGGTAGGGAAGAGCTTAACACTAGGGGGCGATCAAGGGGTTAAATGTGTGTTCCCTCACTATGTTCTAACTGTATGGGGATAGGAGTGAGTAGGAGAGGAGACATTTTGCTGTTCCTACTTACTAGGAACAAGCGACATGTCTCCTCTCCTGACAGCACAGGGATTTGTGTTTACACACACAAATCCCCGTGCTTGTGCATGCGACCACCGGCCACGCGCATTGGGTCCCCCGCCGTGCACTCTCTGGCAGGTCTTAAAGCAACCCTGTACGGGGTTTTGCACAGCGGTGCCATTGTGCCGCAGTATATGTACTGGATTGATGCTATAAGTGCACATTTACTCTATTGCACTGCTAACATGTGGATTGCGTGTTTTATCTGTTTGCACCAGCATTTGCTTTGCATTAACCACTTCAGCCCCGGACCAATTGGCAGCCAAAGGACCAGGCCCCTTTTTGCGATTCGGCACTGCGTCGCTTTAACTGACAATTGTGCGGTCGTGCGACGTGGCTCCCAAACAAAATTGGCGTCCTTTTTTTCCCACAAATAGAGCTTTCTTTTGGTGGTATTTGATTGCCCCTGCGGTTTTTATTTTTTGCGCTATAAACAAAAATACAGCGACAATTTTGAAAAAAATGCAATAAAAAAATGTATAAAAAAACTTTTTTTTTTCCTTAGTTTAGGCCGATACGTATTCTTCTACATATTTTTGGTAAAAAAAATCGCAATTAGCGATTATTGATTGGTTTGCGCAAAAGTTATAGCGTTTACAAAATAGGGGATAGTTTTATAGCATTTTTATTATATTTTTTTTTTTTACTAGTAATGGCGGCGATCAGCGATTTTTATTGTGACTGCGACATTATGGCGGACACATCGGACATTTTTGACACATTTTTGGGACCATTGTCATTTATACAGCAATCAATGCTTTTTAAATGCATTGATTCCTGTATAAATGACAGTTGTAGTGAAAGAGTTAACCACTAGGGGGAGGGGAGGGGTTATGGGCTGTGACGTGTGTTGTGTTTTTTTTACATTAGGGGGCGGGGCTGACGTCTGACGTCATTCCCGATGACTGGGAACAGCCAATCAATGACAGGCAGAGTAGGAAGCGCGGGGAGAGGTTTGTTTACACATACCTCTCCCCGTTCTTCAGCTCCGTGACCCGATCGCGGGACACCAGCGGCGATCGGGTCCGCTGGTCCCGCGGTCGGGGTCACGGAGCTCCCGACCGGGTCGCGAGCGCGCCGCGCACGCGACCCACGGGCAGGCATTTAACCACTTCCCACCCGGCCAATGTAGATATACGGCCGGGTGGGAGCCGTCTACTTCTGATAGGACGTTCAGGAACGTCCTTCAGAAGTAGCGGGATCGCGCGCGCGCGTGCCCGCGCAGCGGCGCGATCCCGATGCGGCCGTGTCACCCGGACACGGCGCATCTCGAATCGGCAGGAGGGCACGGTGATTGGCCCTCCTGATCACATGACGGCCGTGACGAATCACGGCTGTCATGTGATGTAAACAAACAGCCGGTTGCTAGGCAATCGGCCCTCCTCTCCTCACACGGAAGTCGTCGGTGAGGAGAGGAGAGCGGATCGCTGCAGCCGGCTGGTGATCAGTGAGTATGAGATGTTTTTTTTTACTCACTGATCACCAGTCTAGGGTCCACCATAGTAAAACACACATGTCCCCACAGTAAAACACACATGTCCCCACAGTAAAACACACATGTCCCCACAGTAAAACACACATGTCCCCAAAACACACATGTCCCCAAAACACACATGTCCCTAAATAATAAAAACACATGTCCCTCACATATGTCCCACTAAAATCACATGTGCCAATGATTATCTGCACACATATGTCCGTGATCACCTGCACACCCCTTTTACATGATCATTTGCGTACATATGTCCGTGATCACGCGAACCAATTATTATACACTTAACGGAATTTTTTTTACAAAAAACATGTAGCAGAATACATTTTGGATTAAATTTATGACAAAATTTGATTTTATTGGATTTCTTTTAAAAAAGAAAGGAGAAAATATTGTTTTTTTTCAAAATTTCCGCTATGTTTTCGCTTATATCGCAAAAAATAAAAAACGGAGTCGCGAATAAATACCACCAAACTAAAGCTCTATTTGTGCGAACAAAATGATAAAAAATTCATTTAGTTACAGCATTGCATGACCGCGCAATTGTCACTGAAAGTGCGCGAGCACTGAAAGCTGAAAATTGGTCTGGGCAGGAAGGGTGTTTAAGTGCACAGTAGGCAAGTGGTTAAAGGATCACGTGTATATATATACATGATTTTGCCTGCCCGTGCCATTCTGCTCACGTATATCTGCGTGAGGCGGTCGGGAAGCGGTTAAGTGGCACATTTACACATGGTCTTTGGGTTTTTTCTATATATACAGAATTGTTTTGCACAAATGTTTTGCGCTTGAAGAATATTTAAACAATGCTGATGTGTTTTTATATACTGTATATTGATGAATTTGCACATTGAGATTTTATACCTATTTATTTTTATATTGATGAATTTTGATGAAAATTTCTTTGAGTGCTTCACTATATATTTTTTTCTAATTCATATATTTAGTTTTAAATTGTTTATTAATGTATATGTCAATATTGTTAATATTTTAGATTTTGCATCTTATGTGTTTATACTATACCCTGGGTGGTAGAAGTAAAGTCCCAGTTTTGACGCACCCCTACAGATTAGAGGGATGTTACCCGAAGGGTAATTGATTTTACACCCCATCCCCAGACATAATAGGACTGTTTGGATAGTTTATTGGTATCGGTTGGCGCATGCTGCATCACCCATTAGAAGACTAATTATCATTTAACATTTTCCTGCATTCAATAAAGCTTCAAAGTTTACACAGTTTGTAACTTTCTTTTGTACATACTGATAATTAATGGATTTCCCTACCCCGTTTGCATAATGTCATATCAACCCAACAACATGACACCTATTCAGGCCCACCTATATTAATGGTTTAGTGTCTCAGCCAACAACTGTATATCCAAAAGGCCACTGTTTTAAAACTCTCCGAAAGTGGATATTGTTGGGATTGTTATTGGTTTTGTTGGCAAATACGTTCTTAATATTCATCTATTACTTTTATAGTATTGTTCCATTATAAAAGTGATACCAAAATCTCCAACTTTTTTACCTAAAATGTAAAAAGAGGTTATACTTGCAGTAGATATAAAAAGTTTACACACCCCTTTTTAAAATGTCAGGTTTCTGTGATATACAAAGATAATTACAGAACTTTTTCCACCTTTTTAATGGGACCTATAAACTGTACAACTCAATTGGAAAAACAAACTGAAATTTTTTAGGGGGTGGGGAAAGGGAAAAAAAATGATAATGTGGTTGCATGAGTGTGCACACCCTCTTATAACTGAGGGTGTAGCTGTGTTCAGAATCAAGCAATCACGTTCAAAATCATGTTAAATAGGAGTCGGTACACACCTGCCATCATTTAAAGTGCATTTAATTAACCGCAAATAAAGTTCAGCTGTTTTGTAGGTCTTTCTTGACATATGTTGCATCCTACAGCAAAAGCCATGGTCCACAGAAGGCTTCCAAAGCAGCAGAGGGATCTCATTGGTATCGGGTATAAGTCAGGAGAAGGATACAAAAGTATTTCCAAAGCATTAGATATACCATGGAACACAGTGAAGACAGTCTTCATCAAGTGGAGAAAATATGGCAAAACAGTGGCATTACCAAGAACTGGACGTCCTTCCAAAATTGATGAAAAGACAAGAAAACTGGTCAGGGAGGCTGCCAAGAGGCCTAGAGCAACATTAAAGGAGCTGCAGGAATATCTGACAAGTAATCGCTGTGTGCTACACGTGACAATCTCCCATATTCTTCATATGTCTGGGCCATGGGGTAGAGTGGCAAGACTGAAGCCTTTTTTTAGGAAGAAAAACATCCAAGCCCAGCTAAATTTTGCAAAAACACATCTGAAGTCTCCCAAAAGCATGTGGGAAAATGCGTTCTGGTCTGATGAAACCAAGGTTGAACTTTTTGGCCATAATTCCAAAAGATATGCTTGGTGCAAAAACAACACTGTACATCACAAAAAAAAACACCATACCCATAGTGAAGCATGGTGGTGTCAGCATCATGCTTAGGGGCTGTTTTTCTTCAGCTGGAACAGGGGCCTTAGTCAAGGTAGAGGGGATTATGAACAGTTCCAAATACCAGTCAATATTGGAACAAAACCTTCAGGTTTCTGCTAGAAAACTGAACATGAAGAGGAACTTCATCTTTCAGCATGACAACGACCCAAAGCATACATCCAAAGGAATGGCTTAACCAGAAGAAGATTAAAGTTTTGGAGTGGCCCAGCCAGAGCCCAGATCTGAATCCGATTGAAAATCTGTGGGGTGATCTTTAGAGGGCTGTGCACAGGAGATGCCCTCGCCAACTGGCAGATTTGTAGTGTTTTGCAAAGAAGAGTGGGCAAATATTGCAAAGTCAAGATGCACCATGCTGATGGACCCATACCCAAAAACACTGAGTGGTGTAATAAAATCAAAAGGGGCTTCAGCAAAGTATTAGTTTAAGGGTGTGCACACTTATGTAACCATATTTTTTTTTTTTTTTTTTTTTTTTTTTACTTCCCTCCACCTAAAAGATTTCAGTTTGTTTTTCAACTGAGTTGTACAGTTTATAAGTCACATGAAAGGTGGAAAAAGTTCTGAAATTATTTATCTTTGTCTCATTTTTTTACATCACAGAAACCTGCCATGTTAACAGGGGTGTGTAAACTTTTTATATCCACTGTACCTGCTCTGTGCAAGGCTATTGCACATAGCAGCCTCTTACCACCTCTTCTGGAGTCCCCCATCGACTCTGCCCTCTCCTCCTCTCCTGCATGTGCCCTCATAACAAGCCATGAGCTATCCAGTTACATGTGCGGGTGCACTTTAAAGCTGGGGTGTGTGCATCTATAGACACGCACGGCGAGGCGCGACTGCAGCAGCTGGATGGTGTGTCTGTACCTTTTACCTCAACATAAACCTTCTCAGAGCCCATGCACCAAGGCTAAATGCTCTGTGTGAATTAGGCATTATAGGTTTCGAATATCTAATGCTGTCAGGTGAAAAGGCTTACACAGGTAAAATTTTAGGGATAGTTTTAAGGCTGCAAACAACAATGCTTATTGATCCCTAATTTTTAGTTAATCTTCTGACATCTTCGTCACTCAATTAGAAACTTTTATGCAACATTTGGTAAATGGGAGAACAAAATGAATTTGCAAAATAGATTTCCATTTTCATTGTGACCTAATTTCTTGTAATTTAGCAGGAATAAAGGTGGTTACTATCAGGGATTTATTATTTTCATATCTGTGCATTAATTATTGGATTTAACAACCTATTGGATTTAAACTATTCAAAACACAATTTTTAATGCTATGCAATAAAAAAGGTGCAAAAAGCAGGAGGTCCCATAATCTCCTTGAATCTTCTATCTATTAAAATTTGATTTCTCCCACCCCAGGCTGATCATGTTCATATGTGTTCATGATTTGCATTTCATAATTAAAGCAGTTTTAACCCCTCCCCAAAAAATGTAATCTATTGCAGTTTACCAGTCATTGCATGTGGTGGCTCTTTCATTTTTTTTTGGGGGGGGGGGGGGGGGGTTTATCCCTGTTTTAACATGTTGATCTGACCAGTAACACACTTCCTGTATTACTGTCCCCACTCTGGATCAGTGGGCACAGCAGGCAGCAGCACTGTCAGTCTGTTGGCAGGGAAGTGTTAGCAGATTTAGATATACTAACAAATTGAAGCCAAACTCCAGCTAAGCAGTTATATCGAATGGTTTATTTTCTTTTTGAGACACAGATTTTACATAAACGCTGATCATTGTAAGCTCCCTTGTCAGTGGTAAATGGTTTCTCAACCCTGTAACTGCAAGAGAGCTTGTTATTTTGACAAACAGACTTACTGGCTAGATCGCCAGATGAAAATAGAAGAAAGCAAGTCTAAACATGAAAACTAATGCACATCACATCTAAGAATTGGCAATCTGCCAAATAAGCAATGTTTGCTTTTGGGTTTAAAACAGTTGTGAACAAGAGAAAAGCCTGATGCAATCCTGACCTGATCCTGATCAAAAACTGGCCTGAAACGCTAAACAACTACTTTTAGCTGTGAAAACGGAGCTTCAATTTGCACCGCACATGTGTGGACCCCAGTAAATTCTTACTGAATTTTGTTTTTCGTTGGTCTTTGAGACATCAGCACATGCAATGTGAAAGTGGTTGTCCTCAGGACTGGAACACACACATAGACAGCAATAAATAAAAAAATTAAGGGACGTGGCCTGCTGCGGACCACGATGGAGGCTTGACTCCCGAGCTCTGCTCCACTGCTAGGATCCAGAGTAACACCAGGCAACTGTTTCGACCCCCAATCCCGCCACACTGGTGGGGGGTGGGAAGGACTCGGGACCATCCCAGGCATGTTAAGGAAGCGGTACAAGATGCCTACACCCCGCCGCATAATAGCTTTCACAGTGCAGCCATGAACTCAGCTCAAGATGGCGCTGGGAGCAAGGTGCAACACCCCGCTCCCTAACTGCAGAGATGCAACGTTCAGCTCCCTGCCAGGAGGATTTCCCTGCCATACTCTCCAGGGACGGCACCAGGGATGACACGGACACCCTGTCCTTACTGCAAAGCATGGATAGAGGTAAGAGGCTGGCATCCTCCCCTGCTCTCTCCCCCAGCAAAGAACCCCAGCCCAAAAAACAACTATGGGCTAATCTGGCCACTGACACAGAACACACTCCAGCTCTAGCCATTCCTGTGTCAGACAACCCTGTGACAGAAGCAATGTTAAAATCCATGCTACTTATACTGCAAAAAGACCTGCACAGGGAACTGCAATTCTCAGTCTCTGAAATACATGACAGGGTGGACTGTTTGGAAGAAAGAGCTTATGTGCTTGAGGAGAACATGCATGACCATGTTAAAGTGCATAACGAGCTATTAGAAGGACATGACCACCATGCATCCGAACTAAATTATTTTAAATTTTAATTTGGCTGATTCAGAGGATCGCTCTAGACGAAACAACATCAAATTTAGAGGCGTCCTTGAGTCAAGACAAATGAGATCGCTCCTTACCTGCAGCA
Organism: Lithobates sylvaticus; assembly: GCA_028564925.1. Taxonomy (NCBI): domain Eukaryota; kingdom Metazoa; phylum Chordata; class Amphibia; order Anura; family Ranidae; genus Lithobates; species Lithobates sylvaticus. The sequence goes on from CM053030.1 coordinate 288,986,632, forward strand.
AATGTTCTCACAATTATTATTATAAAAAAAGAGGGGTCATGCTTGCGATCAGCTCCTTCTGTTTCTCTCACATTACACCACTGTGTGGCTGATGTGGATGGCAGGTACTTGAGTCTATCTGTGGCAATTGAGAATCTACGCCTTCCTATAGTGAATCTTTATGCGCCCAACACAGCTCATAATAAATTTTATACAAACCTACTTTCTAAATTAGCCCCTTTATAGATCTAATCCAGTAATACTATGTGAGGATTTTAATTACATTGACACTTCCCTCGACACTTCTAATCCAACCAAAAGAATGCCTTCTGCATTGTCCTCCTTACTGAAAAAGGAGGGCTTATATGATCCCTGGAGATGCCTACACGACGAGAAGCAAGACTACACATTTTATTCCCACTCCCAACACTCTTACTCTCGGATCGACTTGTTTCTCACAGATAAATACCTACTACAATCAGTCACAGTAGCACATATAGGTATAATTACCCTGTCTAACCATGCGCCAATATCAATTAATTTATTCACCAACAACAAATCTCCAAGACCTACAGTCTGGAGACTAAATCCCTCCCTTCTCAACAACCCAACATATGAAGACTGAATTTGATCCGAGATTAAGAACTATTTTGAACATAACTTAATCAGTTGATGACCAATCTATTATCCGGCTTGCGCACAAAGCTTTTTTACGGGGCCTGTTCATAAAACTGGGGGCGCAGGAAAAGAAAAATCACTCGGACACTACAGAAAATGTATTAAAACAAATACAGGACCTAGAATACGTTAACAATCACCATCCCCCAAAATTTCCCTAGATCTAAAAAAAAACTCAGATACCAACTTGGTGAACACCTTCATGAAAATTTGCCTACTATATTAAATGTTTAAAACCTAATTTTACACCTCAAACCGGGAGCATTCCTGGCCAAACAAATCAAAAGACAGCAAGCTAACAAAAATCCAGTTCCTCACAAATTCCCAAGGTAAACAACTAAATAATCCTCTAGAGATAGCAAATGAGTTTAGTGCCTAACTGTATAATCTTAGACTCAGAACTGGTAGCCCCAAATTGAATCCACGTCTCTCAACGTCGACACAAAACATATTCTAACTTCTGCCTTACTCAATTTCAAACCACAACATCAATATCTAAACTCGGTAATGGCAGCACTACGAGTATGGTCAGCCTCCACACAACTCACCAAAGGACTATCCAGGTCCATTCTTTCTTGACTTCCCATCAAAGCAATAGAACTGCTATTGACGGACTTGCTGCACAAGACCTGGATACAAAGAGGGCTCAACAAATTAGGACTATTATCCACTTCAGGGATGCACTCATTCTCACACTTGCAAAAGGCATATGACATCCCTCCTACGCCATTCTTCTTATACCTCAGAATTCGATCAATACTCTTCAAAATCAACCTCACAGATAAAGACTCTCTACTAGTTACGCTCTTAAAATTCTACGAAACCCCTGCTCCAACAGTTAAAGGAATCTCATTGGCATACAAACTACTAACTACGCCTCCCATAGACCAACCTTCAGCTTCAATCAACTTCTGTAGAAAAAAAGAGAATGGATTTTGGGACTTTACATGAGGCATGTATATGTGAATGATGTTGTATAAAATACCTAATTGTAAATAAAATGGATGTCACAATCCCCGTAGGGAGGTCAATATAACCATAATGAATTAATAGATTGATAAATCCAATAAATTAAATTGATACATCATTATATATTTATATTATACATTAAGTGAGAAAAGACATAATAATCATATTGACATATTTAATATTGATGATAGATGTGATTGGTACAAACAATAACAATTAATGAATTAAATATACAAATCATAATAATCACATGATAAATGCAAACAATTAATGACATTGACAGAATTCATGATTTTGAGCAAGCTTGAGTGAAGATTCAATGCGTTTCATGGCGTTTACAGCCAATCAGGAGTAGGATGCATGAATTTTGGCTACAAAATTGAATAAACAGAATAAATGGGTAAATAGTCTCAGATGATGTACCATGCTTTCTAAAAGAGAGCAGGAGCTAGCGATTTATACATTACCTATGGAACAGCCCATAGGTATGACCCAGCAGTTCCAATGATGGAGTGGGGCGGTGGCCCTGAATGAGCGGTCTCCCTCTGGGGTTGAGGCAGGGACAACCCCCCCTCTCCAACACCCAATGGAGACCGGAGAGGGGGCCATGGGGAACGGCAACCATGGAGCGGGCCGGACACCCGCGACACCACTCCTAAGTATGAGGTGTGCATGGGACACATGCCCAGTTCTGTGAAAAAAAAAAAATGGTAATAAACCGATTAAAAAATAAGTGGAAAATGTGAAAATGAATAGAGGATGGACAGTGTAGGATGATGATTAAAGCAACTCTGTGCACCCACAGTGAATATGTGTATGCGTTACTGATTGCACTTGAACCTAAATGTTAACAAATAAAAATAGAGGTGATTAATGTGTACACTTCCAAGAATGGGGTGCCAATATATTACCAATACAATGGTGTATGTATATATGTGTGTGTATGTGCCCATGTAGGAGTATGTGTGTGTGTGTGTGTGTGTGTGTGTGTGTGTAAGTGTAGTCCTGTCAAACCCCCCAGTTACCTGAAATGTGAGTTGGGACCCATGGAACTTCTCCTCGGGATGGAACTGTGTGGAGTGAGCCGCCGGTCTGCCTCGGGGCAGGTCCCCACCAAAGTCATGCATCAACGTAATGGCAGTGTGCGGGACTATAAATACTTACTGTCTAGGGGAGAGAAACCAAAATTGAGCCAAATATAGGTTAAACTATATAGATGGATGCCAACATATGGAGGTTCTCAGAAGTCTATCGCTATGAGTATATAATTATTTTAGTGTGTTTGGGTATGTTAGGTCACTAGGGGAACTTGTATAGACAAGTATAGAACAGATAGTGACCAGTTTAAACCCAAAATCACTCATAGATACTCCGCCCCTGCCTACACTATGGCACCAAGCCTTAACCCTTCCCTTTCGCTTGTCCCACTGTACCTCCCATTGGAAATCCGCACAAAAACTATTCCACAAGTGGTATTTCACTCCGACCAGGTTGGCTGCAATCTACCCCTCAACATCGCCTCAATGCTGGAGAAGTTGCAATAAACTATGAACTTTACGCCATATCTGGTGGGACTACCCTAACATTAAAAGATACTGGCAAGAAGTAACTACTTTCGTTTCTACTACATGCAATGTCTCTTTCCCATTAACCCCACTGGATCTTCTTGGTCTGATGATCCCCAAGTGGCCTGGACAACTCAAATTACTGGCACCTCGTATACTAATAGCCGCACGCCTAGCACTATCAGAAAAAAGGAAAACACAGCCGCCCACTATGTCATATTTTATTAACCTATTGAACACACATTTCCAACTGGAGTTCTCTTTCTCTAAAGCCAACATGACTACCGCCTCTTTCTACAAAAATTGGGCTCCGTGGATTGCTGATCAACGAAACATAGCCCTATAATGTGCAAGTTCCTAATAGAGTTGAACTTTCTGCCATCCCCTATTTTAAACCAATGAACTAAAACTACCTCCTAGGTGGAACACCTACCTCTTTCATCTACTCCATTTTTATTGACAATGTTACACTGAATGCGGCCACTGCTCTGGAGGCAGGCAGCCATCCTTGCCTCCTATGAGTCCCTCCAGAACCTTATACATCGAATATCACTTAGGTGAAGAGAGGGTACGAATGTCCTGGCAATGACCCTACGGAATTTTAGGCTCTCTCGGATGTTACAATCCGACACGCATAATACATACTCGCCAAACACTCCACTCTGGGGGAACCCATGTTTACGAGAATTCTTTCGTAGAACTGATGGAGGATTCTGGTCTAAACGGGGGGTGAAAACTGTTATGCACTTATTCTCAGATAATATGTTCCAATCTTTTGCGGAATTTCGTACGGATTACCGCCTCCCCCACACGGCCTTCCTATACTTGCAGATATGGAACACTGCTGCAACGCAGTTTGGTCTTCGTAATATAGTCATTCAACTTTCTCCGCTAGAACGACTACTGACTGATTCTTCTCAAGCTAAGCTAGTTTGTACATACTACAGGTCCCTCTTGCACTCCACAACCAATAGGCTTAGCAGCACTGCAAATAGATGGTGTGCTGACATACCTCAGTTGACGAAGGATATCTGTCAGGAAGTCCTCCCACTCCAGGTCCCCTCTGTCATCTCCTCTCGTGACAAGGTGATCAAGACTAAATTGTTGTACAGATCCTATTTTACACCGTGCTTACTATATAAAGTACACAGATTACCCTCTGCACTGTGCTCTCGATGCAACATGGCTGATGGTACGTTTTTCCATTTGATGTGAAAGTGCACTCATATTAGCAAGTTCTGGTCGGAGGTGACGGCCTTTATTAGCTCCATAGCTCAGATACCAAATATTTGCAATCCCTTGCGATGCTTATTGGGATATATTGATGATGGACTAAAAATGTACAACCCTTTATACGTATAGTACTGTTCTATGCAAAAAAAAAAAAAAAACAATAAACATACACTGGAAATCTCAATCCTCACCCACTATAGCAGGGGTGCCCAAACAGTGGCCCGCGGAGCCCTCTGATGTGGCCCGCGACGTGCTCTGGGATGGAATAGAAAGAATACTGCTATTAAAGGTCAGTTTATTACTAAAATAAGTGTATATATGGGCATATCTTTTCTGCATTGGTTACTGGGCTGCTTTCAAACTGATACGCAGGTGCAGAGCAGTTTACCTGCGGGTTACCTGCATTGAGACAGACTTCTATTATTATCTGCGAGTTTGGTGAGCTTTCTGAAAGTGCACCAAACCTGCAGAATATGATAGCAGTCTACTGCAAACTGCAGGAAAGCCAAAGGTATACTGCGTTGCACACGTGGTGCAGGTAAACTGCAGCGCATCATTGTGAAAGTAGCCTTGGACCCCTTTTACACTTTCAGTCTGACCAATTGGAACCTCCATTCTCCTCCAAGTAGTGGCAGACTTGTGTTCTACCTCCACTACGATCCACTAAAAAGTCGTGGGCTGCGTCCGTGTCTACTCTTCAAATGCAAAGTGGACAGGGACATGCCATCCACCCGCTCCGCACATAGTGGCCCGCGACCGGTTACCAAGTCGCTTAAGTGGCCCTCGCTCTTCAAAAAGTTGGGCACCCTTGCACTATAGCTTTCTGGCTCACAATTGTCAACCAGGCTATACCATTATACAAGTTGACATATGAAGCCAGAGGATGCCCAACATTTTTTTTAAAGATTTGGGACTTTTGGGTTAGCTCTGATGGTACCATACCACCTGCACCTTGAGATACTGCCTGAGGCTATAACTCTAAATTAAGTTGCATAATGCTATGTCCCCGAATTCTGAATGGTTTCAATTATGAGAAATATAATTTTGACCTTCGTGTCCCTCTGTATCCACTGACTGTATGCCAGATACATGTAATCTATTAAGGATTGAGCGATGTTCGCTCCATATGCATATTTGTGTGTTTGAAAATAAAAAAAAATGTACCCTTTAAAAAAAAAAAAAGTTTAATGGAACATTTAATTGATGGCTGTCAAAACAAAATTGGACATTTTGCATTTTTTTTTGTTTTTAGGTCTTCTCATACACAGCTAGCAAAGAAATCCGGACAGATGATTTATGCTTAGATGTCTCCAAACTTAATGGTCCAGTCATAATGCTAAAGTGCCACCATTTGAGGGGTAATCAGCTATGGGAGTACGATCAAGTGGTAGGTGTTGCTGGTGTTTTTGCCTTTCAGTGTTATCTTTTTCAGTACAACAGCTTATTTAGGTTGGCATGCTATGTTTCCTTGTGACAGACAAGGGCTCCCTCTACACATACACACACAAACCTATATACACACAGCAGATGTATAATGCAGTAGACATGTTTCTCTGATTTAACATCATCATTTTTCCATAATATTGCTGTAAGAGCTTGTATGTCTCCGCGTTTAAGCTCCCTCTTCCATCCCACAGTAACTATGATGCCTTAGATAAGCAGGCAATCTGGTCCTGGACCCACAGCCAATGCTGATTCTATGCAGATGAAGCCACGCAGTGCTGTTACTTCAAATAATTTTCCCATAGTGCCATACTCAAAGGTCCATCTCTGCATCCATTTTGGGTTTTGTCTGGACTAGAAAATGCAACTTTCCTTTTTTGCCTATGTCACAGTGTGGCACTGCTGTGCAGTTCTGCCAATAGCATTGTTTTTATTGGAGCTTACTATACCCAGATAGCTGGATTTGTGTCTCCTAAGCAATGTATTCCAGTTGAAAATACGAGTCTGTTTACAAGGATATGAATGACAGGTTTCTCTCTCAGTAGTGAGCAAATAAAAAAAATGGAGGAATAAATGTTAAAATAAAAAATGCGTGGGGGGGGGGGGGGTTGTTGTTGAACTGACATTTTCTTAATTAAATTGTGTATGAGCAGTCTCTGTTGCTTGCTTTGGTATGTGCTTAGTCCATTATCTGGCCAATATAAAGTTTGAAATCTGACATTCCCACTGTTTTATGCATACAATACAGTACATGCCTTCTGAGTCACAGCGCTGAGTAATATCCTCTGTCATGTGCATCCATTTCTTGGTGCATGTGCCTGACTTTCGTCAAATATATTTTCAAAAGGATCTTCTGTTTTAGTCTCCATAGTTAGGAAACGTGCACTTTCAGTTCCATGTGGCAGACCCTCAGTGAGCCTAGTAAATTTATTTGCATTTACTGTTTGTTAATGCCTAATGTTTACAGCTTCTGCTTAGACTTTTGTATATACAAGTGGTTGTAAACCCTTACATATACCCAGTGAAGTGACTGGCCTCAGGTGATACACAGAGATAAATCCAATCCTCCTACAGTGAGGAAAAAAAAGTATTTGATCCCCCCTGCTGATTTTGTAAATTTGCCCACTGACAAAGAAATGATCAGTCTATAATTTTAACAGTGAGATAATAACCTATAATTTTTAATGGTAGGTTTATTTTAACAGTGAGAGGCAGAATAACAATGATCCAAAACACACGGCCAAGACTACAAAGGAGTGGCTCAAGAAGAAGCACACTGAGGTCCTGGAGTGGCCTAGCCAGTCTCCAGACCTTAATCCCATAGAAAATATGTGGAGGGAACTGAAGGTTCAAGTTGCCAAACATCAGCCTCGAAACCTTAATGACTTGGAGAGGATCTGCAAAGAGGAGTGGGACAAAATCCCTCCTGAGATGTGTGCATACCCAGTGGCCAACTACAAGAAACATCTGACCTCCTATAATTGCTAACAAGGGTTTTTTTCCACCAAATATGAAGTCATGTTTTGCAAAGGGGTTTTGTTTTTCTGCCTCTCACGGTTAAAATAAACCTACCATTAAAAGTATAGACTGTTCATTTCTTTGTCAGTGGGCAAATGTACAAAATCAGCAGGGGATCAAATACTTTTTCCCTTGCTGTACATACAGTAAGTTGTACCTTTTTATCTGTTGCCATTTCTTCTCTTCAGTTTTCCAAAACACACATTTTACACAGCATCTCTGAAAGGCAGGGATCCCAAGTCTCACAATCTGACACATCCATACAGCACCCTAGCTGTGTTTGGAGGAGGATGTTTGGACGTCCTGTAAGCTGGCAGCCACTCAAACCAAGATCGCCTGCCTGGTGGACCATATCCTAGAGTCTTCAAGACCCTCCATAATTGCCATCTTCATGACTGTCCAAGAGACTCCATTTTACCCTTGCGTTCCACAGCTCTAGCGATTGCTAGGGCATCTTTTGCAGTGTGACACCTGGGGTGTGCTTCTGGCGGCCTAGCGGTGGACGTATAGCAGGGTGCTAACAACAGCACAATCCTTTTTGGCCCCTGTATTTTTGGTTTTAAAACCTAGTGGCATGCATATGTGATGTCATTTCTACAACTTGGTCTGCCTGTAATTTTAAACGTTATATAGTTACATTTAAAATGTACATTTGTATGATCATTTCTGTAGGTCCTATAAGGTTCCTTTGGTGATGTGCAGTGTTTTTGCGCCCAAACATATCTTTTGGAATTATGGTCAAAAAGTTCACCCTTGGTTTCATCAGACCACAACACACTTTCCCACATGCTTTTGGGAGACTTCAGATGTGTTTTTGTAAAATTTAGCCCGGCTTGGATGTTTTTCTTCATAAAAAAAGCCTTCCGTCTTGGCACTCTACCCCATGGCCGAGACATATGAAGAATACAGGAGATTGTTGTCACATGTACCACACAGCCAGTACTTGCCCGATATTCCTGCAGCTCCTTTAATGTTGCTTTAGGCCTCTTGGCAGCCTCCCTGACCAGTTTTCTTCTCGTCTTTTCATACATTTTGGAGGGACATCCAGTTCATGTGACTGTTCTGACATATTTTCTCCACTTGATGATGACTTCACTGTGTTCCATGGTATATCCAATGCCTTGGAAAATCTTTTATAGCCTTCTGCTGACTGACAGTTTTTAACAATGCGATCCCTCTGATGCTTTGGAAGCTCTCTGCGGGACCATGCATTTTGCTTTAGGATGCGACTAAGAAATTGTTAGGAAAGACCTACTAGAACAGATGAACTTCATTTGGGGTTAATCGGAAGCACTTTAAATGGTGTCAGGTGTATACTGACTCCTATTTTAACATGAGTTTGAATGTGATTGCATAATTCTGAACACCGCTACATCCCCAGTTATAAGAAACCACATTATTTTTTTTTTTTTTTTTTTTTTTTTTTTTTACTCCCCTCCTTAAAAGATTTCAGTTTAGTTTGTTTTTCAATTGAGTTGTACAGTTTAGAGGTCACATTAACCACTAACCAATATGACAAGCGCACGACGATGTACGTCCCTTTTTTTTGAAGAGGGATATCTCGGTAACGGCAGCAGCTGCTGCCACAACCGAGATCTCCATCTCTTCAGGCGCCGGTCGTGTTTACGATAATGGTGGTCTCCGCGGCGGATTCGCCGCAAGATCACCGTTATAGACGGCGGGAGAGGTGCCCCCACCCCTCCCGCCGCTCTCCCCCTCCATTAAGGGCGCACTGGTGCCACCCCCCCTATCCATCGGCGCCCCCCCGCCACCCATTCCATGCGTCCGGCCCCTTGGAAGATGCCAGATGCATGAATTACAATGATGACAGGGGTGTTTTTTTAAAGCACCTGATTAGAGCCAGAGGCTCTAATAGGCTTCAAAATAGGGTGGGTTCGGGGCGCAGGAAATGCGAATGGAGCCCACCCAGGTGTGTTACAACAGCGAATGAATATTTGCTATTGTAACACTGATCCTCCTCCCGGGCCGATCAGAAAGTGAGTTTTGAGACCCATCACCCGATTGGCTGAAAGGACGGGCAATCCTGTTGGACCCTAGGAGGAGGGGAGGAGCCGCCGTGATGAGAGAGAGAGGACACGGAGTCACTGCCCACCACCTGCCCTGATGGGGTAAGTCTCAGACTGGTAGACAGCATGGGGGAGATGCCACCGGCAGCTTGGGGGGGCCGTAAAGTGGAGTTTATGCCACTTCCTGTCCCGGTGTGCTGTCTGCTGGGACACACACAGGTCCCAGCAGACAGCGCGGACAATTCTCATTGCGCAGCGCGACTCGTGCATGCGCAGTAGGGAACCGGGAAGTGAAGCCGCAAAGCCTCACTTCCTGATTCCCTCACCGAGAATGGCGCCGGCAGCAGCAGAGAGCCGAGCAAATTTTTTTTTTTTCCAGGTACAGTCCCTCTTTAAGTTGAATTTGTATGCAAGTCAGAACAGGTAAATGTTTTAAGTGTAGCGTCAGTGTTATGCTTTGTGGATAGGGAAGGTTAGACACCCCTATTACATTTTGTTTTGCTGTCTGTGCCCCTGTTCAGAAGATTTCACCTCACTTTTTGTCTCTGTGACAATTGGATTTTGAAAATGTTGGGTTGTTGTGGAAACAAGGATAGGTGATAAACCTTAAAGCGGAGGTTCACACAAAAATGGAACCTCCGCTTTTTGGAACCCTCCCCCCCTCCGGTGTCACATTTGCCACCTTTCAGGAGGGAGGGGGGTGCAGATACCTGTCTAAGACTCCCACGGGAGTCTACGCCACTTCTGCTGGAACACACACGTGTCCCAGAGACAGCAGGGACCATTCGGATTGCGCAGCGCGACTCGCACATGCGGGAAACGGGAAGTGAAGCCACAAGGCTTCATTTCCTGATTCCCTTACAGAAGATGGCGGTGGCAGCATCCGAGGACCAAGGGATGGTTCGGCACCCGGGCCGACATCGCGGGTGCCCTGGACAGGTAAGTGTCCATATTTTAAAAGTTGCCGTATTTGTAGCTGCTGACTTAAAAAAAGTGGAGATGCCTTTTTCCCATGATGAATTCTTACAGGAGTGAATTTCCCATCCTAGGGGTAGATTTCCTCTCACTTCCTGTTGTCTTCCTCCTCTTGTAAGTAGGATGTTTGTAATCCAGGGCCTGCCTGTACTTGGCCATACACTATGGAATCTAATTGTATAATCTCTGTACAATTTCCTTTAGATTTACCAAATAGAATAGGAGGATCCACTTGAAAAATCTATTCAAGTTGTTTGAAACCAGACAGGACCTTGCAATACATAGCTAATGGTAAATCTAATGGAGATTGTACAGTGTATGGCCACTTTAAAGGAAGAAGAAAAAGTGAGTGGTAATAACAAAAAAAAATGGTATAGTAAATCAGGAGGTGTGACTTGGAGTGGTACACTCCCTATTCTGTGATGCAGTGGATTCTAGTATATGAAGTTTTGTGGATAGTCCCATGACGCTACAGCAAGTGATAGGCTCAGAATGCGTTTTTTTTTTTTCATTTTGAACTAAGAAGGTGAAGGTTCAAAGCTGCAATGGACTAGATAAATGAGAGATAAGCATATTAGGATGGCTTGGGCAGACATTAGAAAGGGCTTTTGTTTATTATGAAAAGTAAAATTCTGCCTGAAAAAGTGAACTTGGCCTTTATGCCGTTTTTGACATATATGGTTTCAATGACTAGTTAATTTATGTTTTTGGTTACAGTTGTATTGTTAGGGTAATATGATCAGACGGAGGATGTCGTCCTGGTGTATATATTTTGTGTGAGATTTCAAATAAAGCAGTTCTTATTCTGGTTTGCTCCAAAACTGGTGTTGCCTAGTTCTTGGGGTAACTATAGCCAGATTCACTAATCTTGTGTTCCAGTTTGGGAAGCAATTCCGTCAGTTATTTCCCAGTCATTTGAATCCTTGAACCAGGTCTCTGTAATTGCAACAAGGTCCAGGTTGTACCTAGACATAAAATATGTTGGCTCGCAAAGCTTGTTGCATAAACTACAAGCATTAATGCACATGACACACACTGCTATCTACTGCTTCATTTTTAGCACCAGAAATTTTAACTGAAGCAACTACCCCATCAGCCCAGTCTCTTTAGCTCACATTTGTGTTTTAACCTGCTGGGGATAGAAATGCTCCTAAGCCAATTTAAATCTCTGCCCCCATTTCTCTGTTTAAATGCATGTCCAAAACACTCGTGAATCCAATACTAAGTAGCTCAATGCCCTTGTGTGAGGGATGCAGACCATCTCGTTTGTACAGCTCAATCTCAGACCACCTGATAGCATCATGACTAACGCAACCAAAACCTTCAGCTTTGCACCAATCCTTAAGGCCCCTTTCACACGGGACGGATCCGTATTGATCCACCCCGTGAAGATCCGCTGCTCAGCGGGAATCGCTCAGCTGATCCCCGCTGAGCCGGCTGATGGCAGGGTGGCCCCTGCACACTGTGCAAGGACCGCCCTGTCAGTTCTCCGCTCTCCCCTATGGGGGATCGGATGAACACGGACCGCCTGTCCGTGTTCATCCGATCCGCTCTGCAGATGGATGGAAAATTAGGGTTTTCCTCCGTCTGCAGAATCGGACAATAGCGGAGGCGGACGATAGCGGATGCTCATCCGCTGACACTCACTATCCCATAGGGATGCATGCATGTCCGTTGTTCATCCAAAAACGGATGGATGAAAAACGGACATATGTCCGCATGTGTAAAAGGGGCCTTACCCAAACATTGAACTCTGCTATGCAAAGTACTTTCCCTCATTGTATATTGTGAATGAGTGAAAACCCTTCTGTACAAGAACGCACAATATCCTGGGACAAAACATTTGTGCCAAGGGGAACATCAGCATAATTCCTGCGTTGTTTTGCCACTGTGCGTATTAACAAGTATATCTTTTTTTTTTTTTTTTTTCCCCCCTACTACAGTGTAAGAACTAATGCAACTTTATTTTGTCCTTTTAATTATGGAGGTAGTGCAAATTCTTGCCAAGATACCAGACTGACTGCTGACATGGCACATGGCCCACATTTTTATATTATTGTGCCAGCTTGATAGCACCTTTTCTACAAATATGAACAGATGTTTCCGAATTTCTTTCTTTCAATCCATTTCAATTAAAATTGCATTTTTTTCTCATTGTTTACATTCTTTTTTTTTTTTTTTTTTTTTTTTACAGTTTCCTTCTTTTATATATGTAATATTACAAAAAATGTGCTACAGACAATTTCAGCTGCTGTAATGTATGCTGACTGACTTGCTGAAGTGATTAAGATTTTATCTTTCTAATTTGTGTTTACAAAATACAACCCACATAATAATCCACTAACAAGCATGCAACGAGTGGTAGCGGGAGGGCAGTCGATATAAAGCACTTTCTAGATGTTTTTTGAGTAAAAAACAAAAACAAAAGATGTTGCCCACAGAGCCCTATCAAAATTCTACTTCCTGCTTACTTCATTCAATTTGTTTTGTTTTTGTAAATTAGGCCATTTGTGCACTAGCATTGGTCTTTTCTTTTCGTCAGTATCCGAACTGGGTTCTGTTTTTTTATACATGTAAATTCAGAATTTATTTATTTTATGAATATCATTCATACTTTTACTAAGAATTACAGTATTTAAAGTGAACATAAAGTCTCGTTTGTTATTTTTATAGCCAAAAAAAAAAAAAAAAAAAACTTGCATGCTCTGTTGCAGTGGATTTGCACAGAGCAGCCCAGATCCTCCTCTTCTTGGGTCCCTCTTCTGTGCTCCTGGTCCCTCCCTCCTGTTGAGGAGCTGCTTGCTGTGGGGGCACCCAATCCGAGCTGCAGCTCCTTGTGTCCATTTAGACATGGAGCTGTGGTTTGGCCTGCCCCTCTCACTTTCCTGATTGGCTAACTGACTTTGACAGCAGCGGGAGCCAATGGCACTGCTGCTCTTTCTCAGCTAATCAGGAGGGACACTCGTGGCCAGAGATAGGGCTCCGGTAAGTATGAGGGGCTGCTGCACACAGAAGGCTTTTTACCTTAATGCATAGAATGCATTAAGATAAAAAACCCTTCTGACTTTACAACCCCTTTAAATAAATGGTCCTGCAGATGTTGCTGTAGGCAGAAGGCATTGGCAGTGTTCATTTGTAGGCTAAAGGCCAATTTTGTCAGTGCAGCTTCCAACCTTTATCTCTAAAGACTGATTGGTCAATGGTGGTCAGAGGAACCAGGGATTATTAAAATGACAGCTAGGATTGGAAGCCATCAGCCAAACAATATTGTTGAATGGTGGCTCTCAAAGGTAGAATGTTTATATATATATACATACATACATTTTCATGGAAATGGACCTGTACAGAGTGATTCAAATTAATTGCAGTTAAAACACACAAAATGGCTGACTGCATAGTACTCACCTGTTTTAAGACTGTGTATTTAGTAGGTGCACATTTGACCACAGTTATCTTCATGTCTGTTTAGATAAGTCTCTGTGACTTCCTTTGTGGCTCTGAGTGACACCAGAACTTTTTCCTCTTTCCATTTTGTAAAACTGCTCAAGTGCTTTTAGGGTGTATAGCGATTGTAAGTGCAGCCAAGTCTAGCCGGAGATTCTCTATTGATTAGGGATCTGGCCTTTGATCCTGACAGATTTCAGAATTTCCTCCCAAGTTTTGCTGCATTTATTCTACCCTCACAACCCTTACAGGGTCTGCTACATAAAAACATTCCTACAGCTTGGTGCTGCCACCACTATGCTTCACTCTGGGGATGGTGTGTTTTTCATCATAAATGCACCATCCCCAGAGTAAAGCATGGTGGTGGCAGCACCAAACTATAGAAATGTTTTTATGTAGCAGACACGTGCAGTGTTTGGCTCATATGAAATATTATTTAATGCGAGGGTCAAAAAGCAAAATTTTTAGATCTCATTAGACCAGGGCTCGACAAACCCCGGTCGCCACGGCGACTAGAATTGGGGTCCTGGCGCCTGGGGCGACACAGCTGGGGTATCCTGTCTTCCTGTGGACCCCGACCCCGCCGTGCGATCGAATCGGGCCGTGCCGGCCAGTAATTTAGGCCGCGGCTTTGCGGCCTTCTGAAGCACGAATATGTAATATGGCGCCATCTGGTGGTGGCCGTTGATATTGCAACACCTCTAACATTGCTAATGTTAATGGAGCTTCAAAGCCCTGCCTGTTTCTCACTGCCCGCCCATCTCCTTCCTAAAGTGGAGAAGAGAACGAAGTGATTGCAGGCATCATCTAGCACCTTTTGCCTGACGGTGAGTGTGGTGGGGCTGGTTTGAATTCATATAGCCTTTTTTTTTTTTTTTTTTATAAGATCTTTGATTTTTATTTATTTTTTAAAAGTAAAAAAAAAATTTTTTTTTTTTTTTAATTAAAAATGTATTATTTGTAATCTCCCTGCTTGGTCCCTTTCACACAGGCTGTCTGATCAGGTTCGCCTGTCAGTTTTTCAGGCGGACCTGATCAGACCCTTAGGCCCCTTTCCACACCGAAGCGTTTTTCAGGCGCTACAGCGCTAAAAATAGCGCCTGTATAGCGCCTGAAAAAAGGGGGTCCTTTCACTCCAGTGTGAAAGCCAGAGGGCTTTCACACTGGAGCGGTGCGCTAGCAGGATGGTAAAAAAAAAGTCATGCTAGCAGCATCTTTGGAGCAGTGTATTCACCGCTCCTACCCATTGAAATCAATGTGACAGCGCGGCAATACCACTGGCAAAGCGCCGCTTGCGGGGGGTTTTAACTCTTTTTCGCTGTCGCCAGCACCGACGCCCACTAAAAAAAAACCTGGCTCCTAACTTTTTTAGCTGGCTCCTAGAGTCCAAGCAAATTTGTCAAGCCCTGCATTAGACCAAATAATCTTCTAGCTGATTTTAGTGTCTCCCATATGCATCCTGGCAAACTTAGCTGAGTTTTAGTTGGTGTTACTAAAGCCTTGTTTTCAAAAGCCTTGGTTTTGCACAGAGAAGCCCCTATCCTCTTTTGGAGTCCCCGCCGGCGCTCCAGGCCCCTCTTAAGTGAGGTGCCACCATGGAAAACTTTGCATGGGGACATCTGTGAGTGCTCACTCTCGTCCCGCTGCTGCCTCCATGGACACAGACAGCGGGACTCTTCCCCCCGCTACCTCATCACCGCTTTTGATTGACAGCAGCAGGAGCCAATTACCGCAATTCAATCTGTCCAATGAGGAAGGAGACAGGCGTGACCTACTGCTGTTGTGCACATCGCTGGATCGGATTGGGCTCAGGTAAGAAAAATGGGGGGTCTGGGGGGAGCTGCAGCACAAAATGTTTTCCACCTTTGAAAAACCTTAAGGAAAACTATGCCTAGCTGAGACCATGAGATAAGTATTTTTTCAGAATAAATGTGAGTTGCCATTTGTCTTTGAGTTTACAAGTTTTTATTTTAATACTACACTCAGTGTGCCCTGCCTCCTCACACGGAAGTTGTCGCTGAGGAGAGGAGAGCGGATCTCTGGAGCCGGCTGGTGATCAGTATGAGCTGTTTTTTACAGCTTTTTACTCACTGATCACCAGTCTAGTAAAACACACAACAGTAAAACACACAACAGTAAAACACACAACAGTAAAACACACAACAGTAAAACACACAACAGTAAAACACACAACAGTAAAACACACAACAGTAAAACACACAACAGTAAAACACACAACAGTAAAACACACAACAGTAAAACACACAACAGTAAAACACACAAAGTCCCCACATAGTAATGATCCCCAAAACACCTGTCCCCCACATATATAACAGTAAAATCACATGTCCCAGTGATCATTTGCACAAATATGTCCGTGATCACCTGCGCACATCTGTACATGATTATTTTTGTACATATGTCCGTGATCACGCGAACCAATTATACACTTAACGGGATTTTTTTTTTTTACCAAAAACATGTAGCGGAATACATTTTGGCTTAAATTTATGACAATATTAGATTTTATTGGATTTCTTTTAAAATAGAATAAAGAAAATAGTTTTTTTTTTTCCCCAAATGTTCGCTCTTTTTTCACTTATACCGAAAAAAATAAATACCACCAAAAGAAAGCTCTATTTGTGCAAAATTATAAAAATGTAATTTGGATACAGCATTGCATGACCACGCAATTCTTACTGAAATTGCGAGAGCGCTGAAAATTGGTCTGGGAAGGAAGGGGGCGAAAGTGCCCGGTATTGATGTGGTTAACTAACTAAATATTATAGCAGTGTGAGCTTTCCAGGTGTACCCCCCCCCCCCCCCCCCCCAAAAAAAAAGCAAGAGACTTTACTAATTGCTTGAAGAGAACATCTACTTGCTGGGAAGAGCACAGATCTTCCCAAAGATCCACATAACAAGGTTTTCTACCTTAAAGGGCACACCTTCCTTTTGTTCCTGCAAGGAGTTTTCTCCCAGGAGTACCCTTGTGATCCTCTGCCAAGTCCAAGCCTCAGTCCACATACACAGAAAAGCCTGGGTGGCTAAGCAGACAGTCTTCTGACAAAGCTTTAACTGCATGAAAGTCCACCATCGCCACAGACAGCGGAGTTGGGGAAAGATTGCTGATGTTCACCAGTTACTGACTCCACAACATTTTCAACGCCAGAGGTAATCCCCCTCTTTTCCTTTGAAAACAGTTCAGGTACTAGTTGCAGAGTGAGTGATAGTTCTCAAACAGGAACTTTAACCAGGTTGTTATGCATATCTGCTCACAGTACCTGAAAAGAGGGATTAGTCCCATTCTTACCCCAAGGTGCTTTAATGACTTAGTCCATCACCATTAGTTCTAAATGTAATCTGTTCGATTTGGCTTTCCTGCAGCATGCACAATTCTTTACCTAGGTGGATATCCAAGGTGCTTATCTTTCTGTTCCTATGTTTTCCTTGCATCAAAATATGTGCATTTTCAGTTTTGTGGCACTACCCTTCCTGCTAGCAAAGCTCCCAGAGTTATTACAAACATTCTAGCCCCAATGTTGGCAAAGCTAAGAACCAGTGGTATATCTGTGATTGCCTGTCTCAATCTGGCTATCAAGACTCATTGGCTTGTGACTTGCAGAACAGTTTGTCATTTCATCCTACAGTCCTTTTGAAGCTTCAGGTGATTGGTTCCTATGTATCATGTGACAATTAGTGCAATAACAAGTAGAAGACAATCTAGTGCAATAACATCACAGCAGTAGCGTACATGGATGATCAAGGAGGGATAAGAAGTCAAGGAGCAACGTGAGAGAGAACTTCTACTGCTGAGAGAAATGTCAGGACCAGACTCTTTTGGTGGTATACACATTTGGAGTCGAAAATTGTCAGGCAAACATTTGAGTTGGCAGTGCATCGACCCTCTGGCATAAACATCAGATATTCTGGTCACGCCATAGATACCATTAATCTCTGATTTTATTTATTTAAGTCAGAAGGGATTCTCTTCATTGTAATAGTTCCGGACTGCCCATAGAGCTTAGTACTCTGAACTTGTTTTTCTGGTCCCAGATGCTCAATGAACTCCCATGTTCTTTCTGTTCAGTCAGATCTTTCGTCTCAGGAACTGATCCTCCATCCTGTTTCTCTCTGGCTTTAGCAGCTGTTGTAGTCAAGGTAGTAAGAAATCAAAATCTCTTAGAGAAAACAATCACCATCTTGCTATGTGCTTGTAAGCCATCTCTCCTAGTGTATCATTGAAACTAGAACCTTTTTTCAGATGGTGTGAGGCTTTTGATATTGATCCCAGGACCTTTTCTGTCACTCAGAATCTCAGCTTACTTCAGTTTGGCATGAACCAGTGGCTAGCGCTGAGTACAAGAAGGGTTTGGGAGCTACCATCTGTTTTGCAAGTCTCCCTGGCTCATTCTTCACAGCCAAAGTATTTCCAGGCCCTCCTTTTTTCCTAGGGTCATGTCCATCTTTAATCTTAGTGGGGGCATGGTCTTGCCTTCCTTTTTGTCCATGTTCCTTCACATAATGTCCATTGCTCCATTTGCTATATCATTTTTTAGGTTAATGCTTAAACCAGAAGAGTAAGCTCATCTATGGCCCTTCAGCATCAGGCATTTGTTTTCCAGGTATGCAAGGCAACCACTTGTTCCTTTAACCACGTTTACCAAGTTGTATCTTGTGGATGTTGCAGCATTGGCTGATGCCGGTTTCAGACACAAGATTCTACAGGTGCCCGTATGTATTGGTCATACCATGATCTTTAAGGGTTGCCTTTGGCAAATTTTTCCACCTCACAGTTATGGATTGCTTTTTGGCATCTCCAGTGTTGGACTGTGTCCTCCTATGAATGCTGGAAGATATCGTAATGTTGTACTTGCTGTAAAATCCTTTCCTCCAGTAGCCAATTTTGGACACAGATCCTTCCCATCATATTGTAATTTTTATTCTGTTGGCACTTCTGTGCAATTAGGTTGTTTTCTTGGGAAAAGTTAACATTTTTTTACACTGCTTGCTACTCGAGCTCATTCAGTAAGATGTATGCATTTCACTAAAGTGTATTGGAATATTAGCCAATTAATTTATTATAATTAGAATTTGTTTATTTTCTATTGTATTTCTTCACTGTTTGGCACTGTTTTACGACATGCTAATGGGCTTAAAGTGATACTAAACAGAGAAGTTTTAATTGCCTTGACTCATTCACATCACATAATTAATCAGTGGTGGCCCGGCCGTCCATTAGGGAGGTGCACAGGCGCCAATCTCCCCCCCCCCCCCCCATCCATGCTTCCGGCCCCCTGATCTACATGCAGGGCGCCAGACCATGGATTCCAATGGAGAGGGGGGTGTTTTTTTTGAAGCACGTGATTGGAGCCAGAGGCTCAGTTGTGTGACAATAGCGAATGAATATTCGCTATTGCCACACTGATCCTCCTCACGGCCAATTGGGAAGCAGGTCTTGAGAGGACAGGCGATCCTATTGGATGCCTAGGAGGAGGAGGCGCATGGCGGAAGCCGCTGTGATGCAGAAGAGGAGGAGAGGACATGGGCCACTGTCCACCGCCCATAGGAGCGCTGCCTGCCCGCAACCTAGATGGGATTTTTACTTTACAGGTATTAGCAATTTCATTTGGTGTATTTAATGCTCATTTATATTAAAACTAAGCTTTGCTGTGAGTTTCTTAGTGAATGTCAATCAACATACTCTGTCCCACCTTCATAGTGTTAAGCAATAGCAAGACATGGAGAAGGAGGGAGGGGAGTGTCATTTAACACTGTGTATGTCCCCACATGTGTGAATCTATACTCGTGGGCTGCACAGATGAGCAAAAGAAGGAAATGAAGAGCATAGAAGGTAACTGAATTTTAGTGTGCTCCATAGAGGACACCAGCTGGTCTACATAATCTCAACCTGCAGTGGGGACAGCTAAAGGCAGGATTAACGAGGTATATTTCACTCTACCAGGGCCGGTGCTACCACTGCGCAAACTAGGCAGTCGCCTAGGGCGCACTGCTGCCTAGGGGCGCTCGGCCACTGGTTTCCCTCCGCGTCTGCATGCTCTGCAGGCTGCAGAATGTAACTAAGTCTGACCGGTAGTGTAATTAGAGGCGCAGCACTGGAGCCAGCGCTAGAGGAAGCAGAGCCGATGCTTTCTGTATAGCGCCGCCTTCTGTCACATGGACAGTGTAAAGGGGGTGGAGCCAATGGTGGTGAAAAAAGTAGGTTTTGCCTAGGGTGTCAAAAACCCTTGCACCACCCCTGCACTCTACACAAAACAAATGCTTTTGTGGCTGGGTTTAAAGACCATGAAATCAAGTGGATTGCACCTTTTGGGAAAATCAGCCCAGCACTTTTTGCTGTATGTTTTTTTACTATGTTATATATGCAACATAGTGTATGCAGCTTTTTCCATGTCCTTTTTACCTGGAGCATTTAATTTTATTGTTTTCCCTTGTGCTATAGTATATGCATTGCCAGTAGCTATTCCTATGATTTTTTTTTTTATCATGTCTAACCACCTAGAAGGCTGCTGTTATCAGGTATTGACGTCTGTGTCCTCCAAGGAACTACAGTTCAACCTTTACACCAATCTTTTCCTATATGCTCTCTAGCTGCGGCCTCTGCACCCACTCTGGAGCCCTTACAGCAGACCTTCCCACTATTCATCTTGACAGTTTTAACACCCCTTTACTTTAGCAGATCATCTCTTGCATTCACAAGCACTTAGACTAATATTTCTCCAGGTATAAGCTCTTTTGTAGAATAGCCTCCTGATCTGAGGATCTTCAGATTAGGAGGCTATTAAAAAAAATAAAAAAATGTAGGCCTCATGCACACAGACATATGAATGTATGCTGAATATTTTCTGCCAGAACTTATTGTAATTTATTTTTGACATTGGAGTATATTTACGCTCATGTGCGTTTATGCACATTTACACATGTTTTGCACTTGTACATTATGCGTGTAAGCTCTTCTCCAAATGCACCTTTGGTCGTTTTTTTTTTATAATGCCTTTTATAATGCCGCATAGGCTGAACTAGAGCTGAGTTTAGAGGCATACAAAAAATATGCTGTATGCCTTTTTAAAAGCAGCATTTTTTTATGCCCTTATGTATTAGGCCTTAGACATTCAGAAATGGTGGGTATAAATGCTTGTGGTTAGTGAAAGAGGTAATAAGCTAAAATAAAGTGATGGTAGGCCTATGAAGTTGATTAGCATGTGTGGTTATTTTTATTCCCTTAAACTGCTCTAGAAAAGGATTTTTCGGTAAGTACAAAAATCTCTAGCTAAGCCCAGGAAGGTTTATTCCCCTTCATGACCAGTCCATTTTTTTCGATATGGCACTGCGCTACTTTAACTGACAGTTGCAATGCTGTACCTTTTTGATATTTGATCACCTCTGTGGTTTTTATTTTTTGCACTAAAAACAAATTTTCGTGGCATTTTTTTTAATTTCTGCTATAAACCATACCCAACAAAAGAATGTAAAAATTAAGTTTCTTCATCAATTTAGGCCAATATGTATTTTCTTATTTTTATTTTTTTACTAGTAGTGGTCAGCGATTTTTAGCAGGACTGCGACATTGCAGCAGACAAATCTGACATTTTTTGGGGACCAAATACTAATGACACTGGTAGGGAAGGGGTTAACATCAGGGCCGATCAAAGGGTTAAGTGTGCTCCTAGGGAGTGCTTTCTAACTGTGGGAGATGGCTTAACTGCAGGAAGACAGAGATCCGTATTTCTGCTTATCAGAGACACAAGCTCGCCATCTTCCTCTCTGAGAGATGGGCAATCTGCCTTGGTTACATCTGCCGGACCCACTGATTGGCTCTTGCTGTGTCCAATCACGGGTACAGGTACATGATTTCGCACAGGAGGGCCACCCTGCCGCAGTATATCTGTGTGGGATGGTCCTTACGTGATTAATCAAACCCAGACTTGTGCTTTTCACTAACCTGTTGTTTTTTTTTTTTCTTTTGCTTTCATGGTGTAAACACAATACTTTGTTGTGTGAAATGATACTGACTCAGGAGTTGGACCTTCCAGAGTAATTGTTTTTACCAGTGAAACTAAGCAGTGTCATATGAAAGGAGGCATATACTTTGAAATCTGTTTTTCCATTGTAATTCTTTTCTATTACTTTGCAGAATTTTTTTCAATTTGTTAAAACATTTTTTTTGCTGTTGATCAATAAGTAAATTATATATAAATTAAATATATTGGATATAAAAAAAACTGTTTGAAATAAAAAAAGGAAGTTATCCAAAATGGTAAAAAATTATAATATTCCACACATCAGACTCGTTCAGTGGCACTATACCTGGTAAAAAAACAATAGAAGGCCTGTGCCTGTTAAATATTAGATCATCGAATGTCAGTGGGATGCAGAAGTAAGTAAGGTAGTATCACCATTAGATTTGCCACTGAGAAATATTGACTTGTTTCTTATAATGATTAAGCTGGCGGCAAAGAGTTCTGGAACAGGTTTCACTTGATAATACTTTTCTTTTGTTTGTTGCAGAAATTAACACTAGTCCATGTAAACAGCAACCAGTGCCTGG
Source organism: Lithobates sylvaticus (assembly GCA_028564925.1). Lineage (NCBI taxonomy): Eukaryota > Metazoa > Chordata > Amphibia > Anura > Ranidae > Lithobates > Lithobates sylvaticus. Next base: position 289,009,029 of record CM053030.1, read on the forward strand.
ACAAAGCAGCAGAGGAAGACATTCAAGTCCCCAGCATTAGAGACTGCAATGGAAGCCGCTCTCAACAGTGGCTCTTGCGTAACGTCACTCTGCCAGAAAACTTTTAAAATACCTTTTGGCAAACACAATGGAAAAATTATTAAAATTTAGCAAAATGAATTGACTGCGCTACCTCTGCACATGTGAATTGCACATCCTTGTGTGTCCAGAGAAGGAGACTGTTTTCTGCACCTGTAAGTACAGACCAGGAGCACATATCAGCTCAAGACTAGCTCTTGGTTTTTTAGTAGCTGCAGAACTGCCCACCTCTATGAGGATGTAAAATGGTATACTTTGTGTCAGAACTGTGCACATTGAAGTTTACAAGAAGGAAATGTTTCCCTCATCAAGGAATTATCAAGGAGAACTTACCCAGTGCAAATTATTTAGGCATTGGTCCCCAGGAGAAATGCATATCGGTACAGTCAGCTTGCACATCTGTACCCTTCACACACATGCGTCGGAAGGTGTATGCCAAGCAACTGTGACTTTCTGTGGACTGTGTATCAACATGCTTCATCTTCAGAGTAAAGAATGTACAGGACGGACAACTGCAATTCCAAATACATCTCACATTGTTTTTATGTGTGATTTAACAGGGTTCAAAAGATAAGATAAACACATATATCAAAAGTACAATTTGTAATAGCAAAATATCAGATTTATATGTAGATTTTTTTTTTTTTTTACCTTTTTGGGGCAACAATAGCCTTATTTCAGTTGTATTCTAGCAATGGATAGAATCTATTTTTCATGATTGGAATTATATTAATTTTTTTAAAAGAGAAATGCTGAGATGTGGGTAGGGAACGTCTTTTTTAAATGTTTGTTTTTTCTTTTTAAAGTTCGTGTTTTTCTTTCTGTTTTTGGGGTACTGACCAAGGTCCATAACAATGTCTGTTCAACTTGCCTTCTAAAATGCAGGATTAATAATACCATGCAACGTAAGTGTTGTGTCATCTAATGTATTCAGTCTCTGTTTTTGTCTGAAGAGTTTAGAAAGAAAAAATAATTTCCACAATCAAATGATCAAAGCAGTTAAAGGTGACTGATTGTTTGTAGTACCGAGGATTCATACTACTGTACATTTTTTTTTTTTACACAGCAATAAATCTAGTTTGTTCTAGCCAACACAGTGGTGTTGTTCAATAAAAACAAAATGAGGTATTGTTTTTGAGAGAATTTATTCAGCTGAAACATTTGTACTTTGTATTTTCTGAACAAATTTGTATTGCATGTAGAATATGAAACATATTTACTGAAGTGCAAGCATATTGAAAGTCCCAACCCTAGTTGTGCATTAATATCACCAACTTTCAGAGTATGTATTGAGAAAGAATTTAAATGGGAAATTACCATGCATTTTCGGGAATTAATCCTAGAACTAACTAAAAAAAAATGCATACGATTTACGCACAACACACGTGTCAAATAAAAATGTATAGTTTAATTTACATTTCAAATTCATTCCCAGTAGTGGCTACCAGCAATATCGGACATGGCATTTGGCATACCTAGTCAGTCTGCAAGAAGATGAGGTAATCGATACAAATTCTATAGATTCTGTTTACCACTGATATCAATTTACAAATCTCTGTCCATTAACATGCAGTGGCAAAATAAGCAATTAAGTCATTCCTGGACAAATTTTTGCAAATGCATCTGTAAATAGAAATTCGAAACAAAAAAACTTTTGTATGCAGTGTTAGGTGATTGTGTGCCCATTCACACCAGAAACTGCCTTTAAGTGCATGCTTTTGACCCGTATGTTTACATGCATTTGACGCACGCTTGAATGCATTTTGCACTGCATATAGTACTGCATTTGTAGTGCATTCTGCTATATGTTTTTGCGCTTGGCTTCCTTGGCTTAAAGGGGTGTGGTGCAATGTATTTGAAGTGCATTTGTAGCACGCTCCCTGCATTTGCAATGCAAAAAAATGCAGCATGCTCCACGTTTTTTAACTGCACTGAACTGCAATGATGTGAACTATGCCCTTAGGATTACCTTGATTTTGGGCTGTCTATGCCGTTGTAGTGCAGTTCCAAATGTAGCCAACTGCATTCAACTGCGTTGTGTGAAAGGCCCCTTATACTGTACTTGCAACAAAACAGTTTAGTACTGCATGTGAGACTTGTATTTCCATTTCATATTTTGAAAAAATAATGAAAATGTAAACTACCCAGTGCAATTACTGTTGCAGCTAAAAAATGACTGCAACATTTAATTATATGTTTATCTATGCGTGTGCCAGTGAACACAGCAACACGTTAAACTAGTGTAAAATACTGTAGCTGTTTTGTTTTTTTTTGTTTTTTATGTATTTAAAAAAAAATGTAGGTCTTCAAGTTCGCTACCAGGCCATGCACTCTACTTTTAAACTGCAAATCGGTTTTTCTTTTTTTTTTTTTTTCCTTATAGCTTTCAGTTTGTAAAATACCCCCAAACCATACGTTTTCTGAAAGCAAAGGATCTGTACAACATTATATATATATATATATATATAAATTAGTGCTACTGATTTTTTTTTTTTTTTTTAGGTCCAAATGCTTATCAAAACAATATTTTAGCTAAAATTACAGTAAAATCATTATTTGACACAAACACTAAAAAACTTAAACCATTCCTGCTAATTTCCTACTAAATCTAAGATAAATTGTATTGAACTAACCCCTCTAGTTCTGAGAGAACATATCCGTATGTCTTCCCAGAAACGCATGCCACAATTTGTGATCCCTGTGTCCCGTTGGTAACACTAGATAATTGATCCTGGTACCGGGCCACTATGAGCGACCCAGATACCATGTGATCACTGTGACCAATCACAGCGATCACAGTTACAGTAGTAAACTAAGCTGTGGATCATGATGCATTGCTCACTACTGTGTGTTCTTTGTGATTGGTCACAGCCATTACATGGTACCAGAGCTAGTCACAGTGGGCCCTCTACCATGTGATAACTGTGACTAATCTCAGCATCATGGTAGTAAGCAAAGGTTTAACGAATGAAAGCTTTGAACAGTTCCTGATTGCTTATACAGTAAGCATCACTGTGATAAGCAATCAGAGTGTAAAAAATAAAAATCCCTAATCACCGACCCAGAGTAGTAAAGGGTCCCTGTATGGTTCCTATTGTCCCTGATCACCACCACACCAGACCTATTGTCCCTGATCACCGCCACACCAAATACAGTTTCCGTGATCATTGCCACACCAAATACAGTTTCCGTGATCATTGCCACACCAGTCATATTGGGCTCCATTCACAAAAGCAGATCGCATTCAGTATTTAGGTGTTCAGACACATTTTCCCTAAATACCAAATGCAATCCTCCTGAAACTGTCAATTCACTATACTGTTCTCCGGTATTTAACGCAAAACGTTGAAAGCGATTGGTAAATACCGCATGAGCAGGCAGTAAATTCAATTCACAGAAAGAAAGAAAATTAAATGCATGTGATAAGTAGTGGTCGAGGCATGCGGTATTTAAGGAATGTGTACTGGTTGTTAACCACTTAAGCCCCGGACCATTTGGCTGGCCAAAGACCAGAGCACTTTTTGCGATTTGGCACTGCGTTGCTTTAACTGACAATTGCGCAGTCATGCGATGTGGCTCCCAAACAAAATTGACATTCTTTTTTTTTTTTTCGCCATAAATAGCTTTCTTTTGGTGGTATTTTATCACCTTTGCGGGTTTATTTTTTTGCGCTATGAACAAAAAAAAGGGCGACAATTTTGAAACAGAATTTTTTACTTTTTACTATAATAAATATCCCCAAAAAATATATTAAAAAAAACATATTTTTTTCATCAGTTTAGGCCGATAAGTATTCTTCTACATATTTTTGGTAAAAAAAAATCACAATAAGCGTTTGGTTTGCGCAACAGTTTTAGCATCTACAAAATAGGGGCTGTTTTCTATGGCATTTTTATAAAAAAAAAAAAAAAAAAAATTTTTTTACTAAGGGTGGTGATCAGCAATTTTTTATTTTTTTTTCTCGTGACTGCGACATTATGGCAGACAGATCGAACACTTTTGGCGCAATTTTGGGACGATTCACATTTATACAGCGATCAGTGCAATAAAAAATGCATTGATTACTGTGTAAATGTGACGGCAGTGAAGGGGTTAACCACTAGGTGGCGCTGTAGAGGTAAGTGTGGCCTAGGGAGTAATTCTAACTGTGGGGGGGAGGGGCTGTGTGTAACACGACACTGATTACCGCTCCCGATTACAGGGAGCTGTGATCAGTGTCATTAGGCAAAGGGGAAATGCTTGTTTACATTAGCATTTCCCCGTTTTTCCTCTCCTGCGATCAGAGCTCCCAGCGGGCCCGCAAGCCTCCTCTTAAAGGCCAACATACAGGTACGTGATTCTGCCTGTACGTGCCCTTCTGCCGCAGTGTGTGAGGTGGTCGAGAAGCGGTTAAAAATCAGGCAGATGCCGACAGCCTTAACCCCTCCAAATTCTATACCAGACCCTTGTCCGAGCATGCAGCTAGGCGGGCCAGGAAAGGGGGGTCTCCTGAACCATACCAGGCCACATGGCATCACTGTGCCATGTTATAATTGTGGCTGTCACAGTTGTACACAATGGCACATAAATGGATGCCATTCACAAAGTAAAAACGATTGCTTATACATCACTGCAATAATCATAATGTCAAAAAAAGAAATCCTGATCATCTGCCCAGAGCGTTACAGTTTCACTATGGTGACACTGTGTATTGCTGTGGTGACAGTATGTATAAAAAAAAAAGGTAAAAAAGAACATTTAAAGTGGATGTAAACCCTCACCTATACCCAGTGAAGTGAACAACCTTAGATGATGCACAGAGATGAAACAAATCTCCCTACATACGTTTTTTACATTTATATCTTCAGCTTTATATACTGTTTAGAAAGTGCACATCATATTAGAATTTTCTCTTCCTGTTCCAGCAGGGGGAGGGGAGTCCTGCTATACACTGTGAGACAGCTGATTGGAGGAAATGCACACACTCCCTCTCCACATAGGCAGAGACTTGCAGAGCTGTCCTGTAAATTGATCAGCTGTCTGGTAATCTATTTATAGCACCTGCCCTGACACAAATTTCATGATGGTTTTATCACGTCTCAAAGAACTTGTCAGCACTTATGCTGATAACGGAAGAACGGAACTTTGGAGAGAGATAAGTAAACACTGCAGATATGTGCCCAGCTCAAATTTAATGAATCGGGTTTACATCCACTTTAAGACCCCTTTCACACTAGGGCAGTGTGGGTGTTGGCGGTAAAGCGCTGCTAGTTTTGGCATGCTTTACTGCTGTTATAGCGTTAACCCCTGCTAGCAGATGAAGAAAGGGTTAATAGCGCCTTGTTGCGGTGCTGCCTAAGCACTTTGCAGATGCTCTGCACCACCCCAAAGATGCTACTTGCAGGACTTTTTCCCGTCCTGCAAGTGCACCACCCCGTGTGAAAGCACTTAGGCTTTCACACTGGGGTGGCTTGAGAGGCGCTTTTCAGGCCCTATGTTTTAGTGCTGAAATGCCTGAAAAGCGCCCCAGTGTGAGAGGTATAAAAGAAAAATGGGGAAAATGTATTATTTACTTTTAACATACTATCACCAGACAGCATCCCTGATCACTGCCATACCAGTCATTTGGTGATACTGTACTGGTAACCATATGGTGGAAAAAAAAAACATAATTTTCTTCATTTTCAAAAAATAGTTACTGCAAGTTTTTTGAAATTGTAACTTTGTATCCGTTTCCAAAAAGGGGTAATTTGGGGGTATTTATACTGTCCTGGCATCTTGGGGCCTCAATAAATAAAATCAGCACATCAGGATTGATACATTTTCTAAGATATATCCCTTAATTTGTAGACTATAACTTTCACATACAGTAGAGTAAATAATATACACTGATTTGGGTTATTTTCACCAAAGAAATTTAGCAGAATACAATGTGGCCTACATTTATGAAGAAAGATTATTTATTCGCAAAACTTTATAACAGAAACTAAGAATTTGTTTTATTTCAAAATGTTTATTCTTTTCATTCTTTTTTTTGTTTTGTATAGCAAAAAAAAAAAAAAAAACCTGGTGATTAACCGCTTCAATACCCGCCCATAGTCATATGACGCCCACAAGGTGGATCTACCATCCTGGGTGGGCGTCATATGACGTCCTCGGATTCCCGGCCGCCTGGGGGGCGCGCCCGCGGCATCGCTCGGGACCCGGTGCGAGTGCCCGGCGGCCGCGATGTCCGCCGGGCACCCGCGATTGCCCGTTAAAAGCAACGGGACCAGGCGGGACCACACACAGCTCCACGTCCTGTCAGCGGGGAGGAGACCGATCATGTGATCCCAGTACGGAGGAACACATGATCGGTCTCCTCCCCTTAAGTCCCCTCCCCCTACAGTTAGAATCACTCCTATAGGGACACACATTAACCCCTCCAGCGCCCTCTAGTGTTAACCCCTTCCCTGCCAGTCATATTTACACAGTAATCATTGCAATTTTATAGCAACGATCGCTGTGTAAATGTGAATGGTTCCAAAAATGTGTCAGAAGTGTCCGCCGCAATGTCACAGTCACGAAAAAAAAAATCGCAGATCCCCGCCATTACTAGTAAAAAAAAAAAAAAAAAAAAAAAATTCAATAAATCTATCCCCTCTCCCCCCACTTTTGCGCAAACCGATCAATATACGCTTATTGCGATTTTTTTTTTTTTTTTTACCAAAAATATGTAGAAGAATACGTATCGGCCTAAACTGAGGAAAAAAATAGTTTTTTTTTAAAAAAAAAATGGGATATTTATTATAGCAAAAAGTAAAAAATATTGTGTTTTTTTTTCAAAATTGTCGCTCTTCTTTTGTTTATAGCGCAAAAAAAAAAAAACGCAGGGGCGATCAAATACCACCAAAAGAAAGCTCTATTTGTGGGAAAAAAAGGACATCAATTTTGTTTGGGTGTAACGTCGCACGACCACGCAATTGTTAGTTAAAGCGACGCAGTGCCGAATCGCAAAAAGTGCTCTGGTAAGGAAGGGTGTTTAAAAGCCCTGTATTGAAGTGGTTAAATAACATCTAAAGAAAGCTCTATCTGTCTCAAAAATGATAAACATTTCATATGGGTACAGTTTTGACTAATATTCTACGAGGAAGTGAGCTGCCATCTAGACAGGGGCAGGCCTGTGGATTTAGTGTACCTGGATTTTGCAAAAGTATTCAATACAGTCCCCCATAAGTGGTTCATCTACAAGCTGAGGTCTGCAGGCATGGACCATAAGGTTTGTTCTTGGGTAAAAAAAAAAAATGGTTACAGGAGGGTGGTGATGAATATTGTGTGCTCAGATTGGTCTGAAGTGGTAAGTGGGGTACCTTAAAGTTCTGTGTTGGGACCAATTCTATTAATTTTATTCATAAATGATATAGAGGATGGGATAAATGGCTCAATCTCAGTTTTTGCAGATGACACAAAATTAAGCAGGGCAATAACTTTACATCAGGATATAGAAATTTTACAGAAAGACCTTAACAAAATAATTGAGTGGGCAAATTGAGGTTTAATGTGGAGAAATGTAAGGTAATGAACTTGGGGGGGAAAAAAAAACACAAATGCAAACTACTCACTAGGAGGAAAACCTCTGGGGGAGTCAAGGTTGGAGAAAGATCTGGGGGTCCTAGTAGATGACAGATTGAGCAAAAGCATGCAATGTCAAGCTGCAGCTACCAAAGCCAGCAGAATTTTAGCACACAAAAAAAAAGCAATATACGCCAGGGATAAAGCAATAATCCTACCACTTTATAAAACTCTTACACCACATCTGTAGTATTCTGTCCAGTTCTGGTCATCAGTCACGAGGAACGCCTTGCAAGCACAAAATTTATTCTCGCTGGAGAAACGACGCTTGAGAGGAGATATGCTAGCGATTTACAAATACCTCAATGGTGATCCCAGCATAGAAAATTTACTTTTCAGTCTCAAGGAGTGTAAGAAGACATGGGTCCGCACAATGAGATTGGAGTGGAAGCGGTTTAACCTTAACCGCTTGCCGACCAGCCGCCACAGTTATACTCTGGCAGGCTGGCACGGCTGAGGAAATTGGCGTAGCTATACGCTGGCTCTTTAAGATGCTATAGGCGTGCGTGTGTGCGTGGCCGGAGGCCCTCCAGCAGCGTGTCCCTGGAGCCCATGCGCGTGCCCACCAGGTACCCGCGAACGCTCCTCACAGAACAAGAACAGGGATCTGTGTGTGTAAACACAAATCCCGGTTCTGTCAGGGGAGTAGAGACAGATTGTGTGTTCCTACTAAGTAAGAACGACAATGTCTCCTCCCCAGTAGGTCACATCCCCCACAGTTAGGAACACGGTTACCCCTTGATCGACCCCTAGTGTTAAGGCCCCTTTCACGCTGGGGCGGGAGCAGCGTCAGCGGTAAAGCAACGCTATTTTTAGCTGCCCTTTACTTTCGTATTTGTGGAGGTATACGGCTGCTAGCGGGGCACTTTTAACCCCCCGCTATTTGACGAAAAAGGGTTAAAACCATCTGCAAAACGCTGCTGCAGCGGCGCTTTGCCAGCGGTATAGCCACGCTGCCCCTTTGATTTCAATGGGCAGGAGCGGTATACACACAGCTCCAAAGATACTGCTAGCAGGACTTTTTTTTAACCATCCTGCCAGCACACTGTGGCTGTCTCAGGGTGCTTTGCAGTCGCTATTTTTAGCGCTGTAGCAACTGCAAAGCGCCCCAGTTTGAAAGGGGTCTAACCCCTTCCCTGCCAGTGACATAGTCATCAGTGGCTATTTTTAGCTCTGATGGTCCCAAAAAAGTGTCCGATCTGTCAGCTGCAATGTCACAGTTCCGATAATAATAAATCTATCCCCTATTTTGTACACGCTATAACTTTTGCGCAAACCAATCAATATACGCTTATTGTAGAAGAATACATATCGCCCTAAACTGATGAAGAAATTTAAGTTGTTTAAATTTTTTGGGATATTTATTATCACAAAAAGTACAAAATTTTGTGTTGACGCCCTTTTTTTGTTTCTAGCGCAAAAAAAAACGCAGAGGTGATCAAATACCACCAAAAGAAAGCTCTTTTTGTGGGGGGGGGGGGACACATCAATTTTGGGTACAATGTCGCACAACCGTGCAATTGTCAGTTAAAGTGACGCAGTTCCATATCGTAAAAAATGGCCTGGTCAGGAAGGAGGCAAATCCTTCTGGGACTGAAGTAGTTAAACTGCGCAGGGGGGGTTTTCACTGTCAGGGCAATAAGGACGTGGAATGCTCTTCCACAATTGGTGGCAGCGGGGAGTATGGATATTTTAGAGAGATTCTTGGATGTACATCTTAAAGAAAACAACAAACAGGGATATGGGAAATAAGTATAGACACTGACTCATGTACACCTACACAGGATGGACTATTGTCTTTATTCAACCTTACCTACTATGTAACATGCCCTCAATTTGGGGGGGACGCCCCCCCAAGCACATTGTCCCCAAGACCCTCTTCCCCACAACCCTGGCTGGTGGTTGTGGGGGTCTGCGGGCAGGGGGCTTATTGCAATCTGGAAGCCTCCTTTTACAAGGGGACCCCCAGATGCCACCCCTCCCATGTGAATGAGTAGGGGGTACCCCTACTCATTCACTGAAAATGTGGTAAAAGTGAATAAAAATGCGATAAAAAAAAAAAATTACCCCATGGTGTGGATCCTACGTCAATCACAATGAACCCCGACCCGAAAAACAAAAAGGTCCGCTCCTGCTGAATGACAGCTTCGCCACTAAATAAACAAAAGAGCCCGACGCTAAATAAGCGGTCGTTCGTTCGTTTTTTTTCTTTTTCAGGTTGGCGGCTAGTGTTCATCATGATTGACGTGGGATCTACATCGGGGGGACAGTTTGTTCTTTCTGTTTTGTGTTTTTAATAAATGACTTGTCACAAACTGTGCTTACCTTTAATTGACTTTGAGCACTTTTTTGGTGAATGAGCAGAGGTACTATGTACCCCTACTCATTCACATTGGGGGAGTCGGGATCTGGGGCCCCCCTTTTTTTAAAGGTGGCTTCCATATTTTGATGAGCCCCCCTCCCCATCCGCAGATCCACAAAACCCTCGACCAGGGTTGTGGGGACCAACATGCCCTTGTCCCCACCAACATGTCCCCACCAACTTGCTGGGCTGCATGCTTGGATGAGGGTCTAGTATTGAGGTGGGGGGTTCCCCTCAAAATCCATACCAGACACTACGGGCCTGTTAAGGATTGGGGAGAGACCCCCACGCGTTTTTTTTCCCTGATTTTTTTTTTTTTTATGCAAATAATTTTTCTCTTTACATTTAGCTGTCAGCGGGGAACCCCACTGACAGCTATGACTCTTTGGATGTTAAGGACACGGTGGAAGTCCGCTCCTTACCAACCATTAAGTTACTGGTTGTTAAGGATGCTGTCGGCATTAACTTAGTTTCACTACTAAAATACTGAATCACTTCATAAAATATGCAGTATTTTAGTAGTGTTTTTTTTAATGAATAAAAAAGAATGTTTGAAAACCGCTGTGCAGTATCTTACTGCATACTCGGATGCGGTAACCCCTTTGTGAATAGAGCCCATTGTACCTAATCAGTTCCACACAATGCAGTGTTGCCTAACTGTACTAACGCTGGCCAGTTTATTGACCATGTTTCTGCCTGCTGCCTGGACCCGATCCTTTGCCTGTTTACTGACCATGTATTTGCCTGTGGCCTGAACTGACCCATCTGCACATTCCGCTGATTACATTCCTGAGAGACACCAGGCCAGTGAACATAGCATTACCAGGTGTAGTAATGAACCAGTATGCTAGGCTTGCTTGTCTAATATGAACTGGGGCTGCTGTAGGTGATGCTACACTAAGCTATATTACCTCACCACTCGTACTGAGGTGATCGTTACAGTACATTGGTTTTGACACAATTTGTTGATTTGTGAGATACACAAGATACAATATCCTTTACATAATCAGTCCAGACAGTGAAACCTCTCACATATGTGGTAATACCATAATCAGGAAGGAGTAGCAGAATATGTTTTGGGGTGTAATTCGAAGTATGCCCATGCTGCATGTGAGAAATATCCATTTAAATCACCAACATTGTGGAAAATAATAAATTTTCATTTTTTTCCGCAATTTCCAAAAACTTGTGGAAATAAAATTAAGTCTTCAAAAGACTCACCATGCCATCTAAAAAAAAAAAATACCCTGGGGTGTTTACTCTCCAAAATGTGGTCATTGTGTGGGTATTTTTTACTGTCCTGGTGCTCCAGGGTCTCCAAAAATGTGATTGGTATTCAGGAAATTAGATTTAGAATTTATGCTCCTAGAATGCATGAAGGTGCTTTCTTGGATTTTGGGGCCCTCTATGCATCTAGGCTGTGTGAGTCTTACACATGTGATATGACCATACTCGGGAGGAGTAGCATAATTTGTTTTGGGGTGTAATTCTAATGATGCCTATGATGTGTATTTGAAATATCTTATTAATTGACAACAATTAAAAAATACATTTTCATTTTCTTTCATGCATTTTACAAAAACTTGTGATGAAAACATTTATTTTCAAATGATACTATGCCTTTCAGAAAATACCTTGGAGTGTTTTCTTTCTACATGGGGTAATCTTGTGGGTGTTTTCACTGTCCTGGTGCTTCAGGACCTCCAAAAATGTGTTAGGTAGTCTTGAAATTAGATGTGTAATTTATGTATGTTGGATTTTGGGCCCCTCTATGCATTTAGGCTCTGAAACTGTCTCACACATGTGGCATCCCTATACTCTGGAGGCATAGCAGAATGTGTTTTGGGGTATAATTCTAAGTATGCCTATGCTGTGTGTGAGAAATAACTTGTTAAAATGGCAACTGTGAGAAAAAAAAATGGTATTGTGCTCACTATGCCTTTTACTAAATACCTTGGACTGTCTACTTTCCAAAAAGGGGTCAGTTGTACTGTCCCGTCATTTAAGGACCTCAAGAAATGGCAGCCAGTATAACCGGATTGATCCGTTTTTCAAATATATACACACGCACACACACCATAGTTTGTAGACTTTTACAGACTAAATAATATACACTGGTTTGGGTTACTTTTACTAAAGAACAGTAGCAGAATACATATTGGCCTTAATTTATGAAGCAAGATTATTTACAAAATTTTATAACAGAAACTAAGAATACCATGCATTTTTTTTTCATAATGTTTGGAATTTTTTCATTCATATAGCAAAAGATAAAAAAAAAAACCCAGTGGTGATTAAATACCACCAAAAGAAAGCTCTATCCGTCTCAAAAAATAACATTTAATTTGAGTACAGTGTTGCATGACAGAGTAATTGTTATTCAAAGTATGCGAGCACTGAAATCTGAGAATTTACCTGGGCAGGAAGGGGTTAAAGTGCCCGGTTTGGAATGACATATTTTTCAATTCTAAATTGTGCCTTTTTGCAAAATGTCATAAATTAAAGGTATGCTGTGTAAATAACATTTCTCAGAAAACCAGGTTTTCGCTTACAGCTTTCAGAGTTTGAAAAAGATCCCCCAAGCGAGCAAACTAATTTCTGAGAACATCGGAGCATTAGGATTAAAAGAAGGTGCTGCTGATTTTTTAGGTTCCAGGATAGTTACGTGTAGCTGAATGTGGGAGAGAAACTGAGGAAGAGAAATAATTGAATACTGATCAATGTCGGTGTGCAAAGGTATAATAAATCACATGTAATGTTGGGTGTTCTACATTTGTGTAGATGTTGCTGCATTATGTCAAACTATTTGTTTAGTTTTTTAGATTCATTTCAAAAACTGAAAGCATTGTAAGCAATTTTTAGCATGCTTTAGTTATGAATCAACACAGTGGGGTCTATTTACTAAAGCTGGAGAGTGCAAAATCAGACTCACGTCTGCATAGAAACCAGTTAGCTTCTAACCCTAGCTTGTTCAAATTAGCTTTGGCAATAAAACCTGGAAGCTGACTGGTTTCTATGGAGAAGTGAGCCTGATTTTGTACTCTCCAGTTTTAGTAAATAAACACCAGTGAGTGATTGGTACCAGGAGTCAGTAAATATACCATGTTTAGCTGCAATATAACTTGCCTGTCGCTGATCACAGCTATTATTTTGTTCAGCAGTGAGCTGAATAATTCTGCTGTAAGTTTGTGGTCACTGAAGTGAGCTTATAGCAGAAGAGGGAATGCAAGCAGTGTAAGGCATACTGGCCTGGCTAGCTGGAAGCAGTTCTGTGCAACTGTATAATTTACTAGACTAATTTACATTATAAACAGACAGAAACAGGTGGCTGAATTACCATCAGCATCTAACAGTATGTGTCCCAACAGTAGGAATCAGTCACTATTTGTAATATGGCAAATACAGGGTTCCTAGAGTCTGTGTGTCTTGGGGGACATGGACCTGAATCCAAAGTAGCACCACCTCAAGGGTCCCCAGGCATACAGCTCACAAAGCGCACAGTTCCCCCAAATTCCAGGGCCCATAATCGGTCGGCAAGAAGCTAGCATTCAGTCCCCTCCAAAAGCCTCTGTCCCGACTAGGTCTGTCACATTTCTCCCCTTTCGGCAGGAGACTAACACAGGAGGAGACCCCAGAAGGGTTGTCTCCAAAGTTAGTCAGTAGTTCCAGTCCTCTAATGCTGGTATCCACACAGTACCTCAAACAAATTGTTCCAAACTGAGTATTACTCACCCAGCCAACCTCTGCCTCTCTCAGAGAACATATCCGCCACTGGGGAGAGGCCTGGACTGGCCCTTCTCCCTGGAGTCCTTTCAGCCGCTGGAAAGAAAACAGGGTGACTGGGTTCACTCTGTCATGCTGTTGGGGATCTGGGCCAACTGCCCAGCATCCCTGGGGTATACAGGTGGAGACTGAAGTCCCATCCACCTTTACAGGAAATTTGTCCTCTGTTTGTTGGGGGTAGAGGCCAGCAGCACTCTGCCCTGTTGCAAGCCCTTCTGCTGGAAACCCCACACCATCTGCTCTGGCTAACTGTTAGGGAGGGAGGCCAACTGCCCCGGCTCCCTGGAACTCTGTAGTTGTTGCCGGTGCTGGGCAGAGGTTGGTAGCACTCTGCCCGGTGGCCATCGCTTCAGCTGGGGACTCCACAACCTCCGCTCCGGTTAACCGTTGTGGCAGGAGGCTGGATTCCTCCACTCCCAATTGGTGTAGCTGCCATTGGGAGGTGAGCCGGCTGCTTCCTTTTCCGCTCCCTCATCTGGCTTCTGGGATGACATTTCTCTATCACAGTCTTCCATTTGCATGAATCCTTGTTCAGGAGTGACCATCTCCTTCTCACCCTGGGCCTCCGGAACTGCCGCATGTGTGGGGCAGAGATCTTGGATCCTCTGTTCAGTGGCCTGCGCTTCAGCTGGAGGAGTCTCTTGTAACTCTGCTGGGCAGAGCGCACTGAAGTTTGGCCCTGATACCAGCTCTTCTGCTGGAGGCTCATCAGGTTGTTTTTCCTCAGCAGAAAAGTCTATCAAATCCCCTGTCTCTGCAGCTGGTGTCTGGGGATAGAGGTTCACCATCTCCTGTCCGTGGGACCCAGAAGATGCTATTAGTGCTGGGCAGAGGTTAGCAGAACTCTGCCCTGTTGTCAGCACTCCAACTTTGGGTATGGCAATCTCCAGATTTTCCATTGCCGATTCTTCAGCCAGGATTTCAGAGTTGTCAACTGGTATTTCCTGATAGTCAAAGGCAAAGGGAGCCCCACCCTGCTGCTGAGCAGAGTCTAGCAGCTGTCTGTAGGCGATCTCCAGCTCCCATTCCTGAATGGCCAGAAACTCCAAATCTTCCTGTGCCCAGTGTCCTTCGGAGACATTCAGTCTTCGCTCTCTGTGCTCCATTATTTCCTCCAAACGCCACTCCCAAAGTCAGGGTCCCTGGACAGCCTCCAATACAACAATCCCAGGCCATCATAGTCAAAGCCTTCCATGGGGCTGTCATCTGCTGACCATGGGCACTCTTGGGCTACATACCACCGGAGGGCTCTGTAGCTCTCGTCCAACCGCATCTCTGCCCAGATCAGTCTGCTTAACTCAGCTGTCCACTCCTGCTTCAGTTGTTCCCCCAATAACAGCATTCGTACTTCATACTTCGACCAGTATCTTACATGGATGGAGCGGAGAACTTTTCCCTGGTGTTGCTGCTGGAGAGCTAGTACTTTCTTCCAGAGTTCGCAGCGGATAGAATCAGACTATCCCAGCAGGACCTTCTCTGATACTGGTCCTCTATGCTGTAACTGCATCTCTCGCAACCTCCTTCTGAATTCCTCTTCCATGGCGGCTGGTATCTGTACCTGACCAGGTTTTTTTTTTTTTTTTTCCATGGCGGCTGGTATCTGTACCTGACCAGGTTTTTTTTGGGGTTAGAGCACCCCTCCCCCTCTTCATTACCTCTTATTTAGTGGCCTCCAGTGTATAGGAGGAATCCCTTCAGTTCTCCCACATAGAGGAGTTTGGCTCCCATGGTTGAGACGCAGGATCTTTCATTCTATTACTAGGGTAGGACCCACTAATTCAGGGTACTTTGTCGCAGTAAGTGGGCTTAGCACTATATAACCATATAGTGTGACCAGGTGTTTTTAACTAGCCCTGCAGGAAATGTCATTCTTGAATGTGTGCGCTATAATATGTTTGCTATTGTTTGTTGGTCTTATAGCAGCACCATCTTAAATGTAAATGCATTGGTGAGTGCTTCCCAAATATGTTTTTGTATGGTATCTGTACCTCTCCTTTCAGTTGGCGCTACTGTGACTTCTGCTGCTGCTGCAGCACCTCTTTCCTGTAGCCGATTTGCATCCACAGCCACTATAACTAGGTCTATGATCTCCGCTGTAGGGTTAGGGCCATAATGTGCCAGTCTTATGTTAACAGCCCGATCAAAACTTGCCTCTTTGGGTGTCATTTCTGTTACACTGGGCCTTTTCGGTTATGTTGGGTCTTTCGGCTCTATCCATTTAGACTAGTTCTGCGATAATGTCCCTCTTCTTGCGGTTGTTGACCGGTCGGCCCCGGTTCTCCAGTAAGTCCTTGAGGGAAGAGCGCTTTAGCCGTTCATACTGTGCTTCCATTGGCATGTGTTCTTTTGTAGCTGTCCTGGCTGGGGGAATCATCCCGCTGCTTGCCACCAGTTGTAACGACACCCCGAGTATGAAAGGGGTTAAAGCCTTTAAGACATTCCATTCCCAAACACAAAAGCAGCTACTGAACACTTCAATCAGCTGAACAGGACCCCATATGAATAACTCTCCCCCCAAGTACGAGACAAGGCTCTGTCTTGAGGGTCAAACAGGAATGAATCTTTATTACGTCTCACCAGAAACCTAATTAACATTAGCTAATTATCTAATCCTTTAGACAGCCTAGGTGACTCAGAGACATGACCTTTAGGACAGACTTCACATCTCCTAGCTTACTGACTATACAATACACATTATCATACATCTCCTTCATACAATTGCAGGGTTAATTAGCACACTGGATGAAAAGACTCTTTAGAAGCTGTGACAAGTCATACTAGACTAATTTACGTTATAGCAGACACAGACAGACAGGTGGCTGGAATAAACATCAGCATCTAACACAGTGGTTCTTAACCTGGGTTCAATCGAACAACAGGGGTTCGTGAGTCAGTCTCGCGGGTTCGGCGGAGGTCAAGACACACACCCGACTCATATGATTCGTGTTGACACGCCCCGCTTGTCCATCGTTGGCTGCAGGTGATAACGCCACATCGCTTGGCCTATCTGTGCTGCAGGGAATTTGGTGCGCCCAGTAGTCGAATTGTAACTGTCGTGATGGTACGTCGTGTGATTTCTTTCTTAATATTTTAAACCCTTCATACTAACTATGTCGAGCAAAAAAAGAAAGTGGTCGGACGAATATGTACAATATGGATTCACATGTCTAACGGAACATGATGGGAGTCAGCGTCCTAACTGCATGATTTGCAATGCCAAGTTGAGCAATTCTAGTCTAGCACTGGCAAAACTAAGAGAACACTTCCTTAATCTGCATGGAAAACACAAGAACACAACACTCGCTGAATTCAAGGTGAAGAGAGCTAGATTCGATGAAAAGGCTACTCTACCTGTTCTCGGCTTTGTACCCATCAACAAACTGATCCTCACAGCATCGTACGAAGTTGCTTACCTGATCGCAAAGCAGGGCAAACCACACACCATTGCTGAAACACTCATAAAACCAGCTGTGTTGACGATGGCGAATATCATGCTGGGAAAAGCGTCTGAATTTAAGTTATCCCAAATTCCTCTTTCAAATGACACCATCAGCGACAGAATAGAGGACATGAGCAAAGACATCTTGGCTCAAGTAGTTGCAGATCTGATTTCAAGCCCGGCAAAATTCAGCCTGCAACTCGACGAGACCACAGACGTTTCCAATCTAAGCCAGCTTGCAGTATTTGTGCGCTATGTGAAAGACGACGTGATAAAGGAAGATTTTTTATTTTGTAAGCCTCTTACAACAACTAAGGCAGCCGATGTGAAGAAACTTGTGGATGACTTCTTCAAAGACAACAATCTTTCGTGGGATATGCTTTCTGCAGTTTGTTCGGACGGAGCTCCAGCCATGCTGGGAAGAAAGTCTGGTTTTGGTGCGCTAGTGAAAGCCGATGCACCACACATCATTGTTATGCATTGTATTCTGCACAGGCATGCATTGGCAACAAAAACCTTGCCTCCAAAACTGGCATAAGTATTAAAAATTGTAGTGGAATGCGTGAACTATGTGTGAAATAGTGCTCTGAGGCACCGCATCTTCAGGGAGCTGTGTAAAGAAATGGGATCTGAATTAGAGGTACTTCTGTACCATTTGAACGTTCGGAGGTTATCCCGGGGACAGGTACTGAATCGTGTTTTTGCCGTGCGTGTGGAATTAGCCCTGTTTTTTGCAAGAGCACCAACATTGTCATGCAGATTGCTTCAAAAATTCTTAGTTCATTCTCATTTTAGCGTACATGGCTGATATCTTCGCAGCTCTCAATCATCTCAATCAACAGATGCAGGGCGGATCATCGAAGCGGAAGAAAACCTGAGGGCTTTTCAAAAAAAGCTACCGTTATGGAAACGACGAATAGAGAACGATAACTTTGCAAACTTTCCCCTGCTAGATGACTGTGTAAGTAAGATCGAAGATGTATCTGGAATCGGAGACATTTCTGTACCCGCGGAACTGAAGCAAGCAATTGCCACGCACTTAGATTCACTTGCAAAGTCTCTCGACGGATACTTCCATACAAGAGAGTCATATCCAGCATGGGTGAGACAGCCGTTCACGTTTAGTGTTAAGACAACAGATGTCAATGATGAATACCTCAATGAAATTATTGAAATTCAGCAGAGCCAGGTTCAACAGCAACTCTTCAGAACAACAACGCTCTCAACATTTTGGTGTCAACAAATGGTAACGTACCGTGTTACTGCTAAGAAAGCTCTGGAGATTTTCATACTGTTTGTTACAACATATCTTTGCAAAAAATTTTTTTTAATAGAGTGGAGAAGGTTTAGAATAATATCATGATTTGAGATTATCTTTCAGTTCCTAGTTCCTATACTGCTGACTATATTTGACAGAGCTGAAATGGATATGAAATTAATCTATTAAAGGTGAACTTACCTGATATTTTCCACACCCATAGACAGGCCTCTCATGTGCTGATAGTTACATAATTTGCTTGCACACTGTTGATTTCCCAATAAATGAATAAGAAGCTGAAGAAGCCACCCTGAGAACTGCCCAACGCCTGGGCTATATGATGTGTAGTCATAATGAAACCCTCTCCTACACCACTGATGACCAGCCTCTTAAATCCAATGGTTCTTATAATCCATTACACTTGTCTGCCTGGCATCATGTGTAGACATGGTTTGAATGTCCTTATGTAACTTATAGGTGTTTTTGTTAACCCCTTGCTGACCAGCACACGACGATGTACGTCGGCACCATGGCATGGCTGGGCAAATGGGCGTACAGGTAGGTTCCCTTTAAATTGCGGCATTGTGGGTGCACGCGCCCACCAGCCACGTACTCCTTGACCATGCCCACAGACTCGATGTCCGCCGAGGGCCCGCGATCACGTCATGGAGCGGCAGAAAGGGGAGATGCCTATATAAACAATGCATTTCCCTGTTCTGCCTAGCAACATGACAGAGATCTAATACTGCCTGTCATCAGCAGTAATCTGTCATGTTGTTGTGAGCCCATCCCCACCACAGTTAGAATCACTCCCTAGGACACACAAACCCTTGATCGCCCCCTAGTGTTTAACCCCTTCCCTGCCAGTGTCATTTACACAGTAATCAGTGCATTTTTATAGCACTGATCGCTGTATAAATGACAATGGTCCTAAAATTGTGTCCGATGTGTCGGCCATAATGTCGCAGTCATGATAAAAAAATATCGCAGATCACCGCCATTATTAATATAAAAAAAAATTATAATAAAGATGCCATAAATCTGTCCCCTATTTTGTAGATGCTATAACTTTTGCGCAAACCAATCAATATACACTTATTGCGATTTTCTACATATTTTACCAAAAATATGTAGAAGAATACATATCGGCCTAAACAGAAAAAAAGACATTTGTTTTTTTATAATACTTTTTTGGGGATATTTATTATAGCAAAAAGTAAAAAATATAGCATTTTTTTCCAAAATGTTTGCTATTTTTTTGTTTATAGCGCAAAAAATAAAAAAAATGCAGAGGTGATCAAATACCACCAAGAGAAAGCTCTATTTGTGGGAAAAAAAGGATGTAGATTTTGTTTGGGTGAAATGTCGCACGTGCAATTGTTAGTTAAAGTGACGCAGTGCCATATCTGGTCAGGAAATGGGTAAATCCTTCCGGGGCTGAAGTGGTTAATAATGCGTAAGTGTAGGTATGTGTACAAACCTGCCCATCAAGATGGACTAAATTTACATAAACATGTCTAAAAGTGAGCCCACTGATGGTGTGAATCTTTAAAAAAAAAAAAAGCTTGCAGTGACACAAAAGTGCTTTTTCCAGTCCCTCTCAGAAAACATAGGTTTGAGGAAAACACAGAAACAGTCGAGACTCGTTGATGACATTACTATCTTGGCATAGAAGGTATTTTTTTTTTTAAAAGAGGGGATCAGAGATCAGGGAGGGGTAATGAAAGGTATTTATTGAAATACAAACTAGAAACTGAGTAACTATTTTATTAGAGGTGAGAACATAGATATACAAAAAAAGAAATCTCAGAACAAAAGTGCAGTAAAGATTGGGACATGTTTGTCATACTTGGAGTGACAGAAACTTTACTGCAGCAGAAACCCAGAAACTTAGTAAAAATTACATCACAAGGAGTTGGCGCTAGAACTGCTAGAAATAATAAATAGGACTATTGTTGAACCAGACTGTGCCCATGCAATTCCAAGCTGCTGGATACGAAGCCACTTGGATAGGGAAACAAACTTGACATAAAAAACACGTAGAAAGCGCCCTGAGTAGGGTTGAGCGAACCCGAACTGTAACGTTCGGGTCCGTACCGGACTTTTGGGTGTTCGGGTCCCGGACCCGAACCCGAACAATTGACTGTATGTTCGGGTCCGGTGTTTGGCGATGTAATGGCGCATTTTTAAAAGCTGCAGGGCAGCCAATCAATTTTCGTTTAACTGGTGTGCCATCACAGCCATGCCTACTTATGGCATGGCTGTGATTGGCCAGTGCAGCATGTGACCCAGCCTCTATATAAGCTAGAGGCACACAGCACAGCATGTCACTCTGCTTTACACAGTGTAGGGAATGGTACCTGGCTGCTGTGAGGGAGAAAATTACATGCTAGGAGTCAGTCCAGATTCATGAAATATCTTCTAATTAGTCAGCGATCTACATAGATAGGGAGTGTAGGGCAAGGTTCCTGTGTCTGCTTTGAGGGAGAGAGAATTATATAGGAGTCCAGATTCAGAAATCAATTCTAATAAGTCAGCGATCTACATAGATTTACCTGTTTGGGTTGCAGTGCACAGTCATTTTACACTGCCATGAGCCCAGTGCCAGAGAAAATATAACTTTTATCTGCAAGCTCAGTGCACCAGCACTGTATATGTTACTGTGAGATACATCCTGTACATACTGTGGGTGTATTCTGCTATTGCAAAAAAATAAAATTGTGCAGTGTTTTGTGCATATGTGCAGGAGTGACACATTCAATTGATCTATATTTCTTTTATTGTGCTATTCCAAAAAAAGTGTAAAGTTTTTTTTTTTTTTTTTTTTTTTGTGAAAATTTTTTTTACCTTGTGCAGAATAGACATGTATACCGGTGTTCTGACAAAAACTGTCCGGCCATCGGATAGTGTCCGCCCACTTACGGAGCAGCACTTGTGCAGTACGGAGGACAAGGAGATTCACAAAATCTCCGAAGATGAACGGCGCCTGCGCAGTGAGTGCAGGTTCAAGCCCCACCAACCAAGTGGACATACAGTAGCACATAGTAACAGGGCCCCTCACGGGCTCGCTTTGCTTGCCACGATTCGGGCACGGCCTCGCTTGGCTCGGCTTCAACCTCGGATGATGTGGCTTGAACCTGGACTCACCGCGCATCGTCTTCAGAGAGTTTCGAAATCCCCTTGTCCTACGTACTGAGCAAGCGCAGTACAGGGCGGACACTATCCGACAGGGGACAGAATTCGACACATCACCAGCCTTACCTAGCCATTGTTGTATTTTTGAACCAGTGTTGGCTACCTCGTTCTCCACTGCCGCTTCCACCTACACCGCCACATCCACCACCACCTCAACCTCCTACTCCATATGGACCTCGTCCTCCTAGGTCAAGGTTATAATTTTGTTATTTTTTTAATTTCAAAGTATTTTATTTTCCCACTAGCTTATCCATTAAATTGAATATTTTTTTCCAGAAAGGGCGTATTCTGGGGCATTCCCACCATATGTGTGGCATCGTGCCGTTGAGTTTCTGAGGTTCTTAACCACTTCCCGACCGCCCCATGTATATATACGTCGGCAGAATGGCACGTACAGGCAAAATCACGTACCTGTACGTGACATTCTTCCGGCGGTTGGGGTGTCCGATCGGAACCCCCTCCGCCGGCGGGGACGGTCGGGATGGCTCCAGAAGCGATGCGGCACGAGGGGACGGCCAGTGGTTGCTGGCCACCCCCTCGCGATTGCTCTGGCCAATGAGATGCTTCCCCTTCCTGTGTAATTGTAAACACAGGCAAGGCACACATAGGCACATATTTCACCCCCCTGTCACCCCCTGATCACCCCCCAGATCACCCCCTGCACCCCCAGTCACAGTGTCACTGATTGTCGGTCTTTCTGACCGTGTCGGTCTTTCTGACCGGGACGCCGAGCGGAGAAGACATCAGGTTAGTGCACCAACACTACACTGACACCAGGCACACATAGGCACATATTTCACCCCCCTGTCACCCCCTGATCACCCCCCAGATCACCCCCTGCACACCCCAGTCACAGTGTCACTGATTGCAGTGATCATTTATTTTACTGATCACTGCATTTAGTGTCAGTGTGACTGCAATAACTGTCAGGGCAGTTAGTTTTAGGCCCCTTTAGGTCTAAGGTAGCCCCCTACCCCCCCTAATAAAGGTTTAACCCCTTGATTGCCCCCTAGGTAACCCTTTCACCCCCTTTTGCCAGTGTCACTAAGCAATCGTTTTTCGGATCGCTGTATTAGTGTCACTGGTGTCGCTAGGTAGCCAGTTTTTTTTTTAGGTAACCGCCAGGTTTATATAGGTTTATAAATAGGTTTATAGGCTAGGTACCCCCATATTACAACCTAAATAAAGGTTTTAACCCCTTGATTGCCCCTAGAGTTAACTCTTTCACCAGTGATCACTGTATAAGTGTCACTGGTGACGCTGGTTAGCCAGTTAGTTATTTAGTTATTTAGGTTCCCCGTCAGGTTTTTAAATAGCGTCAGGTACCCCCATATATTACCTAATAAAGATTTTAACCCCTCGATTGCCCCTAGTTAACCCTTTCACCAGTGATCACCGTATAACTGTTACGGGTGACGCTGGTTAGTTAGCTTGTTTTTTTATACTGTCAGGGCACCCGCCATTTATTACCCAACTATCGGTTTAACCCCCTGATCGCCCGGCGGGTGATATCAATTAGGTTTTAGGGTCAAATAAGGTCTGCGTCGCCCCAGGTTAGTGCCAGTACCGCAAACACCCACGCGCAAAGCATACACCTCCCTTAGTGGTATAGTATCTGAACAGATCAATATCTGATCTGATCAGATCTATACTAGCGTCCCAGCAGTTTAGGGTTCCAAAAAACGCATTGTTAGCGGGATCAGCCCAGATACCTGCTAGCACCTGCGTTTTCCCCCTCCGCCCAGCCCAGCCCAGCCCACCCAAGTGCAGTATCGATCGATCACTGTCACTTACAAAACACTAAGCACACATAACTGCAGCGTTCGCAGAGTCAGGCCTGATCCCTGCGATCGCTAACAGTTTTTTTTGGTAGCGTTTTGATTCAGTCACCAGCAGCCTAGGAGCTTTTTTTCCTGTGAATCTCACTAGTGTACTACTAAATTTAGAGCCCAAAATGGCAAATCGCAAGTACACTAGTGAACAGGCCTACTTGTTTCTGAGTATGTCAGATAGTGAAGAGGAGGTCACTCATCTGTCAGAATCAGGCTCAGAATACGATCCAGTAGACGACAGCGGCTCCATGACAGATAGCTCTGGCGACGGAGGTGAGGTCCCTGCTAAGGTCAGGTGTACCCGATCTTCTGCTGTTGTTGAGGTGCAGGAACCGCAGGTCTCTCGTATGGAGCAGAGAAGTACTAGCGCCGCTATTCCTTCTGGTGAACTGGCAAGCACCAGCGGCCTAGTACACCCTGAACGTAGTCAAACCAGCACTGCAGTAACACTTGGTGACGTGGCGAGTCCCATAAGTGCAGTTCAAGCTGGCGAGGTGGCAAGCACAAGTAGTGTCCCGCTGCCACCAAGAAGAAGACAAAGGCAAGCCCGTCGATCACATAGTGTCCTTCCTGCAGAATTCGCCAATCCTGATTGGGTGCCCACCACTTCTGCAGGACCCGTACTTCCCCCATTCACTGGCCAACCCGGTATTCAGGTGGAAACAGCTGATTTTAAGCCATCCGATTTGTATTCGCTGTTTTTCACGGAAGATCTCTATAGATCTATTGTGGACCAAAGTAATATATACGCTGGTCAATACATCGCCGCTAATCCCCAGTTGCCTTCCCTTGCCAGAGATTGGAAACCAATTACGGTTTCCGAATTTAAGTCCTTTCTGGGCCTTTCCCTCAACATGGGCATACATAAATTCCCGACTCTGAGGTCTTATTGGTCCACCTCACCGCACCACCAAATGCCCGTGTTCTCTTGCTCCATGTCCAGGGCACGATACGAACAGATCTTGCGGTTCATGCACTTCAGTGACAATGAACTCTGTCGTCCTCGTGGAGACCCTGAATTTGATCGGCTCTACAAAATTCGGCCCCTCATAAACCACTTCAACCAATGTTTTGCAGCCTTGTTTACGCCCAATCAAGTTGTCTGCGTTGACGAGTCCCTGATTACGTTTTCTGGCCGCTTGTCTTTCAAACAGTTCCTTCCCAGCAAGCATGCCAGATACGGGGTCAAGCTCTACAAGCTCTGTGACAGGGCAACAGGCTATACGTGGAGCTTTTCGGTTTATGAGGGAAAAGATAGTTACATAGAGCCGGAGAACTGTCCAGATTACAAAGGGAGCGCTGGCAAGATAGTGTGGAACTTGGTGTCACCCTTATTCGGAAAGGGGTACCACTTGTACGTGGACAATTATTACACGAGCGTGCCACTGTTTAGTCACTTGTTTGATCAGCAGATTGGAGCATGTGGCACCGTGCGACCTAATCGCCGGGGCTTTCCCCAGCGGCTTGTAGATTCCCGTCTTAGGCTGGGGGAGAGAGCCTGCTTGAAGTGTAATAATTTGCTCGCTGTGAAGTGGAGGGATAATAAGAATGTTTTCCTTCTTACCTCTCTTCATGCAGACACGACAGTCCAAATTCGTACGGCAGCTGGTGTTGTGACGAAACCCCTCTGTGTCCACGAGTATAACCTTAATATGGGAGGGGTGGACCTCAACGACCAGTTGTTGGCGCCGTACCTAGTTGCCCGTAAGGCTAGACGCTGGTACAAAAAAGTGTCTATTTATTTGTTCCAATTGGCTTTGCTGAATGCTCATGTGCTATACGGAGCTTCAGGCGGGACGTTACCCTTCCTTGAATTCCAGGGAGCGGTTGTCATGGAACTCCTGTATCCAGGCGATTCCACACCTCAACATCCCCTACCAAATGCAGTAAGCCGGCTGCATGAGAGGCATTTTCCTTATGCCCTCCAGAGTACCCCTACCCAACGAGCCCCCCAAAGAAGATGTCGTGTCTGTAGCAAGCGCGGATGTAGGCGTGACACCCGTTATTATTGTCCACGCTGTCCTGACAATCCTGGTCTCTGCATTGGTGAATGTTTTGAACGCTACCACTCACTAGTAGGGATGAGCCGAACACCCCCGGGTTCGGTTCGAACCAGAACCTTCGAACGGACCGAAAGTTCGCGCGAATTTTCGAACCCTATACGTTATAATGGACGCGAACGTTCGAAATCAAAAGTGCTAATTACAACGGCCAATATGCATGTTAATGTCATAAAACAGGTTTGGGGACCCGGGTCCTGCCCCAGGGGACATATATCAATGCAAAAAGAACTTTTAAAAACTAACGTTTTTTCGGGAGCAGTCATTTTAATGATGCATAAAGTGAAAAAAAAAAAAAGTGAAATTTTCCTTTAAATATGGTACCTGGGGGGTGTCTAAAGTATGCCTGTGAAGTGGCATGTGTTTCCCGTGTTTAGAACTGTCCTTGCACAAAATGACATTTGTAAAGGAAAAAAAGAAGCCATTTAAAACCACTTGCGGCTTTAGGTTTGATCTTAAGTAGAATCTGAACAGGTACATTATGAAGTGTAGCTCCATCCCAAAAAAATCTATTTTTAAGCTTTTTGGAGAACATAGGGAGGGGTTATCACCCCTGTAACATTTGCTGTCTTTGCACATCTGTTCAGAACATGTCACCTCACTTTCCGTCCCAATGACAAATGTTTTTGGAAAAGTGGGGTTTTAATTGAAACAAGGATTGGTGATAAAGTATCAGTAGAGAGGAGATACCTTTTTCCCAAATTAAATCTAACAGGATAGAATTTCCCTTCCTAGGGGTAGATTTCCTCTCACTTCCTGTTTTCTCTTTCCATTTGCAAGTAGGAGTCGTTTGTAAGTTGGATGTTTGAAAGTAGGGGCCTGGCGTATATACTCTGCAGAAATTTGCCCTATTAGATGTTGGTGTAGCCACAAGACTGGTGGGCACAGGAATGGGCCCTGCTGTGAGTTAATAGATCAAGATTTGTAATTGCATGCACCTGTTGAACAGGGCAGAAAAATTGGGGGTGGTGGTGGTGGGTGGACGGTGTTGCCACAAGACTGTAAGCTCTCACAGTTACTCTTGGTGGGCGCAGGAATGGGCCCTGCTGTGAGTTATTAGATCAAGATTTGTAATTGCAAGCACCTGATGAACAGGGCAGAAAAATTGGGCCTTTGGCGGTGGTGGTGGACGGTGTTGCCACAAGACTGTAGGCCCTCACAGTTACTCTTGGTGGGCGCAGGAATGGGCCCTGTTGTGAGTTATTAGATCAAGATTTGTAATTGCAAGCACCTGATGAACAGGGCAGAAAAATTGGGCCTTTGGCGGTGGTGGTGGACGGTGTTGCCACAAGACTGCAGGCCCTCATAGTTACTCTTGGTGGGCGCAGGAATGGGCCCTGCTGTGAACTATTAGATCAAGATTTGTAATTACCCGCCCCTGTTAAACAGGGGCTGAAAAATTGTGCCTTAGGCACTGGTGCTGGTGCCACAACACTGCAACCCGGCCCTCACAGATACTGTACTTGGAGCACAGCAGTCACACGTGTTGCGAAGCATGTTTTTAAAAAATTGCAAGTACCCGCCCCTGTTAAACAGGGGCTGAAAAATTGTGCCTTAGGCACTGGTGCTGGTGCCACAACACTGCAACCCGGCCCTCACAGATACTGTACTTGGAGCACAGCAGTCACACGTGTTGCGAAGCATTTTTTTAAAAAATTGTAAGTACCCGCCCCTGTTAAACAGGGGCTGAAAAATTGTGCCTTAGGCACTGGTGCTGGTGCCACAACACTGCAACCCGGCCCTCACAGATACTGTACTTGGAGCACAGCAGTCACACGTGTTGCGAAGCATTTTTTTTAAAAAATTGTAAGTACCCGCCCCTGTTAAACAGGGGCTGAAAAAATTGTGCCTTAGGCACTGGTGCTGGTGCCACAACACTGCAACCCGGCCCTCACAGATACTGTACTTGGAGCACAGCAGTCACACGTGTTGCGAAGCATTTTTTTAAAAAATTGTAAGTACCCGCCCCTGTTAAACAGGGGCTGAAAAATTGTGCCTTAGGCACTGGTGCTGGTGCCACAACACTGCAACCCGGCCCTCACAGATACTGTACTTGGAGCACAGCAGTCACACGTGTTGCGAAGCATTTTTTTAAAAAATTGTAAGTACCCGCCCCTGTTAAACAGGGGCTGAAAAATTGTGCCTTAGGCACTGGTGCTGGTGCCACAACACTGCAACCCGGCCCTCACAGAGACTGTACTTGGAGCACAGCAGTCACACGTGTTGCGAAGCATTTTTTTTTTAAAAAATTGTAAGTACCCGCCCCTGTTAAACAGGGGCTGAAAAATTGTGCCTTAGGCACTGGTGCTGGTGCCACAACACTGCAACCCGGCCCTCACAGAGACTGTACTTGGAGCACAGCAGTCACACGTGTTGCGAAGCATTTTTTTAAAAAATTGTAAGTACCCGCCCCTGTTAAACAGGGGCTGAAAAATTGTGCCTTAGGCACTGGTGCTGGTGCCACAACACTGCAACCCCTCACAGAGACTGTACTTGGAGCACAGCAGTCACACGTGTTGCGAAGCATTTTTTTTAAAAAATTGGAAGTACCCGCCCCTGTTAAACAGGGGCTGAAAAATTGTGCCTTAGGCACTGGTGCTGGTGCCACAACACTGCAACCCCTCACAGAGACTGTACTTGGAGCACAGCAGTCACACGTGTTGCGAAGCATTTTTTTAAAAAATTGGAAGTACACGCCCCTGTTAAACAGGGGCTGAAAAATTGTGCCTTAGGCACTGGTGTGGTGGCATGGATCATTGAGGAGGAGGAAGAGGATAGTCAGTGAACATAAGAGGACAGTCACTCAGCATCAGCATAGGCAGTCTTGAAGGGATGTGACATTAAAAATGATTCGGTTATATCCGCCTCAGGTGCCTGGTAGCTGGTGGTGATCCAAGACTGATTCATTTTGATGAATGTCAGTCGATCAACCGAGGCGGTGGACAGGCGCACCCTATGATCAGTCACAAATCCTCCAGCAGCACTGAATGTGCGTTCGGAAAGAACGCTGGAGGCAGGACAGGCCAGTAGCTCAATTGCATACTGTGCAAGCTCTGGCCAGTGATCCATCCTCAGGACCCAGTAAGCCAGAGGATTTTCGGTGGGAAAGGTGTCCAAGTCTGACCTTGCCCCAAGGTATTCCTGCACCATGTATATCAGACACTGGCGATGGTTGCTGGAACCGATCATACCTTGGGGCTGCGGACTAAAAAATTGTCTGAACGCATCGGTCAGACGTCCACCTTCCCCACCGCTCCTTCTGCCACTGACCGAAGCCTCAGCAACTCGTCGCCCAGGACCAGGAGTTTGTAGCCTCCCAGTTTCTGGGAACGCGTTGCACAGACCTTTCTGCAAGGCCTCCCTGAGATGTCTCATCCTCTGCTCCCTCTGCGACGGCAAGATAAGGTCCGCAACCTTACCCTTGTACCGCGGATCAAGGAGAGTGGCCAGCCAGTAATGGTCCCTCTCCTTGATCCGAAGAACACGAGGATCCTTCCGCAGGCT
Organism: Lithobates sylvaticus; assembly: GCA_028564925.1. Lineage (NCBI taxonomy): Eukaryota > Metazoa > Chordata > Amphibia > Anura > Ranidae > Lithobates > Lithobates sylvaticus. The sequence goes on from CM053030.1 coordinate 289,038,130, forward strand.
TTGCAGGATCAGGGAGGCCATGCAGCGTAGGTTAGCTGAGGCATTCGGTCCGGAGTCTTCTGGGTCACTGAGGATGACATGATCGCCAGCCACCTCCTCCCAGCCACGTACAAGTCCACTGGCTTGTTGGGACTGTACATCATCCCTAAAAGACTGCTGCTGCTGATGCTGAGTGCCAGGCTCCACCTCCATGCTCACACAATCCTCCTCCTCCTCCTCCTCCTCCTCCTCCTCCTCCTCATCCTCTTCCTGTGTGATGGGTGGGACAGAAGGAACACTGTCCGGATAAAGGGGGCCTTGAGAGGCAAGGAAGTCCTCCTCTTCCTGCCTCTGTTCTGCCTCAAGTGCCCTGTCCATTATCCCACGCAGCGTATGCTCCAACAGGTGGACAAGAGGGACAGTGTCACTGATGCATGCACTGTCACTGCTCACCATCCTCGTGGCCTCCTCAAATGGTGAGAGGACAGTGCATGCATCCCTGATCATGCTCCACTGACGTGGGGAAAAAAAACCAAGCTCCCCTGACCCTGTCCTGGTGCCGTAGTCGCAAAGGTACTCATTGATGGCCCTCTGCTGCGTGTGCAGTCGCTGCAGCATGGCCAACGTTGAGTTCCACCTGGTGGGCATGTCAGATATTAGGCGGTTCTTGGGCAGGTTCAGCTCCTTTTGCAGCTCAGTCAGCCGAGCACTGGCATTATAAGATCGGCGGAAATGCACACAGACTTTCCTGGCCTGCCTCAGGACATCCTGTAAGCCTGGGAACCTGCCCAAGAACCGCTGCACCACCAGGTTGAGGACGTGAGCCATGCAGGGCACATGGGTGAGCTGCCCCTGTCGCAGGGCGGAGAGGAGGTTGGTGCCATTGTCAGAAACGACCATTCCTGGCTTAAGCTGACGTGGCGTCAACCACCTCTCGGCCTGCCCCTGCAGAGCTGCCAGAACCTCTGGCCCAGTGTGGCTCCTGTCTCCCAAACACACCAGCGCAAGCACGGCATGGCATCTTTTTGCCTGCGTACTTGCGTAGCCCCTTGTACGCCTACGGAGCACCGCTGGTTCCAAGGACAGAGCACTGGAGGAAGAAGAAGAGGAGGGGGTGGAGGAGAGAGGTGTGTCACAACCAGTAGCAGTAGTCGCGTTTTGGAGGCGTGGTGGCGGAACAACCTCCAACACTACTGCACCTTGTCCTGCATCCCTCCCAGCTGCCAATAGAGTGACCCAATGGGCCGTGAAAGAAAGGTACCGTCCCTGTCCATGCCTGCTGGACCATGAGTCAGCGGTAATATGCACCTTACCGCTGACCGCCCTGTCCAGCGAGGCATGGACATTGCCCTCCACATGCCGGTAGAGAGACGGAATCGCCTTCCGCGAGAAAAAGTGGCGTTTGGGAACCTGCCACTGAGGAACCGCACATTGAACAAACTCACGGAAGGGGGCCGAGTCTACCAACTGAAAAGGCAGCAGTTGAAGTGCTAGCAATTTAGCAAGGCTAGCATTCAACCGCTGGGCATGTGGATGGCTGGGAGTGTACTTCTTTCGACGGTCCAGCAGCTGGGGCAGGGAAATTTGCCTGCTGCAATCGGACGTCGGTGTACTGCAAGTACTTGGTTGTGACACACCTAATTCTACACCTTCAGTCCTCTCAGAGCAGCTTTCAGAGAGGACTGAAGGTGTAGTGGGGATGGAGATCCCAGCTGAGGAGGAGCAAGGAGAGGTCCGCTTAGTTCTTTGGTGTGGGTCTTTTATGTGTGCCTGCCAACGAGCTGCATGGCAGGTCGCCATATGTCTGGTCATGCTTGTCGTGCCCAAGCGGCTGATGTTTTGGCCACGCGAGATACGCTTGAGACAAATATTGCAAATAGCAGTGGTGCGATCTGCTGCACTCGTCTCAAAAAAGGCCCACACCAAAGAACTTTTCTGATAACGTGCAGAGGCAGCGCCCTGCACAGGCGGAGCTCTGCGGTGTTGTACAGTTGCTGTGCTGGCCTCTACCTGGCCTCCAGGGGGCATCCTGCCTCGTTGGACATGTGACGCTGCATCCTCCTCCTCCTCGTCCTCCTCCTCATCCTCTCTCCCTTGAGGCACCCACGTGGAGTCAGTGACCTCATCATCCCCTCCCTCTTCACCACTAGAGCAAACCTGGCAGTAAGCTGCAGCTGGTGGAACAGTACTGCCAGATTCCTCAAGCTGGGTATCGTCATCCGAGCCTTCGAATCGTTGGGCATCCTCCTGGAGCATGTACCCAACACTGTGCTCAAAGAGTTCGGGGGACTCCTCAGGAGGACATGGTGGGTCTAGGGAAGGGGTGGCTGATGATGCTCTGTCAGTACCCTGAGCCTGGGTGAGAGAGGATGAGGAGGATGAGGAGGGCTTGGTCATCCATTCTACCAAGCCTTCAGCATGATGCGGCTCCACATGTCCAGCTGCCGAAAACAAAGACGCGCGTGTCCCATGGCCACGTGCTGATGACGATGCACGACCACGTCCACGTCCACGGCCACGTCCACTAGAAACAGAGCCTGCCTGCCCTGTGTTCTTGGCTCTGCACGCTCTGCCTCCCCTTGGCGGTCTTCCAGCCATTGTAGTCGGTAGTCCTGTGGGTGCTGCTGAGAAGAAAATATAGGAGCTCTGTGTGATGCCACTAACACACTAGAAGTCCTATGGGTGCTTCTGCAAAGAAAATAGAGGAGCTCTGTGTGATGCCACTAACACACTAGAAGTCCTGTGGGTGCTTATGCAAAGAAAATAGAGGAGCTCTGTGTGATGCCACTAACACACTAGAAGTCCTGTGGGTGCTGCTGAGAAGAATATATAGGAGCTCTGTGTGATGCCACTAACACACTAGAAGTCCTATGGGTGCTTCTGCAAAGAAAATAGAGGGAGCTCTGTGTGATGCCACTAACACACTAGAAGTCCTGTGGGTGCTGCTGAGAAGAATATATAGGAGCTCTGTGTGATGCCACTAACACACTAGAAAGTCCTATGGGTGCTTCTGCAAAGAAAATATAGGAGCTCTGTGTGATGCCACTAACACACTAGAAGTCCTGTGTGGGTGCTTCTGCAAAGAAAATAGAGGAGCTCTGTGTGATGCCACTAACACACTAGAAGTCCTGTGGGTGCTTATGCAAAGAAAATAGAGGAGCTCTGTGTGATGCCACTAACACACTAGAAGTCCTGTGGGTGCTTCTGCAAAGAAAATAGAGGAGCTCTGTGTGATGAATATAAGAAAATATAGGAGCTCTGTGTGATGCCACTAACACACTAGAAGTCCTATGGGTGCTTCTGCAAAGAAAATAGAGGAGCTCTGTGTGATGGGACTAACACACTTCAAGTCCTATAGGTGCTTCTGGGATGAAAATAAAGGTCTGTGTGATGGGACTAACACACTTCAAGTCCTATAGGTGCTTCTGGGAACAAAATATAGCTCTGTGTGATGGGACTAACACACTTCAAGTCCTATAGGTGCTTCTGGGAACAAAATATAGCTCTGTGTGTGTGATGGGACTAACACACTTCAAGTCCTATAGGTGCTTCTGGGAACAAAATATAGCTCTGTGTGTGTGTAATGGGACTAACACACTTCAAGTCCTATAGGTGCTTCTGGGAACAAAATATAGCTCTGTGTGTGTGATGGGACTAACACACTTCAAGTCCTATAGGTGCTTCTGGGAAAAAATATAGCTCTGTGTGTGTGATGGGACTAACACACTTCAAGTCCTATAGGTGCTTCTGTGAACAAAATATAGCTCTGTGTGTGTGATGTGACTAACACACTTCAAGTCCTATAGGTGCTTCTGGGAACAAAATATAGCTCTGTGTGTGTGATGGGACTAACACACTTCAAGTCCTATAGGTGCTTCTGGGAAGAAAATATAGCTCTGTGTGTGTGATGTGACTAACACACTTCAAGTCCTATAGGTGCTTCTGGGAACAAAATATAGCTCTGTGTGTGTGATGGGACTAACACACTTCAAGTCCTATAGGTGCTTCTGGGAAGAAAATATAGCTCTGTGTGTGTGATGGGACTAACACACTTCAAGTCCTATAGGTGCTTCTGGGAAGAAAATATAGCTCTGTGTGTGTGATGGGACTAACACACTTCAAGTCCTATAGGTGCTTCTGGGAAGAAAATATAGCTCTGTGTGTGTGATGGGACTAACACACTTCAAGTCCTATAGGTGCTTCTGGGAACAAAATATAGCTCTGTGTGTGTGATGGGACTAACACACTTCAAGTCCTATAGGTGCTTCTGGGAAGAAAATATAGCTCTGTGTGTGTGATGGGACTAACACACTTCAAGTCCTATAGGTGCTTCTGGGAAGAAAATATAGCTCTGTGTGTGTGATGGGACTAACACACTTCAAGTCCTATAGGTGCTTCTGGGAAGAAAATATAGCTCTGTGTGTGTGATGGGACTAACACACTTCAAGTCCTATAGGTGCTTCTGGGAAGAAAATATAGCTCTGTGTGTGTGATGGGACTAACACACTTCAAGTCCTATAGTGTGCTTCTGGGAAGAAAATATAGCTCTGTGTGTGTGATGGGACTAACACACTTCAAGTCCTATAGGTGCTTCTGGGAACAAAATATAGCTCTGTGTGTGTGATGGGACTAACACACTTCAAGTCCTATAGGTGCTTCTGGGAACAAAATATAGCTCTGTGTGTGTGATGGGACTAACACACTTCAAGTCCTATAGGTGCTTCTGGGAAGAAAATATAGCTCTGTGTGTGTGATGGGACTAACACACTTCAAGTCCTATAGGTGCTTCTGGGAACAAAATATAGCTCTGTGTGTGTGATGGGACTAACACACTTCAAGTCCTATAGGTGCTTCTGGGAACAAAATATAGCTCTGTGTGTGTGATGGGACTAACACACTTCAAGTCCTATAGGTGCTTCTGGGAACAAAATATAGCTCTGTGTGTGTGATGGGACTAACACACTTCAAGTCCTATAGGTGCTTCTGGGAAGAAAATATAGCTCTGTGTGTGTGATGGGACTAACACACTTCAAGTCCTATAGGTGCTTCTGGGAACAAAATATAGCTCGGTGTGTGTGATGTGACTAACACACTTCAAGTCCTATAGGTGCTTCTGGGAACAAAATATAGCTCTGTGTGTGTGATGGGACTAACACACTTCAAGTCCTATAGGTGCTTCTGGGAAGAAAATATAGCTCTGTGTGTGTGATGTGACTAACACACTTCAAGTCCTATAGGTGCTTCTGGGAACAAAATATAGCTCTGTGTGTGTGATGTGACTAACACACTTCAAGTCCTATAGGTGCTTCTGGGAAGAAAATATAGCTCTGTGTGTGTGATGGGACTAACACACTTCAAGTCCTATAGGTGCTTCTGGGAACAAAATATAGCTCTGTGTGTGTGATGTGACTAACACACTTCAAGTCCTATAGGTGCTTCTGGGAACAAAATATAGCTCTGTGTGTGTGATGGGACTAACACACTTCAAGTCCTATAGGTGCTTCTGGGAAGAAAATATAGCTCTGTGTGTGTGATGGGACTAACACACTTCAAGTCCTATAGGTGCTTCTGGGAAGAAAATATAGCTCTGTGTGTGTGATGGGACTAACACACTTCAAGTCCTATAGGTGCTTCTGGGAAGAAAATATAGCTCTGTGTGTGTGATGGGACTAACACACTTCAAGTCCTATAGGTGCTTCTGGGAACAAAATATAGCTCTGTGTGTGTAATGGGACTAACACACTTCAAGTCCTATAGGTGCTTCTGGGAACAAAATATAGCTCTGTGTGTGTGATGGGACTAACACACTTCAAGTCCTATAGGTGCTTCTGGGAAGAAAATATAGCTCTGTGTGTGTAATGGGACTAACACACTTCAAGTCCTATAGGTGCTTCTGGAAACAAAATATAGGAGCTCTGCCTGCCTGCCACGAACACACTACAAGTCCTATAGGTGCTTCTGGTAACAAAATATAGGAGCTCTGCCTGCCTGCCACGAACACACTACAAGTCCTATAGGTGCTTCTGGTAACAAAATATAGGAGCTCTGCCTGCCTGCCACGAACACACTACAAGTCCTATAGGTGCTTCTGGTAACAAAATATAGGAGCTCTGCCTGCCTGCCTGCCTGCCACGAACACACTACTTTCTCAATCAATCTTTGTAACTGAATCTATCTAACTCAATTTCTGTAAGTGAATCTCTCTACCTAACTAAATCGAGCAGAGTGTCACAGAATCAGCCTGCTCAATCTGCGCCGGAACAGCATGTGACCGGCGCAGACGGCGTGGCGGCGTTTTATAGGGGGGGGGGGGCGTGTACTACAGCCCCTGAGCTGTAATTGGCTACAGGCGTCCTGCCTGTAGCCAATTATGGCTCTTAGAGTTTCCGGGGCTGTGATTGGCCAAGCATGCGGGGTCACAGTGCATGCTTGGCCAATCATCAGCCAGCAATGCACTGCGTCGGCCGCGCCGGCCGCAATGCATTGCGGGGCCGCGCGCACCACACGAACGTGTTGCGAGCGGCCAAAATAGTTCTGGGCTCGCCGAGCGAGCGAACGCCCGGTGCTCGATGCGAACGTGGGTTCGCATCGAGCACCGGGCCCATCCCTACTCACTAGTGAAGTATTAGCGTAGGGTACAGCATTTCACAGGCTAGGATACACTTTCACAGGGTCTCAAGAATGCCATCGCATTTTGAGACCCGACCGTTGCAGTTAAAATTATAGTTACAGGGTCTCAAGAATGCCATCGCATTTTGAGACCCGACCGTTACAGTTAAAATTATAGTTATAGTTTAAAAAAAAAGTGTAAAAAATAAAAAAAAAAAAAAAGTACAAAAAAAAAAAAACCCCCAAAAAAATAAAAAAAAAAAAACCAAAAATAGTTGTCGTTTTATTTCTCTCTCTCTCTCTCTCTCTCTCTCTCTCTCTCTCTCTCTCTCTCTCTATTGTTGCTCTTTTTTACTCTATTCTATTCTGCAATGTTTTATTATGTTTTATCATGCTTGCTTTTCAGGTATGTTTTATTGTTAACCATTTTTTTGTTTTCAGGTGCGCCATTCAGTTGCAGCGCGGATTTATTTATCTTGACAGCAACAGCGTTTGCTCCCACGATACATAAAGCCGCGACTCCAACGCTGTAGGAGGTGATTTCACCACCACAGTTAAAAAAAAGAGCATATATGCCGAAGCATGGGGGCAGCAGAGGGCGGAGGAGCGATTTTGCTCCTAATGCCACGTACATACGGTCGAAAAAATCCGACCATGTGTACGTGGCATAACTTTTTTGCGGGAGGATGCCCCCATGCTTCGGCATATATAAATGGTGCATGTATGCCCATCATTAGAAGTGGGTGGATGAAGGGAGGTATTCTAATGGTGGGCATACCCACCGCGCCATTGGGAAATTGGGAAAGCATTTTATCACACCGATCTTGGTGTGGTCAGATGCTTTGAGGGCAGAGGAAAGATCTAGGGTCTAATAGACCCCAATTTTTTCAAAAAAAGAGTACCTGTCACTGCCTATTGCTATCATAGGGGATATTTACATTCCCTGCGATAACAATAAAAATGACAACTAAGAAAAAAAAATGGAAGGAACAGTTTAAAAATAAAATAAAAAAGCTAAATAAAAAGAAAAACTAAAAAAAAAAAAAAAAAAAAAGCACCCCTGCCCCCCCCCTTCTCTTGCGTCATATGTAAACAGCAATTGCACCATGCATGTGAGGTATCACCGCGAAGGTCAGATCGAGGGCAGTAATTTTAGCAGTAGACCTCCTCCGTGAATCTAATGTGGTAACCTGTAAAGGCTTTTAAAGGCTTTTAAAAATGTATGTAGTTTGTCGCCACTGCGTGTTTGTGCGCAATTTTAAAGCATGTCGTGTTTGGTATCCATGTACTCGGCCTAAGATCATATTTTTTATTTCATCAAAAATTTGAGCAATATAGTGTGTTTAAGTGCATTAAAATAAAAAAAAGTGTACTTTTTCCACAAAAAATGCGTTTGAAAAATCGCTGCGCAAATACTGCATGGAAAAAAAAATGCAACACCCACCATTTTAATCTGTAGGGCCTTTGCTTTAACAATATATATAGTGTTTGGGGGTTCAACGTAATTTTCTTGCAAAAAAAAATTATGTTTTCATGTAAACAAAAAGTGTCAGAAAGGGCTTTATCTTCAAGTGGTTAGAAGAGTGGGTGACGTGTGACATAGGCTTCTAAATGTTGTGCATAAAATGCCAGGACAGTTCAAACCCCCCCCCCCCCCCAAATGACCCCATTTTGGAAAGTAGACACCCCAAGCTATTTGCTGAGAGCAATGTTGAGCCCATTAAATATTTTTTTTTTTTGGTCCCAAGAGATTGAATAATGAAAAAAAAAAAAAAAAATATTTTTTTTTACAAAAAGTTGTCACTAAATGATATATTGCTCAAACATGCCATGGGCATATGTGGATATACACCCCAAAATACATTCTGTTGCTTCTCCTGAGTACGGGGATACCACATGTGTGGGACTTTTTGGGAGCCTAGCCGCGTACGGGACCCCAAAATCCAAGCACCGCCTTCAGGCTTTCTAAGGGTGTAATTTTTTTATTTCACTCCTCACTGCCAATCACAGTTTCGGAGGCCATGGAATGCCCAGATGGCACAAACCACCCCCAAATGACCCCATTTTGGAAAGTAGACACCCCAAGCTATTTTCTGAGAGGTATGGTGAGTATTTTGCAGATCTCGCTTTTTGTCACAAACTTTTGAAAATTGAAAAAAGAAAAAAAAAAATTTTTTTTCTTTACTTTCTTCATTTTCAAAAACACATGAGAGCTGGAAAATACTCACCATGCCTCTCAACAAATAGCTTGGGGTGTCTTTCCAAAATGGGGTCATTTGGGAGGGTTTTGTGCTATTTTGGCATTTTATGGCCTTCGAAACTGTGATGGGTAGTGAGGAGTGAAATCAAAAATTTGCACCCTTAGAAATCCTGAAGGCGGTGCTTGGGTTTCGGGGCCCCGTACGCGGCTAGGCTACCAAAAAGTCCCACACATGTGGTATCCCCGTACTCAGGAGAATCAGCAGAATGTATTTTGGGGTGCAATTCCACATATAACCATGGCATGTGTGAGCAATATATCATTTAGTGACAACTTTTTGAATACATTTTTTTATTTTATTTTTTTGTCTTTATTCAATCACTTGGGACTAAAAAAATAAATATTCAACGGGCTCAACATGCCTCTCAGCAAATAGCTTGGGGTGTCTACTTTCCAAAATGGGGTCATTTGGGGGGGTTTTGTGCCATCTTGGCATTTTATGGTCTTCAGAACTGTGATAGGTAGTGAGGAGTGAAATCAAAAATTTATGCCCTTAGAAATCCTGAAAGCGGTGCTTGGTTTTCAGGGTCCCGTATGCGGATAGGCTCCCAAAAAGTCCCACACATGTGGTATCCCCGTACTCAGGAGAAGAAGCAGAATGTATTTTGGGGTGTAATTCCACATATGCCCATGGCATGTGTGGGCAATATATCATTTAGTGACAACTTTGGGCAAAAAAAAAAAAGTTTGTAATATTCCCGCAACTTGTGGCAAAATATAAAATATTCCATGGACTCAACATGCCTCTCAGGAAATAGCTTGGGGTATCTACTTTCCAAAATGGGGTCATTTGGGGGGGGGGGTTTTGTGCTATTTTGGCATTTTATGGCCTTCGAAACTGTGATAGGTAGTGAGGAGTGAAATCAAAAATTTGCACCCTTAGAAATGCTGAAGGCGGTGCTTGGGTTTCGGGGCCCCGTACGCGGCTAGGCTCCCAAAAAGTCCCACACATGTGGTATCCCCATACTCAGGAGAAGCAGCAAAATGTATTTTGGGGTGCAATTCCACATATAACCATGGCATGTGTGAGCAATATATCATTTAGTGACAACTTTTTGAATATTTTTTTTTTTTTTTTGTCTTTTATTCAATCACTTGGGACTAAAAAAAAAAATATTCAATGGGCTCAACATGCCTCTCAGCAAATAGCTTGGGATGTCTACTTTCCAAAATGGGGTCATTTGGGGGGGTTTTGTGCCATCTTGGCATTTTATGGCCTTCAAAACTGTGATAGGTAGTGATAGGTGGTGAGGAGTGAAATCAAAAATTTATGCCCTTAGAAATCCTGAAGGCGGTGCTTGGTTTTCGGGGTCCCGTATGCGGATAGGCTCCCAAAAAGTCCCACACATGTGGTATCCCCGTACTCAGGAGAAGCAGCAGAATGTATTTTGGGGTGTAATTCCACATATGCCCATGGCATGTGTGGGCAATATATCATTTAGTGACAACTTTGGGCAAAAAAAAAAAAAGTTTGTAATATTCCCGCAACTTGTGGCAAAATATAAAATATTCCATGTACTCAACATGCCTCTCAGCAAATAGCTTGGGGTGTCTACTTTCCAAAATGGGGTCATTTGGGGGGGTTTGTGCTATTTTGGCATTTTATGGCCTTCGAAACTGTGATAGGTAGTGAGGAGTGAAATCAAAAATTTGCACCCTTAGAAACCCTGAAGGCGTTGATTGGGTTTCGGGGCCCCGTGCGCGGCTAGGCTCCCAAAAAGTCCCACACATGTGGTATCCCCATACTCAGGAGAAGCAGCAAAATGTATTTTGGGGTGCATCTCCACATATAACCATGGCATGTATGAGCAATATATCATTTAGTGACTTTTTTTTTTTTTTGTCTTTATTCAATCACTTGGGACTAAAAAAAAAAAAATATTCAATGGGCTCAACATGCCTCTCAGCAAATAGCTTGGGGTGTCTACTTTCCAAAATGGGGTCATTTGGGGGGGTTTGTGCTATTTTGGCATTTTATGGCCTTCGAAACTGTGATAGGTAGTGAGGAGTGAAATCAAAAATTTGCACCCTTAGAAACTTATTTCCCTGCCATTTTAGCACCTCAAGAAATGAGATAGGCAGTCATAAATTAAAAGCGGTGTAAATTCCAGAAAATGTACTCTAGTTTGTAGACGCTATAACTTTTGCACAAACCAATAAATATACGCTTATTGGCATTTTTTTTTACTAAAGACATGTGGCTGAATACATTTTGGCCCAAATGTTTGACTAAAATTGAGTTTATTAGATTTTTCTTATAACAAAAAGTAGAAAATCACATTTTTTTTCAAAATTTTCGCTCTTTTTCCGTTTATATCGCAAAAAATAAAAATCACAGAGGCAATCAAATACCATCAAAAGAAAGCTCTATTTGTGGGAAGAAAAGGACGCAAATTTCGTTTGGTTACAAAATTGCATGACCGCGTAATTACCAGTTAAAGTAGTGCAGTGCGAAATTGAAAAAAGACCTCTGGTCCTTAAGCTGACAATTGGTCCGGGGCTGAAGTGGTTAATGTTATTTTTTTTAATGTTATTTTAAGTTATTTCCCTATCCACATTTGTTTGCAGAGCACTTGTCATGCTCTTAACAACATTTTGTTGCAATTTGCAGCCCTCTAGCCCTTTCCATTACTTTTTTAGAGCCATTTTAGTCCATTTAGTCATTTAGTGACTTCAATGGGGTTCAGGTTCGGGGTCAAGTTCGGGTCAAGGTCGGTCCCGAACTCTAACTTTTTTCCGAAGTTCGGCCGAACCCGAACATCCAGGTGTCCGCTCAACTCTAGCCTTGAGTTCACCTGGAATTATAGCTGATATCAGGGGCCAAGTCCTGGGGAAAAAAGTGTGGGAACTCCCACCCAAGATCCACTCCCACACCAAAAAAAAAAAAAAAAAAGATACGCTCATATGCACGAACGCTTCAAAAGTGGTATTTTTCATCCAATTTTCATATTGTGTTTATGAAGCTTAACTGTTAGTACATAAAAAAAAAACAATCGTCAATAAACATAAATACGGTAATTCTCTGAATAATCAACATTCATTCAATTGTGCTTCCATGCAAATTTGAACATCAGGTTCTGATCTTTATTGGGGAATTTTATTTTGTGTTTATGTGGTGAGTTTACACTTTTCATTGAACAGAGTTTGGATAACACAGGGTTAAATGGAAAGGTCATAAATTAACTGCACATTATCTGGACAGAATGCTTGGGGAGATAGTGATGTGTTCCTGCTTAGGAGATGTATGTTAGCTTGGGGGGCTGCAAACTCTGCAGGGCTCCAACACACACTCGCTGCTATTCCAACCCTTCACATATTTCCACATAAACTTCCCTCCTGGCATTAAACTTTGCCAGGTATTGTGCTCAGCTTACCACCCAAACTGATGTTCCTCCATCAGCTCACCTCTCTCCCTGCATGTCCTGTGAGCAGAATAGCTGATCTACCCGTCAGATAGACCTAGACCTGATCTACCCGTCAGCTAGCTGTGATTGACAGGTAGATCAAAGCGGAAGCTGTCATGGGGCCCCTACTGGCAATGCCTGAATGGTCAGGTGTGCGGAAGGAAAAAAACACAATAGGGAAGCCTGTAAAAACAGAACTCAATGTTTATTGTATGTAGTCTACTTACAGCAATATAAAGACATCAGGGCATGTATAAAAAAATCGACAGTTCAGCGTACTTGCATCAGCCAGCCTGACATGTTTCATCCTATGGTGATATAATCAGAGGCGTGGCTAATGCTGCAAGTACGCATATATAAATAGTAAGAACCATATGCCAAGCTGCCTCGTGATAGGGCAGCGTGACATGATTGTAAAGCATTCACAGCTGTTAGCGCCGATCGCGCATGTGCACCACAATCATTAGGGGAAGAACAGGAAAAATGCAAAGCAATCAGATAAAAACATCCACCCACGCATGCACAGTGAAACGTCATATCCGGCGGCGTATTAACACAAACGGACGGAAATTACGCACATGCTCAGTGTGCGTGTGCGTTCCACACACAGAAAACCGGAACCTGTTGTAACCACCAACATAAAACGGCAGGCAGAAAACATATATCCCAATATGACAGGGAAAAAAACGCACACACTCACCGGGCATAAAATAACCTAATGTTATAATGGCATTTCAATATTAACAATTGGTGTAATGCCTAAAAAACATCCAGCAAGAAATGACAAATGCAAAATATATATAAAAGAAAAATGCATAAAAATACGCCCTATGTATTTTATAACTTGCTGAAACAAGAGATACTATATGTATCTAAAATAAGGATATATGTATATATACAAACTTTTATTTATATATGAAGATATAAAGATGTATAGGGACATTACAACTCAGAGAGGAAAAAAGGAGGCTCTCTGATCGTGCGTTTATTGCAATGTTACCTCATATACATTATCATAACAATATTCATAACTCAAAATTTAGTAAAATGAATAATCAAAAGAAATTTAGTGGAACAGGCACTGCCCACTAGTGGCCGTTCATTAAAAAAGAGGAGATGAAGTAAATATAAAAAGTACAGATGTTAACTGTTATTAATAAAACAATTTACATCCCAATCGACATTCATGCCAAAAGCTCTGAAGCTTAGATATCTCTCGTTTGGACATACTGCCACGCCAGTGTGGGTTAAATCTATTGATGGCTATAAAAGTGGTTCCATTGGGGTTCTGATTATGGAACTCGAGATAGTGTCTCAAAACAGTATGCTTCGGAAACCCCTTTCTAATATTTGCGATGTGTTCGTTTACCCTAACGTGCATCGCTCGTGTCGTGCGGCCTACATATTGTAGGCCACAGGGGCAGATCAAAAGATATACCACATTCAATGAAGTGCAGGTAATAAAGGTGTTAATATCAAAAACCCTGCCCGTGGTATGCGATTTAAAGTGACATATTTTCTTACTCTTGTCTTTATTGACAATGCAAACATTGCAATATTGACAAGGGTAATAACCTTTAGATTTTTGAAAATATGACACTCTATTCGGGGCATCTAAAATATTAGGTGCTATCTGAAGTTTCAAAGGGGGAACCCCTCTGAATATGACCTGTGGCTTGTCAGGAAGCACTGGACCTAGAACCTTGTCGTTCGTTCTTAAGGACCCCCCAATGTTTGGTAATTGGTGATTTTTTTGATATCACAATGTTGGTGTGAATAGGTGGTAACCATTGAAAAATTATAATCAATTTTATTAACTGCAGGGTCCTTATTCTTCTGAAGAATAGAATTTCGATCCATACTGGCCACCTGATCAATAACCATATTTAGATCACTTGGTAGATATCCCTTTTCAACAAATTTATGTTTTTTAAGACACCGATTGCATGAGGAAATCTTCTTTAAGAGTACAGTTATGTCGTAAGCAAAGAAATTGGCTCTTGGGCACAGATTTCAACCAAGAGGGATGATGACAACTCCCCTGTCCAATGTAGCCATTTCTATCTGTATCCTTAAAGAAGGTAGTAGTATTGAAAACACCGTCTTTAACTTGTATGCTCAAATCCAAAAAATGAATTTTTTCGGTACTCCTCTCATGTTGTAATACAATTCCCAAACTGTTACCATTAAGATTTTGCATGAAACCATTAAGTGATGTTAGGTCACCATTCCACAGGAGGAGGATGTCATCTATATATGGACCCCAGAAGACCAATTCTGGTCTTCTGTTGGCATAGACAACATCCTCCTCCCATTTGGCCATGAACAAATTAGCCATGCTTGGTGCGAACTTTGCGCCCATGGCGACCCCTCTGTTTTGGAGATAATGAGTACCTCCAAACCAAAAATAATTGTGGGTCATTGCATATCTCAATAGATCCAAAATAAATTCTCTCTGGGGACGAATTAACTTAATATCTCTGGTTAAAAATAACTTGACAGCCTCCAATCCGTCAAGATGGGAAATAATAGTATAAAGGGATGCCACATCGGCGGTAGCCATGATGTAGCCCTCCTTCCATTCTATATTCTCTAAACTGCGTATCACCTGAGCAGAATCTTTAATAAAAGATGGAGTACCCATTACTAGAGGTTGTAAAAAAACATCAATATATTTACCGACTCTAGAGGTTAGAGTCCAGCCCACTAATAATGGGTCTCCCAGGAGGGTTAACAAGGCTCTTATGTATTTTTGGTAAAAAATACATAATTGGCTCTTTAAAACAGAGGAATGACATCATTATCCGCCCCGCTGATAAGGGGGGCGGGATAGTGGTGATGGATAAAAGTGCATACATTGGTGAAATGGGTAGGATACTGTCTGATATCGATACTTATATACCGTTCAATCACGACCCCATTTTTAAATATAAAAAAGCACTTATTAAAATTGTTGAGGCGGGTTTTCAGAATAACCTCCTCAATGAGAAGGAGAGAGATTTTTTGATTCCCGTAGCTCCTAGAAAGCCAATTATGTATTTTTTTACCAAAAATACATAAGAGCCTTGTTAATCCTCCTGGGAGACCCATTATTAGTGGGCTAAACTCTATAACCTCTAGAGTCGGTAAATATATCAATGTTTTTTACAACCTCTAGTAATGGGTACTCCATCTTTTATTAAAGATTCTGCTCAGGTGATACGCAGTTTAGATAATATAGAATGGAAGGAGGGCTACATCATGGCTACCGCCGATGTGGCATCCCTTTAACCACTTGCCGACCGCCCCATGTAGATATACGTCGGCAGAATGGCACGTACAGGCAGAATCACGTACCTGTACGTGACATTCTTCCGGCGGTTGGGGGGTCCGATCGGACCCCCCTCCGCCGGCGGGGACGGTCGGCATCGCTTCAGGAGCGATCCGGGACGAGGGGACGGCCAGTGGTTTCTGGCCACCCCCTCGCGATCGCTCCTGGCGAATGAAAAGCTTCCCCTTCCTGTCTATTGTATAGACAGGAAGGCGGAAGTGATGTCACGCTCGGTGCGCCGGTCTATGTGACCGGAGACGCCGAGCGGCGAACATGTACAGGTTAGTGCACAACACTACACTGACACCAGTACAGTTAGGCACATATTCCACCCCCCTGGGACCCCCTGATCACCCCCCAGATCACCCCCTCCCCCCCCAGTCACAGTGTCACTAATTGCAGTGATCATTTATTTACTGATCACTGCATTTAGTGTCAGTGTGACTGTAATAACTGTCAGGGCAGTTAGTTTTAGGTCCTAGGTAGCCCCCTACCCCCCCCTAATAAAGGTTTAACCCCTTGATTGCCCCTAGTTAACCCCTTCACCCCCTTTTGCCAGTGTCACTAAGCGATCGTTTTTCTGATCGCTGCATTGTGTCGCTAGGTAACCATTTTTTTTTTTTATTTTAACCGCCATGTTTTATATAGGTTCATAAATAGTTTTATAGGTCAGGTACCCCCATATTACAACCTAAATAAAGGTTTTAACCCCCTGATTGCCCCTAGAGTTAACCCTTTCACCAGTAATCACCGTATAACTGTCACTGGTGACGCTGGTTAGCCAGTTAGTTATTTCGTTATTTAGGTTCCCCGTCAGGTTTTTATATAGCGTCAGGTACCCCCATATATTACCTAATAAAGGTTTAACCCCCTGATTGCCCCTAGTTAACCCTTTCACCCCCTTTTGCCAGTGTCACTAAGCGATCGTTTTTCTGATCGCTGCATTAGTGTCGCTAGGTAACCAGTTTTTTTTTTTAGGTTAACCGCCATGTTTATATAGGTTCATAAATAGGTTTATAGGTCAGGTACCCCCATATTACAACCTAAATAAAGGTTTTAACCCCCTGATTGCCCCTAGAGTTAACCCTTTCACCAGTGATCACCGTATAAAATGTCACTGGTGACGCTGGTTAGCCAGTTAGTTATTTCGTTATTTAGGTTCCCCGTCAGGTTTTTATATAGCGTCAGGTACCCCCATATATTACCTAATAAAGGTTTAACCCCCTGATTGCCCCTAGTTAACCCTTTCACCCCCTTTTGCCAGTGTCACTAAGCGATCGTTTTTCTGATCGCTGCATTAGTGTCGCTAGGTAACCAGTTTTTTTTTGTATTACTGTTACGGGTGACGCTGGTTAGTTAGCTTGTTTTTTATACTGTCAGGGCACCCGCCATTTATTACCCAATAACGGTTTAACCCCCTGATCGCCCGGCGGGTGATATCAATTAGGTTTTAGGGTCAAATAAGGTCTGCGTCGCCCCAGGTTAGTGCCAGTACCGCAAACACCCACGCGCAAAGCATACACCTCCCTTAGTGGTATAGTATCTGAACAGATCAATATCTGATCTGATCAGATCTATACTAGCGTCCCAGCAGTTTAGGGTTCCAAAAAAACGCATTGTTAGCGGGATCAGCCCAGATACCTGCTAGCACCTGCGTTTTCCCCCTCCGCCCAGCCCAGCCCAGCCCACCCAAGTGCAGTATCGATCGATCACTGTCACTTACAAAACACTAAGCACACATAACTGCAGTGTTCGCAGAGTCAGGCCTGATCCCTGCGATCGCTAACATTTTTTTTGTGGTAGCGTTTTGATTCAGTCGCTAACAGTCAGGAGCTTTTTTACCTGTGAATCTCAAAAAAATAAAAAAAACAAAAATAGTTGTCGTTTTATTGTTCTCTCTCTCTCTCTATTGTTGCTCTTTTTTTACTCCATTCTATTCTGCAATGTTTTATTATGTTTTATCATGCTTGCTTTTCAGGTATGTAATTTTGTTTACTGTGTTTTAGTGTTAAGCATTTTTTTGTTTTCAGGTGCGCCATTCAGTTGCAGCGCGGATTTATTTATCTTGACAGCAACAGCGTTTGCTCCCACGATACATAAAGCCGCGACTCCAACACTGTAGGAGGTGATTTCACCACCACAGTTAAAAAAAAAGAGCATATGTGCCGAAGCATGGGGGCAGCAGGGGGGGCGGAGGAGCGATTGGCTCCTAATGCCACGTACATACGGTCGAAATTCCGACCGTGTGTACACGGCATAACTTTTGCGGGAGGATGCCCCCATGCATCGGCATATATAAATGGTGCATGTATGCCCATCATTAGAAGTGGGTGGATGAAGGGAGGTATTCTAATGGTGGGCATACCCACCAATCAATCTCTTTTTTTCGTTCAGCCAAGAGGCTGCATGAAAAAAAAAAAAGATTACAATATATGTCCAGTATGTTGCTGGACTTTGAATGGTTATACCAGAATGATGCCTGCAGGTTTAGGTATCATCTTGGTATCATTCTTTTCAGCCAGTGATCGGCTTTCATGTAAAAGCAATTCTAGCGGGTAATTAGCCTCTAGACTGCTTTTACAAGCAGTAGGAGGGAATGTCCCCCCTCCCGGATATAAACCGCGCCATTGGGAAATTGGGAAAGCATTTTATCACACCAATCTTGGTGTGGTCAGATGCTTTGAGGGCAGAGGAAAGATCTAGGGTCTAATAGACCCCAATTTTTTCAAAAAAAGAGTACCTGTCACTGCCTATTGCTATCATATGGGATATTTACATTCCCTGAGATAACAATAAAAATCATAACAAAGAAAAAAAATGGAAGGAACAGTTTAAAAATAGAATAAAAAAGCTAAATAAATAAAAAAAAAAAAAAAAAAAAAAAAAAAAAAAAAAGCACCCCTGCCCCCCCTTCTCTTGCGCAAAGGCGTACACAAGCGTTGGTCTGGCGTCATATGTAAACAGCAATTGCAGCATGCATGTGAGGTATCACCGCGAAGGTCAGATCGAGGGCAGTAATTTTAGCAGTAGACCTCCTCCGTGAATCTAATGTGGTATCATGTAAAGGCTTTTAAAGGCTTTTAAAAATGTATGTAGTTTGTCGCCACTGCGTGTTTGTGCGCAATTTTAAAGCATGTCGTGTTTGGTATCCATGTACTCGGCCTAAGATCATATTTTTTATTTCATCAAAAATTTGAGCAATATAGTGTGTTTTAGTGCATTAAAATAAAAAAAAGTGTATTTTTTCCACAAAAAATGCGTTTGAAAAATCGCTGCGCAAATACTGTGTGGAAAAAAAAAATGCAACACCCACCATTTTAATCTGTAGGGCCTTTGCTTTAACAATATATATAGTGTTTGGGGGTTCAACGTAATTTTCTTGCAAAAAAAAAATATGTTTTCATGTAAACAAAAAGTGTCAGAAAGGGCTTTGTCTTCAAGTGGTTAGAAGAGTGGGTGACGTGTGACATAGGCTTCTAAATGTTGTGCATAAAATGCCAGGACAGTTCAAACCCCCCCCAAATGACCCCATTTTGGAAAGTAGACACCCCAAGCTATTTGCTGAGAGCAATGTTGAGCCCATTAAATATTTTTTTTTTTTGTCCCAAGAGATTGAATAATGAAAAAAAAAAAAATATATATATATTTTTTTTACAAAAAGTTGTCACTAAATGATATATTGCTCAAACATGTCATGGGCATATGTGGAAATACACCCCAAAATACATTCTGTTGCTTCTCCTGAGTACGGGGATACCACATGTGTGGGACTTTTTGGGAGCCTAGCTGCGTACGGAACCCCAAAAACCAAGCACCGCCTTCAGGCTTTCTAAGGGAGTAATTTTTTTATTTCACTTCTCACTGCCAATCACAGTTTCGGAGGCCATGGAATGCCCAGATGGCATAAAACCCCCCAAAATGACCCCATTTTGGAAAGTAGACACCCCAAGCTATTTGCTGAGAGGTTTTTTGAGTATTTTGCAGATGTCGGGTTTTGTCACAAAGTTTTGAAAATTGAAAAAAAAAAAAAAAAAAATTTTTTTTTTTCTTTACTTTCTTCATTTTCAAAAACAAATGAGAGCTGTAAAATACTCACCATGCCTCTCAACAAATAGCTTGGGGTGTCTACTTTCCAAAATGGGGTCATTTGGGGGGGTTTTGTGCTATTTTGGCATTTTATGGCCTTCGAAACTGTGATAGGTAGTGAGGAGTGAAATCAAAAATTTGCACCCTTAGAAATCCTGAAGGCGGTGCTTGGGTTTCGGGGCCCCGTACGCGGCTAGGCTCCCAAAAAGTCCCACACATGTGGTATCCCCATACTCAGGAGAAGCAGCAAAATGTATTTTGGGGTGCAATTCCACATATAACTATGGCATGTGTGAGCAATATATCATTTAGTGACAACTTTTTGAAGAAAAAAAAATTCTTTTTTATTTTTGTCTTTATTCAATCACTTGGGACTAAAAAAAAAAATATTCAATGGGCTCAACATGCCTCTCAGCAAATAGCTTGGGGTGTCTACTTTCCAAAATGGGGTCATTTGGGGGGGTTTTGTACTTCTCTGCCATTTTAGCACCTCAAGAAATGAAATAGGCAGTCATAAATTAAAAGCGGTGTAAATTCCAGAAAATGTACTCTAGTTTGTAGACGCTATAACTTTTGCGCAAACCAATAAATATACGCTTATTGGCATTTTTTTTTTTACTAAAGACATGTGGCTGAATACATTTTGGCCCAAATGTTTGACTAAAATTGAGTTTATTAGATTTTTCTTATAACAAAAAGTAGAAAATCTCTTTTTTTTTCAAAATTTTCGCTCTTTTTCCGTTTATATCGCAAAAAATAAAAATCACAGAGGCAATCAAATACCATCAAAAGAAAGCTCTATTTGTGGGAAGAAAAGGACGCAAATTTCGTTTCGTTACAAAATTGCATGACCGCACAATTACCAGTTAAAGTAGTGCAGTGCGAAATTGAAAAAAGACCTCTGGTCCTTAAGCTGACAATTGGTCCGGGGCTGAAGTGGTTAAGCAAGTGATCTAAATATGGTTGTTATATTATAGCAATTTTGAGGTGCCTATTCCAGGCGCGCAAACTTATAGCCCAGAGATGGCAGGCATCTGTACCTCCATCCAGTAGAGAATGGGAGCAAGCTGTGAACACTAAGATATTAAAGGAAAAAACGCTTTACACAAGACAGGGATGCACTGGGAAATTTAGGAAATTGTGGAAAATTTGGTGTGAAAAAAAAAATCTTGACACAATATAAAGACACTATTGCAATTAATAACGAGATATGCGGAAGGTTGGATGAGGGATATGAATGTTTAGGACATGCCTACGAACAAATGGGGGGAAAAGAGCCAATGGAGAGAGCTATTTGGGGGGAGAGGGGGAGTGTACACGCTACGGAAATGGGTCATCCTTTCTTGTGGCGGGGCTTCGTTCTCTCTTCCCTATTGTTTCTCTTATCTCTTTCTATGCACTATGCTTGCTCTTTTGCTATTTTATACGTACCGTTATGGATAGAATTTTATATTTAAATTTGCATCCTCTCCCCTCCTGTAAATGTTGGAGGAGGAGGGGTATCGTTACTCTCCCTGTGTAATAATATGATAATGTAAGATGTGAGAATGTAATGAATATGATGTATAATGAAAAAACGATAAATAAAAATATAAAGTTTAAAAAAAAAAAAAATATGGTTATTGATCAGGTGGCCAGTATGGATCGAAATTCTATTCTTCAGAAGAATAAAGACCCTGCAGTTAATAAAATTGATTATCATTTTTCAATGGTTACTACCTATTCACACCAACATTGTGATATCAAAAAAATCATTATCAAACATTGGGGGGTCCTTAAGAACGACAAGGTTCTAGGTCCAGTGCTTCCTGACAAGCCACAGGTCATATTCAGAGGGGTTCCCCCTTTGAAACTTCAGATAGCACCTAATATTTTAGATGCCCCGAATAGAGTGTCATATTTTCAAAAATCTAAAGGTTATTACCCTTGTCGATATTGCAATGTTTGCATTGTCAATAAAGACAAGAGTAAGAAAATATGTCACTTTAAATCGCACACCACGGGCAGGGTTTTTGATATTAACACCTTTATTACCTGCACTTCATTGAATGTGGTATATCTTTTGATCTGCCCCTGTGGCCTACAATATGTAGGCCGCACGATACGAGCGATGCACGTTAGGGTAAACGAACACATCGCAAATATTAGAAAGGGGTTTCCGAAGCATACTGTTTCTAGACACTATCTCGAGTTCCATAATCAGAACCCCAATGGAACCACTTTTATAGCCATCGATAGATTTAACCCTCACTGGCATGGCATTATGTCCAAACGAGAGATATCTAAGCTTGAGACTCGTTGGATTTATGACCTAAAATGTTACACCCCTTTTGTCATGAATGTCGATTGGGATGTAAATTGTTTTATTAATAACAGTTAACATCTGTACTTTTTATATTTACTTCATCTCCTATTTTTTAATGAATGGCCACTAGTGGGCAGTGCCTGTTCCACTAAATTTTACAAAATTTCTTTTGATTATTCATTTTACAAAATTTTGAGTTATGAATATTGTTATGATAATGTATATGAGGTAACGTTGCACTAAACACACGATCAGAGAGCCTCCTTTTTTCCTCTCTGAGTTGTAACATCCCTATACATCTTTATATCTTCATATATAAATAAAAGTTTGTATATATACATATATCCTTATTTTAGATACATATAGTATCTCTTGTTTCAGCAAGTTATAAAATACATAGGGCGAATTTTTATGCATTTTTCTTTTATATTTTTATATATATTTTGCATTTGTCATTTCTTGCTGGATTTTTTTTAGGCATTACACCGATTGTTAATATTGAAATGCCATTATAACATTAGGTTATTTTATGCCCGGTGAGTGTGTGCGTTTTTTTCCCTGTCATATTGGGATATATGTTTTCTGCCTGCCGTTTTAGGTTGGTGGTTACAACAGGGTCCGGTTT
Source organism: Lithobates sylvaticus (assembly GCA_028564925.1). Lineage (NCBI taxonomy): Eukaryota > Metazoa > Chordata > Amphibia > Anura > Ranidae > Lithobates > Lithobates sylvaticus. Next base: position 289,060,708 of record CM053030.1, read on the forward strand.
CCTGTGTGTGGAACGCACACACACGGAGCATGTGCGTAATTTCCGGCCGTCTGTGTTAATACACCGCCGGATATGACGTTTCACGCTCCCTGGTTACAGAGTGCCGCCATGGAGCGCAAGCCGGACTTCGCATGTGCGGCCAGCTGATCCATTAATGCGCACGTCGGAAACAGTGTAGTGCGCGCCGTGGTTTGGGCGCGCACGTCTGTGGTGGATGTTTTTATCTGATTGCTTTGCATTTTTCCTGTTCTTCCCCTAATGATTGTGGTGCGCATGCGCTATCGGCGCTAACAGCTGTGAATGCTTTACAATCATGTCACGCTGCCCTATCACGAGGCAGCTTGGCATAGGGTTCTTATTATTTATATATGCATACTTGCAGCATTAGCCACGCCTCTGATGATATCCCCAAAGGATGAAACATGTCAGGCTGGCTGATGCAAGTACGCTGAACTGTCGATTTTTATACATGCCCTGATGTCTTTATATTGCTGTAAGTAGACTACATACAATAAACATTAAGTTCTGTTTTTACGGGCTTCACTATTGTGTTTTTTTCCTTCCTTTATTGCGATGGAGACATTATAGCACATTATACTGGTCTATCTTTGTTCTGCCACCGACCACTTATTTGATGAAACTGGATTTGGTCTTGTTTATCGCATCTATCAAGTTTTACCATCAACCTCTGGCATTATATGATAACATCGCTCGTTTATCATATCTTTCTGGTAAGCAGATCGATATCACGTGGGTGTGGAGTGCTTTTTGGTTGCGCACTGAATTTTGGTGGAAGATTTCCTTATATCATCAATTATGTTGTTGTTCATTTGATTAACGGACTTTCACATTTGATCACCATTCACTTTAAATAATTTTTTATAGTGCTACACTTTGGACTTCATACGATGTACCCCTAGCCATTCACCTAAGGGAAAAAAGTGTAAATGAATTATTTTTTTTTTTTTAAATGCTTTATTGCACAGCTCCGGGGGTCTTCTTCCGTCTTGGGGGGTCTTCTCGCCAGACTCCTCCGCTATCTTCTGCTAGCTCTTTTACTAGCGGAGGAGTCTGGCTTTCTCCTTTGCCGCCGTCATTTGAGGGTCTTGTTCCGACTTCGGGGGTCTTGTCCCGCTCTTCTGTTCTTCTTGAAGGGCCTCCGCTTTCTTCTTCCAGCTCTTTTACTAGCGGTGGCCCGGGCTTCTGTCGCCGTCGCTGCTGCCTTCTGCTTCTTTTTCTTCTGCTACTTGTTCTTCTTTCTTCTTCTTCCGATGTTGACTCAGCGCTATCTCCTCTTCTAATGGCTCAGACATGCTCGGATAAGGGTCTGATATGGATTTGGGGGGAACCCCAACTCCGCTTTTTCGGCGTAGGGATTCCCTTTAAATCCATACCAGGTGACGGGGCTAGCGAGGTGTCAATGTTGCCGATCTAATCAGCGGGATTGAATTCCTTCGCATGTCCTGTCTACCTTACCACATTCAAAATTAACGGACTTTACAACGTGTGTCGGCAAGTCCGTTCATTTCAAAAGTCCCGCGGACTAGCACACAGATGGCGGGATTGTCCGCCGGACTGCCGAGTCCGGCGGACAATTTTAAGTCAAAACTTCAAACTAAGTCCGCCAGACTTTTGGGAACAAATAGTATCAATAGTATGCAAGCTCTTTGAAGGGATGGTAAGGGACTAGATACAAGATTTTAGTAATGAAAACAGTATCATTAGCAGTAATCAGCATGGATTCATGAAAAATCGTTCTTGCCAAACAAATATATTAACCTTCTATGAGGAGGTGAGCTGCAATCTAGATGAAGGAAGGCCCATAGATGTAGTGTATCTGGATTTTGCAAAGGCATTTGATACAGTTCCCCAAACTTTTACTAAACAAGCCAAGGTCTGTCGGCATGTACCCAGGGGTAAGTACCTGGATTGAAACTGGCTACAAGGGCGAGTTCAGAGGGTAGTGATAAATGGGGAGTACTTGGAATGGTCCAATGTGGAAAGTGGGGTCCCTCAAGGTTCTGTCCTGAGACCAATCCTATTTAATTTATTCATAAATGACCTGAAGGATGGGGATAAACGGCTCAATCTCAGTATTTGTGAATGATACTAAGCTAAGCAGGGCAATAGATTCTCCGCAGGATGTGGAAACCTTGCATGAAGATCTGAACAAATTAATGGTGTGTGCAACTACATGGCAAATGAGGTTTAATGTGGAAAAATGTAAAATAATGCATTTAGGTGGCAAAAACATGAATGCAATCTACTCACTAGGGGAGAACCTCCAGGGGAATCTAGGGTGGAAAAGGACCTGGGGGTCCTGGTAGATGACAGGCTCAGCAATGGCATGCAATGCCAAGCTGCTGCAGGCAAAGCCAATAGAATATTGGCATGCATTAAAAAGGGAATTGACTCCAGAGATAAAACGATAATTCTCCCACTCTACAAGACTCTGGTCCGGCCACACATGGAGAATGCCGTCCAGTTCTGGGCTTTAATCCTCAGGAAGGATGTGCTGGAAATGGAGAGAGTACAGTGGAGGATCTTAGTTATGAGAAAAGATTATAAGCACTGAACTTATTCTCTCTCGAGAAGAGGCGCTTGAGAGGGGATATGATTTCAAATTTACAAATACCGTACTGGTGACCCCACAACAGGGATAAAACTTTTCAGCGAAAGGGCATTTAAAAAGACTTGCAGCCATTTACTAAAATTATAGAAAAAGGGATTTAACCGATTTAATTTTCTTCCACAGGCTGTGGTTTCAGAAGGGAGCATAGATCATTTCAAAAAACTATTAGGCACCTAAACGACCACAACATACAGGGATATACAATGTAATATTGACATAAAAGCACACACATACACAGGTTGGACTTGCTGGTTTTTCTTCAATCTTACAAACTATGTAACTATGTAACTGGGATGATACTGGATAGATCAGCTGAGGTTAAAGGGGAACTCAAACAGGCATGAAGGTTCTGGATGCGTGGCTTGCCGGAACTTCCCATAGTCTAGAGACAGAAACACACTGGACCCAATGAAGCTGGGATGAAGGGCAGCCAGCACAGGCACTCGGAAGAAGCGTTGAGCCAGGCAGGAAATGGAAGCAAGGTCAATAGGATAGCCAGATTCAGCAGAGAGCAGGCCGCAGGGTATCAAGACATCAGACAGTAGCAAGGTCAGGAGTAAGCCGGGATCAGGAACCAATAATCAGGAATGTAAACAGAGTCCAAAGCCAGGTCAGCAACAGATAGCAAGCAGGATATCAGGAAACAGCTGAAGACCAATCAGCATTGATCAGGAGTCAGGGCATCCTTTAAATAGGCCGTCTGGCACCAATTCAGATTGTGGATGTGCTCTCGCAAGTGTGCGCATTCCTTGGTGGTCGCCGGGACACGTATGCGCACCTGATGTATTACAGCAGTTCTCTTACATTGCCCCCTCCTTATGGGCAGCCTCTGGATGCCTTTCAGGGCCCTTTTTTTATGGGCGACACTGGTAAAAAGCTTGCACCAGTCTTGGGGCATGCACATTTGAAGCTCCCACAAATTCTCTTCTGGGCCGTAGCCCTTCCATTTGATAAGAAACTGTGTTTGGCCATTCTTAATTCTACAGCCTAGGACAGCTTCCACTTCGTATCCCTCATTACCTTCGACAAGTAGTGGAGAAGTATTCCCTGAATCCTAGTCTGGAAAGGGATTCAGCACTGTTGGCTTCAACAAAAAAGCATGAAATACAGGGTGGATCTTCAGGTTCTTTGGTAACACCAATTCAACCGCTACTGCATTGATCTTTCTTTTGACCGGAAAAGGCCCCAAATATCTTGGGCCAAATTTCTTTGAGGGACAGCTTAGTTTCAGGTTTGCTCTAGATAACCAGACTTTGTCTCCCGGTTCCAGATTTAAGTTGCCTCTCTTTTCCTTGTCAAAAAACTTTTTATTGTTTGCCTGGGTCTTAGAGATGGTATCCTGTAATAACTGATTATTGGAGTTTAAAAAGTTCAACCTGTTATGTACAGCAGGTACGGAAGATTCCATAGACAACTCAGGCAAGAAAGAAGGATTATACCCATAGTTAGCATAAAAGGGTGACTGGTGGCTGAATGGAGTTGTTATATGCAAATTCTGCAAGTGGAAGGAGTGACAGCCAATCATCCTGTGCAAAAGGAAGAGAACTGTTCAAGGGTTTGATTTGTCCTTTCTGTCTGACCGTTTGTTTGAGGATGATATGCTGTGGATAGACGAAGCTCAATGTTCAGAGCCTCACATAAAACCCTCCAGAATCTAGAGGTGAATTGTACCCCTCGGTCGGAGACAATGCTGTCAGGGATACCATGTAATTTTACAATCTCCTTAATAAAAGCAGAGGCAGTCTCAGTGGCAGAAGGAGTTCCTTGTAAGGGTACAAAATGTGCCATCTTGGTCAGACGATCAACCACAACAAAAATTTCTACAATGAAATCCATAGAGATCATACTCCATGGTTTCTCAGGTACTGGAAGAGATTCCAGTAGTCCCCAAGTTCTGGCTTTGTCAGATTTATTTTGAAGGCATATTACACAAGATTTTACATATTTTTTGCAGTCCTGCATCCAATCTGGCCACCAGAAGGAACGGGAGTTCAAGTCTGCAGTCTTGTGAATTCCAAAGTGGCCCGCCAGGGGGTGATCATGACTTTGTTTAAGGATAGCAACCCTGAATTGTTCAGGATTAAAGATTTACACTTTATAAAAAAGTAAGCGCCATTCCTTAGCTGAAGAGACAAGTCTTGAGAGGGTGGCTGGTTTACCACATCCACTTTTATTTGCAACATCAGATCTGCTTGAAGAAGTAAGAAATTCTTGGCTAGCAAAATAGTGTCAGGTTCTAAGGATACTACAGGACCATGGAACATGCGTAACAGCGCATCCGGTTTACCATTCTTTGATTCAGGGTGATAGGTAATATGGAACATGAAACAAGAGAAAAACAGTGCCCACCTTGCTTGCCGAGGCCTTAGTCGTCTAGCCGTCCTCAAGTATTCTAGATTCTTGTGGTCTGTGAAGATAAGGATTGGGTGAGAGGCTACCAATAGCGCCATTCTTCTAGTGCAGCCTTGATAGTCAACAGCTCTCAGTTCCCAACATCGTAGTTCCTCAGAAGGATTCAGTTTCTTGGAGAAAAAGGCAACAGGGTGAAGTAACGATTTAGGACCTTGACTTTGCGACAAAATAGCCCCTACTGCACCTTCAGAAGCATCTACCTCCAATACATAGGTCAAGGACGGATCAGGATGGAAGCTGAGGTAAACAAGGCCTTTGGCTGTTCAAAGGCTACTTGAGCCTCTGGGGTCCAGAGGAAGGGAACGTGATGTTTAGTCAACTGCGTAATGGGAGTAGCAAATGCCGGAAAAGTTCTTGATAAACTTCCTATTAAAATTAGCAAACCCCACAAACAGCTTTTCTGTCTGTAGGGGCAGGCCACTCCAGGACAGCTGTGACCTTCTGAGGGTCCATGGAGATACCATCGGCAGAAATGACAAGTCCCAGAAGTTGTATGGTCTGTCTTTCAAAATCAAATTTTTCAGCTTTTGCATAGAGTTGGTGTTCAGAGCCTGCCCAATACCTTCTTTACATGAGTTTGATGTGATTCTACAGATTCAGAGAATATAAGAATGTCATCTAAATAAACAATTATGAATAAATCAAGATAGTCCTAAAAATATCATTCACCAGGTGCTGGAATGTGTCTGGAGCGTTACAGAGTCCGAAAGGCATGGCCAAATACTCAAAATGTCTGAAGCATGTCCAGAAGGCAGTCTTCCACTCACCTCCTTCCCTGATCCTGACTAGGTTATATGCACCTCCTAAATTCAGTTTATAGAATACTCGTGCCCCCTGCAATCTCTGAAAAAGTTTGGGAATCAGCGGAAGGGGGTACAGATTCTTGACAGTGATCTTATTAAGGTCTTGATAATCCACACAAGGCCTCAAGGAAGGATCCTTCTTCTCAACAAAGAAAATACCAGAACCTGTCAGTGCAGTGGGAGGCCGGATAAACACTTTTTCCAGGCTTTCGTCTATATATGTACGCAGGGCTTCCAGTTCAGGCTCCGAGAGAGGATAGATTCAACAAAACAGGATCTCGGCCCCTGGTAAAAGTTTGATAGGACAATCATAAGTCCTATGGGGAGGAAGGGTGTCTGCACTTTTCTTGTTAAACACATCCAAGAATTTATGATAGGGAACACCAACCAACTTTATAGTTTCAAGGTCAGGATGGATGCTAAGGAGAGGAGCGTTGTTAACAGTCTTTTTCGGAAAGCAATGCTTATGGCAGTAGTTGGATGCGAACGAGATATCTCCTGTAAGCCAGTTAATGTGAGGGTTGTGTGTCTTCAACCGAGGTATGCCAAGGATAACAGGGAACATGGGAGAAGTTATGACATCCAAACGTAAGAGTTCATGATGACCCGAAGAAGTCTGGCACACACAGGGAGCTGGTGTTGGGTGACAAATGCAGAGTCCACAAAACAGCTACAGGCCCCAGAGTCTGTGATTGCAGATACTTAACCACTTGCCTACCAGGCACTTAAACCCCCCTCCCATCCAGACCAATTTTCAGCTTTCGGTGCTCTCATGCTTTGACTGACAATTACTCAGTCATGCAACACTGTACCCAAATTAATTTTTTGTCCTTTTTTTCCCACAAATAGAGCTTTCTTTTGGTGGTATTTGATCACCTCTGGGTTTTTTATTTTTTGCGCTATAATTGAAAAAAGACCGAAAATTTTGAAAAAAAAAACGCATTTTCTTTGTTTCTGTGATACAATTTAGGAAATTATTAATTTTTCTTCATAAATTTTGGCCACAATTTATACTGCCACATATCTTTGGTAAAAATAACCCAAATTAGTGGAAATTATTTGGTCTTTGTGAAAGTTACAGACTCTACAATCTGTGGTGCGAATTATACAAAATTGATCACATCTGATGCACTGGTGGCCAATCTCATTTCTTGCGACCCGAACAAGCCAGGAAAGTGCAAATACCCCCCAAATGACCCCTTTTTTGAAAGTAGACATTCCAAGATATTTAGTAAGAGGCATGGTGAGCTTTTTGATGTTGTCATTTTTTCCCACAATTCTTTGCAAAATGAATTATTTTTTTATTTTTTATTTTTTTTCTACAAAATTGTCATTGTAATAGGTTATTTCTCTCACATGGCATGTGTATACCACAAATGACACCCCAAAATAAATTCTGCTACTCCTGATTATTACGATACCACATATGTGGGACTTTTACACAGCCTGGCCACATAGAGAGGCCCAACATGCAGGGAGCGCCATCACGTGTTCTAGGAGCATAAATGACACATCTAAATTGTTGACTACCTATTACACTTTTGAAGGCCCTGGAGCAACAGGACAATGACATGTGACAATGACGTGGCACTGATGACACGTGACATTGACGTGGCACTGATGACACGTGACACTGACGTGGAACTGATGACAGATGGTACTAATACGGGGCACTGATGACACGTGACACTGATGACAGATGGCACTAATATGTGGCACTGATGAGAGATGGCACTCATACATGGCACTGATATCACGTGGCACTAATATGTGGCACTGATGAGAGATGGCACTAATACGTGGCACTGATGACAGACGGCACTAATACGTGGCACTGATGACACATGACACTGATGACAGGTGGCACTGATACGTGGCATTGATGACAGGTGGCACTGATGACAGATGGCACTAATACGTGACACTGATGACAGATGGCACTAATATGTGGCACTGATGACAGATGGCACTATGTGGCACTGATGACAGATGGCACTAATGACAGGTGGCACTGATGACAGGTGGCACTGACTACAGATGGCACTGACTACAGATGGCACTGGCAGATGGCACTGACAGATGGCACTGGCATATGGCACTGACTACAGATGGCACTGGCATATGGCACTGACTACAGATGGCACTGGCAGATGGCACTGGCAGATGGCACTGGGATGGCACTGGCAGATGGCACTGGGGATGGCACTGGGGGTGGCACTGGCAGATGGCACTGGGGATGGCACTGGCAGATGGCGATGTCACTGGGCACAGATGGCATTGGGGACAGATTGCAGTGGTGGCAGTGGGCACAGATGGCATTTCATTTTTATTTTTTTTTAAAACTTACGGCGCTGCAGCCGTTCATCTCCCCCTCCTCACACGCTGTCTCTGTGTGAGGAGGGGGAGCGGCGCTGACAGATGATCTCATATGTTTACATATGAGATCATCTCTCATTGGCCAGGGCGATCGCGCTGTAAACGGCCGCTGTGATTGGCCGTTTACAGCGATCTGTGATTGGCCGTGTCCGAGGGACACGGCCAACACAGAATTTCCCTGCTGCGCGCTCGTGAGCGCGCACAGGGAACGAGGAAAGGGGAGGCCGTCATATGACGGCCTCCCGGGATTTCACATCCGCGCTGTGGCCGTCATTCGGCTACGGCCGGATGTGAAGTGGTTAAACAGTCTTTTCAGAGAATTGTAGCATGATCAAAATAGAGACATGTAACTGATCTCTCCCTAGGAGGTGCATCACATGGGACTTATGAGAAAAGAATCTGCAGGATTTTGCTGGACAAGTCTGTATGAAGTGATCAGCATCCCTGCAATAGAGGCACAGATTGTAATGTTGTCATTGAAATCGCTCAGTGAGAGAAAGAGGTGGTCTTCAAAAACTCTTATGGGGCGATTTGTGTTGTTCCCTCTTTCTGGGGGGTGCAGCAGATTGGGAAGCAGGAGAGTCAGTCCTTGAAGACACAGAGGGTTCCATTAGATCTCTCAGATTGTCTCTCCCGTAACCGTCGATTGATCTGAATGGCTAGACTAATAAAATTTTCTGAGGATGCTGGTACCCCCACTCTGGCAAATTCATCTTTTAAAGCAAGTCCTAGATGGAACCGGTGATGAAGTGCAGAGTTATTCCATTGAGTATCAGCACTCAATACACGAAAGTCAGTTATAGTCCTCGACAGGCCTTAGGCCTTGTTGCAGGTTGCCAAGCATGGATTCAGCAGTCTGATGATAAAAGGGATCAGCATATAGCTGAAACATGGCTGAGAAGAACGAATTGGTGGCTGCCAAAACAGCCATGTTGCTCCCGGAGGTGATGGGCCCAGGAAAGTGGTTAGTTCAAAAGCAGCATGATAATAAACGCCATCTTGATGTCCTCTGATGCAAAGGTTTGGGGTAACAGGGAAAAGTACAGTTCACAGAAATTCCAGAAAGTACAGAATTTCTTATGATCGTTCAGGTATAGGCACCCTGGGTTCGAAGGGGGGAGTAGCCTTACGGAACAGGCCAAACTTGGTTTGAGCAGATGAATTTATGACTGTGGCACAGGCAGATGCAACATCCATCTTGTCCTCTAATGGAGAGACCTCCCTTTCAGACTCAATCCGTGGCTGACTGGTATTGTCACGTACCTGGTAGGAGACTGAAAGCAAAAGCACCTTGCCCCATGTTGATGAGGACAAGGGCCTCTTCCTGACAACCCTGGCCGTTAGTTGCCAGGGTCTGCGGGCAGGGGGCTTATCAGAATCCGGGAGCCCCCTTTAATAAGGGGGCCCCCCACTCTATGTGTATGGGGTATATGCTACCCCTACCCATTCACCTAGGGAAAAAAAGTAAATAAACACACTAGACAGGTTTTTAAAGTAGTTTATTAGGCAGCTCCAGGGGTCTTCTTCCGACTTCGGGGGGTCTCTCTGCGCTTTCCGGCCTCTTCTCCTGCTCTCCGGTTGTTCTGCTGGGCTCCTCCGCTATCTTCTTCCAGCTCTTTTACTAGCGTTGGCCCGGGCTTCTGGTTCGCGTCGTCTTCTACTTCTTCTCTTCTTCCGATGTTGACACAACGCTCTCTCCCGCTGTAATGCGGTGGATACGCTGCTTGACGACTTTTATAGGCATAAGGGGTGGGGTCACCGGGTGATGTTACCCAGCGACCCCGCCACCCCTTATGGCGTCACAGCCCACAGACGATCGGAATGTCCGCCAGAAAGTCCGATCATGTGTATGCGGCATGTGTATTCTGGGATCACATATTTTACATGTGTAATACATTCTCTTAATTTTACATTAATACTTGGCTTGAATACTGCAGCAGCAATCTAATCGGATACACTATAACTAGAAAAAATTGCTTTTTTTTTTAAGTAGCTTTTAATGCAACACCTGATTTTTTTTTTTTTTTTTTTATCCAGCTACAACAGATCAAAAAAGCTATTGGAAATTCTACTCTTAAGATAATAAAGCTTACACCCATGAGCGTAAGTTGATCATTAAACAGGTTACTCAACACTCATTAGCCCTGTGGGACAGGCTTCAAACACTCATTATTTTATCCTGCACATGTTGCTCCCATGACACCACATGAGCACTTGTCTAGGGAGAAAATAGAAAGAGCTTTGTGTTGTATGCCTCTTAACAGCATTGTGGTCTGCAGCCTCTGCCTGAGAAAATACTTGACTCTGCAGCAAAAAGTTCAGTGGAAGCAAGACCTCAATGAGACAAGTCAACAGCAAAAACATGCACTCCTCCTCAGTGGTTCATAACAGACAATTTATTTTAGTAGTTTGGGTGCATAGTAGCCATATTCAATATTTAAGCAGTTTCACAAGGCTGCTTTTTGAACAGGACAAACACAAATGACCTTTTAAAGGCTAAGTTCACCTTTAAAAAAAAAAAAAAATTATTAGGAGCCTGAAAAGCATTGCACCCACGGTCAGTAGATTGCGAGTGCAGGGTCAGGCTGCTGCCGACTGTCAGTGTAGCTGTCTGCCCATACCTCGTATGGGCAGGCAATTACTGAATTGCAGGAAGATTTAATGAACTACTAGAGCAGTCACCAGCGTCCTCAAAGTTAATTGAGAACTTCAATCCCCCTGCCGCAATAGTTGATGGTAGATGTAGTTCTACCATTCACAGAACTCTGTGAATGAATGAATTGACTGTGTTGGTGGAGCCCACCACAGCCGCACTGTTTTCAAATTGTGACAGCGGGGCTCGGGGGGGGGGGGGGGGGTGCATGGGCTAATGATTTGGTGTAACATGTTATGAAAGGTGTTCTTATCCTTTAATCTAAACAACATTAAAGTTTGATTATTGTAGTGACTACATTCACAGTATTTATACATCCTGACTAGGCTGCATTTTGAACAGGACCCATACCAGTCATTTTTATATATTTAGAAAACAGTATTAGAATGAATTGATGTCATTGAAAAAAGCCCCCCAAAATTTTGCACAGTATTCAATTACTTTTTTAGACCATATTTAGCACAGGAGAGACAGTAAATATATTGTAATAAATAAACATCATTACAGCTTATTTCCCTGAAAAATTCCCCAAAATATTGTGGTGACTACCACCATTTTGAAACACTTTAACTAGGCCGCAGTGAGATCACCTGGAAGTGGGAGCAGGTACCCACTCCCCCCTCCCCCCGAAAGGTGCCGGAGGGGGGGAGGCAGATAAGCGGTGCTACCCCTTTTGAGTGGAGCTCTATTTTAATCTTATCTTAGTGTTATGCTAACAATTTACCCCCTACACAATGTAGCAACAAAAGAGGTATAAAGCTCTATTATGTAAGGAACATATGTTCACTGTGTGCTTTACCATTCTCCTATATTACATAAAAGTCACATAAATGTTATATACTTTTAATCAGCAGACGTCGTTGATTATATTTTAAAGGTAAATATACAGAGGTGTGCAAATAACGTAAATGTTGCACTGGGAAAATTGACAGAAAATGCTTTCTTTTTTTTTTTAAACTATTTATCCCAGATAAAAAAAAAAAAGCTAAATATGGATGTATCAAAATGCCACTGACCACAAAACCTCAAAAGATATCATGCGTGTAACTAAAACATTGCTGAATAGAAATGTGCTCTGCGCCTGGGAATTAAAGGCATGGGGAGTCAAGTGGTTAAAGATGTATTCTTTGTAAAATTATTCTATATACATAAATCAGTACTTGCCAAAGTTGTGTGATTATATAAAATTACTAGCATTTCTTTCAGAGACATTAAGCATGTTAGAGAAAGGAACAGCTCCGATGAAAATGTGGTATAGAAATTGATTTGAAGCAGATGTTGTGTCCAGTTGATGGCAGAACCCATCTTAAAGAGGAACTCTGGGAAAAGAGTCCCTCCCCCCTTGAAGTGGATCTGTACCTACACTGAAGGGTTGATTGTTTATTTCTGTCTGTCTAAGGGATGGAAAAAGCACTTTCTCACCTAATCTCCCCGATCCCCAGCAGATGGCACTCCCCTACACTCTGACAGTGGACTGTCCCTCAGCATCCTCACCTCAGTTTTGATGATGTAAGAGGACCTTATACTGATGGAGCATAAGGGAGAAGAGGCTGCAGGGACTGGTCTAGCATACTGAGGATACAAACAAGTGGCCACTGCCCCCACCTATAACTGGTCTATTGCAGCAAGGAGCACTGAAAGGGTGATGTATGTCAAACAAATTCTCTTCTTTCACAGTCCCGATCCATCTCCTAACAATACAGAGTCTTGGGGGGACTCTGCACATGCTCGGTTTGGTGGTGTTCTGCTAGAGAGTTTTTTTGTTTGTTTTCTTTTTCCTTAGGAGTAGGGATGAGCCGAACACCCCCGGGTTCGGTTCGCACCAGAACCTTCGAACCGACCGAAAGTTTGCGCGAATTTTCGAACCCTATACGTTATAATGGACGCGAACGTTCGAAATCAAAAGTGCTAATTACAACGGCCAATATGCATGTTAATGTCATAAAACAGGTTTGGGGACCCGGGTCCTGCCCCAGGGGACATATATCAATGCAAAAAGAACTTTTAAAAACTAACGTTTTTTCGGGAGCAGTCATTTTAATGATGCATAAAGTGAAAAAAAAAAAGTGAAATTTTCCTTTAAATATGGTACCTGGGGGGTGTCTAAAGTATGCCTGTGAAGTGGCATGTGTTTCCCGTGTTTAGAACTGTCCTTGCACAAAATGACATTTGTAAAGGAAAAAAAAAAAAGTAGCCATTTAAAACCACTTGCGGCTTTAATGTCATGTCTTGTCCTGGCCGCCATATGGCTGAAAATCCTTGAGAAAAATGGCAGGGCTACCCCATCACCCCCCCCCTCTTTGGGTCTTGTATGGATATTAAGGGGGACCCCGCACCCAAAATAAAACCCTATACCTACAACCCCATATATATTTGTTCTTAAGTAGAATCTGAACAGGTACATTATGAAGTGTAGATCCATCCCAAAAAACTCTATTTTTAAGCTTTTTGGAGAACATAGGGAGGGTTATCACCCCTGTAACATTTGCTGTCTTTGCACATGTGTTCAGAACATCAACGGTGTTGCCACAAGACTGTAAGCTCTCACAATTACTCTTGGTGGGCGCAGGAATGGGCCCTGCTGTGAGTTATTAGATCAAGATTTGTAATTGCATGCACCTGTTGAACAGGGCAGAAAAATTGGGCCTTTGGCGGTGGTGGTGGTGGTGGTGGTGGTGGTGGACGGTGTTGCCACAAGACTGTAAGCTCTCACAGTTACTCTTGGTGGGCGCAGGAATGGGCCCTGCTGTGAGTTATTAGATCAAGATTTGTAATTGCATGCACCTGTTGAACAGGGCAGAAAAATTGGGCCTTTTTGGTGGTGGTGGTGGACGGTGTTGCCACAAGACTGTAAGCTCTCACAGTTACTCTTGGTGGGCGCAGGAATGGGCCCTGCTGTGAGTTATTAGATCAAGATTTGTAATTGCATGCACCTGTTGAACAGGGCAGAAAAATTGGGCCTTTGGCGGCGGTGGTGGTGGTGGTGGACGGTGTTGCCACAAGACTGTAAGCTCTCACAGTTACTCTTGGTGGGCGCAGGAATGGGCCCTGCTGTGAACTATTAGATCAAGATTTGTAATTACCCGCCCCTGTTAAACAGGGGCTGAAAAATTGTGCCTTAGGCACTGGTGCTGGTGCCACAACACTGCAACCCCTCACAGATACTGTACTTGGAGCACAGCAGTCACACGTGTTGCGAAGCATTTTTTTAAAAAAATTGTAAGTACACGCCCCTGTTACACAGGGGCTGAAAAATTGTGCCTTAGGCACTGGTGCTGGTGCCACAACACTGCAACCCCTCACAGATACTGTACTTGGAGCACAGCAGTCACACCTGTTGCGAAGCATTTTTAAAAAAAATTGTAAGTACACGCCCCTGTTAAACAGGGGCTGAAAAATTGTGCCTTAGGCACTGGTGCTGGTGCCACAACACTGCAATCCCTCACAGATACTGTACTTGGAGCACAGCAGTCACACGTGTTGCGAAGCATTTTTTTTTAAAAAATTGTAAGTACACGCCCCTGTTAAACAGGGGCTGAAAAATTGTGCCTTAGGCACTGGTGTGGTGGCATGGATCATTGAGGAGGAGGAAGAGGATAGTCAGTGAACATAAGAGGACAGTCACTCAGCATCAGCATAGGCAGTCTTGAAGGGATGTGACATTATAAATTATTCCGTTATATCCGCTTCAGGTGCCTGGTAGCTGGTGGTGATCCAAGACTGATTCATTTTGATGAAGGTCAGTCGATCAACCGAGGCGGTGGACAGGCGCACCCTATGATCGGTGACAAATCCTCCAGTAGCACTGAATGTGCGTTCGGAAAGAACGCTGGAGGCAGGAAAGGCCAGTAGCTCAATTGCATACTGTGCAAGCTCTGGCCAGTGATCCATCCTCAGGACCCAGTAAGCCAGAGGATTTTCGGTGGGAAAGGTGTCCAAGTCTGACCTTGCCCCAAGGTATTCCTGCACCATGTATATCAGACGCTGGCGATGGTTGCTGGAACCGATCATACCTTGGGGCTGCGGACTAAAAAATTGTCTGAACGCATCGGTCAGACGTCCACCTTCCCCACCGCTCCTTCTGCTACTGACCGAAGCCTCAGCAACTCGTCGCCCAGGACCAGGAGTTTGTAACCTCCCAGTTTCTGGGAACGCGTTGCACAGACCTTTCTGCAAGGCCTCCCTGAGATGTCTCATCCTCTGCTCCCTCTGCGACGGCAAGATAAGGTCCGCAACCTTACCCTTGTACCGTGGATCAAGGAGAGTGGCCAGCCAGTAATGGTCCCTCTCCTTGATCCGAAGAACACGAGGATCCTTCCGCAGGCTTTGCAGGATCAGGGAGGCCATGCAGCGTAGGTTAGCTGAGGCATTCGGTCCGGAGTCTTCTGGGTCACTGAGGATGACATGATCGCCAGCCACCTCCTCCCAGCCACGTACAAGTCCACTGGTTTGTTGGGACTGTACATCATCCCTAAAAGACTGCTGCTGCTGATGCTGAGTGCCAGGCTCCACCTCCATGCTCACACAATCCTCCTCCTCCTCCTCCTCCTCATCCTCTTCCTGTGTGATGGGTGGGACAGAAGGAACACTGTCCGGATAAAGGGGGCCTTGAGAGGCAAGGAAGTCCTCCTCTTCCTGCCTCTGTTCTGCCTCAAGTGCCCTGTCCATTATCCCACGCAGCGTATGCTCCAACAGGTGGACAAGAGGTACAGTGTCACTGATGCATGCACTGTCACTGCTCACCATCCTCGTGGCCTCCTCAAATGGTGAGAGGACAGTGCATGCATCCCTGATCATGCTCCACTGACGTGGGGAAAAAAAACCAAGCTCCCCTGACCCTGTCCTGGTGCCGTAGTCGCAAAGGTACTCATTGATGGCCCTCTGCTGCGTGTGCAGTCGCTGCAGCATGGCCAACGTTGAGTTCCACCTGGTGGGCATGTCACATATTAGGCGGTTCTTGGGCAGGTTCAGCTCCTTTTGCAGCTCAGTCAGCCGAGCACTGGCATTATAAGATCGGCGGAAATGCACACAGACTTTCCTGGCCTGCCTCAGGACATCCTGTAAGCCTGGGAACCTGCCCAAGAACCGCTGCACCACCAGGTTGAGGACGTGAGCCATACAGGGCACATGGGTGAGCTGCCCCTGTCGCAGGGCGGAGAGGAGGTTGGTGCCATTGTCAGAAACGACCATTCCTGGCTTAAGCTGACGTGGCGTCAACCACCTCTCGGCCTGCCCCTGCAGAGCTGCCAGAACCTCTGGCCCAGTGTGGCTCCTGTCCCCCAAACACACCAGCGCAAGCACGGCATGGCATCTTTTTGCCTGCGTACTTGCGTAGCCCCTTGTACGCCTACGGAGCACCGCTGGTTCCGAGGACAGAGCACTGGAGGAAGAAGAAGAGGAGGGGGTGGAGGAGAGAGGTGTGTCACAACCAGTAGCGTTTTGGAGGCGTGGTGGCGGAACAACCTCCAACACTACTGCACCTTGTCCTGCATCCCTCCCAGCTGCCAATAGAGTGACCCAATGGGCCGTGAAAGAAAGGTAACGTCCCTGTCCATGCCTGCTGGACCATGAGTCAGCGGTAATATGCACCTTACCGCTGACCGCCCTGTCCAGCGAGGCATGGACATTGCCTTCCACATGCCGGTAGAGAGACGGAATCGCCTTCCGTGAGAAAAAGTGGCGTTTGGGAACCTGCCACTGAGGAACCGCACATTGAACAAACTCACGGAAGGGGGCCGAGTCTACCAACTGAAAAGGCAGCAGTTGAAGTGCTAGCAATTTAGCCAAGCTAGCATTCAACCGCTGGGCATGTGGATGGCTGGGAGTGTACTTCTTTCGACGGTCCAGCAGCTGGGGCAGGGAAATTTGCCTGCTACAATTGGACGTCGGTGTACTGCAAGTACTTGGTTGTGACACACCTAATTCTACACCTTCAGTCCTCTCACAGCAGCTTTCAGAGAGGACTAAAGGTGTACTGGGGATGGAGATCCCAGCTGATGAGGAGCAAGGAGAGGTCCGCTTAGTTCTTTGGTGTGGGTCTTTTATGTGTGCCTGCCAACGAGCTGCATGGCAGGTCGACATATGTCTGCTCATGCTTGTGGTGCCCAAGCGGCTGATGTTTTGGCCACGCGAGATACGCTTGAGACAAATATTGCAAATAGCAGTGGTGCGATCTGATGCACTCGTCTCAAAAAAGGCCCACACCAAAGAACTTTTCTGATAACGTGCAGAGGCAGCGCCCTGCACAGGCGGAGCTCTGCGGTGTTGTACAGTTGCTGTGCTGGCCTCTACCTTGCCTCCAGGGGGCATCCTGCCTCATTGGACATGTGACGCCGCATCCTCCTCCTCCTCGTCCTCCTCCTCATCCTCTCTCCCTTCAGGCACCCACGTGGAGTCAGTGACCTCATCATCCCCTCCCTCTTCACCACTAGAGCAAACCTGGCAGTAAGCTGCAGCTGGTGGAACAGTACTGCCAGATTCCTCAAGCTGGGTATCATCATCCGAGCCTTCGAATCGTTGGGCATCCTCCTGGAGCATGTACCCAACACTGTGCTCAAAGAGTTCGGGGGACTCCTCAGGAGGACATGGTGGGTCTAGGGAAGGGGTGGCTGATGATGCCATTGAGTACGCGTTGGCAGCTGCTCTGCCAGTACCCTGAGCCTGGGTGAGAGAGGATGAGGAGGATGAGGAGGGCTTGGTCATCCATTCTACCAAGCCTTCAGCATGATGCGGCTCCACATGTCCAGCTGCCGAAAACAAAGACGCGCGTGTCCCATGGCCACGTGCTGATGACGATGCACGACCACGTCCACGGCCACGTCCACTAGAAACAGAGCCTGCCTGCCCTGTGTTCTTGGCTCTGCACGCTCTGCCTCCCCTTGGCGGTCTTCCAGCCATTGTAGTCGGTAGTCCTGTGGGTGCTGCTGAGAAGAATATATAGGAGCTCTGTGTGTTGCCACTAACACACTAGAAGTCCTATGGGTGCTTCTGCAAAGAAAATATAGGAGCTCTGTGTGATGCCACTAACACACTAGAAGTCCTGTGGGTGCTGCTGAGAAGAAAATATAGGAGCTCTATGTGATGCCACTAACACACTAGAAGTCCTATGGGTGCTTCTGCAAAGAAAATAGAGGATCTCTGTGTGATGGGACTAACACACTTCAAGTCCTATAGGTGCTTCTGGGAACAAAATATAGGATCTCTGTGTGATGGGACTAACACACTTCAAGTCCTATAGGTGCTTCTGGGAAGAAAATATAGCTCTGTGTGATGGGACTAACACACTTCAAGTCCTATAGGTGCTTCTGGGAACAAAATATAGATCTCTGTGTGATGGGACTAACACACTTCAAGTCCTATAGGTGCTTCTGGGAACAAAATATAGGATCTCTGTGTGATGGGACTAACACACTTCAAGTCCTATAGGTGCTTCTGGGAACAAAATATAGGATCTCTGTGTGATGGGACTAACACACTTCAAGTCCTATAGGTGCTTCTGGGAACAAAATATAGCTCTGTGTGATGGGACTAACACACTACAAGTCCTATAGGTGCTTCTGGGAAGAAAATATAGGTCTGTGTGATGGGACTAACACACTTCAAGTCCTATAGGTGCTTCTGGGAACAAAATATAGGATCTCTGTGTGATGGGACTAACACACTACAAGTCCTATGGGTGCTTCTGGGAAGAAAATATAGGTCTGTGTGATGGGACTAACACACTTCAAGTCCTATAGGTGCTTCTGGGAACAAAATATAGGATCTCTGTGTGATGGGACTAACACACTTCAAGTCCTATAGGTGCTTCTGGGAAGAAAATATAGGTCTGTGTGATGGGACTAACACACTACAAGTCCTATAGGTGCTTCTGGGAACAAAATATATGATCTCCGTGTGATGGGACTAACACACTACAAGTCCTATGGGTGCTTCTGGGAAGAAAATATAGGTCTGTGTGATGGGACTAACACACTTCAAGTCCTATAGGTGCTTCTGGGAACAAAATATAGGATCTCTGTGTGATGGGACTAACACACTTCAAGTCCTATAGGTGCTTCTGGGAACAAAATATAGGTCTGTGTGATGGGACTAACACACTACAAGTCCTATAGGTGCTTCTGGGAACAAAATATATGATCTCTGTGTGATGGGACTAACACACTACAAGTCCTATGGGTGCTTCTGGGAAGAAAATATAGCTCTGTGTGATGGGACTAACACACTTCAAGTCCTATAGGTGCTTCTGGGAACAAAATATAGGATCTCTGTGTGATGGGACTAACACACTACAAGTCCTATGGGTGCTTCTGGGAAGAAAATATAGGTCTGTGTGATGGGACTAACACACTTCAAGTCCTATAGGTGCTTCTGGGAACAAAATATAGGATCTCTGTGTGATGGGACTAACACACTTCAAGTCCTATAGGTGCTTCTGGGAACAAAATATAGGATCTCTGTGTGATGGGACTAACACACTTCAAGTCCTATAGGTGCTTCTGGGAAGAAAATATAGGTCTGTGTGATGGGACTAACACACTACAAGTCCTATAGGTGCTTCTGGGAACAAAATATATGATCTCTGTGTGATGGGACTAACACACTACAAGTCCTATGGGTGCTTCTGGGAAGAAAATATAGCTCTGTGTGATGGGACTAACACACTTCAAGTCCTATAGGTGCTTCTGGGAACAAAATATAGGATCTCTGTGTGATGGGACTAACACACTACAAGTCCTATGGGTGCTTCTGGGAAGAAAATATAGGTCTGTGTGATGGGACTAACACACTTCAAGTCCTATAGGTGCTTCTGGGAACAATATATAGGATCTCTGTGTGATGGGACTAACACACTACAAGTCCTATGGGTGCTTCTGGGAAGAAAATATAGCTCTGTGTGATGGGACTAACACACTTCAAGTCCTATAGGTGCTTCTGGGAACAAAATATAGGATCTCTGTGTGATGGGACTAACACACTACAAGTCCTATGGGTGCTTCTGGGAAGAAAATATAGGTCTGTGTGATGGGACTAACACACTTCAAGTCCTATAGGTGCTTCTGGGAACAAAATATATGATCTCTGTGTGATGGGACTAACACACTACAAGTCCTATAGGTGCTTCTGGGAAGAAAATATAGCTCTGTGTGATGGGACTAACACACTTCAAGTCCTATAGGTGCTTCTGTGAACAAAATATAGGAGCTCTGTTTGCTGCCAGTGCCTGCCTGCCACGAACACACTACAAGTCCTATAGGTGCTTCTGGGAACAAAATATAGGAGCTCTGTTTGCTGCCAGTGCCTGCCTGCCACGAACACACTACAAGTCCTATAGGTGCTTCTGGGAACAAAATATAGGAGCTCTGTTTGCTGCCAGTGCCTGCCACGAACACACTACAAGCCCCTCTTTCTAAATGAATCTTTCTAAATGAATCTTTCTAAATGAATCTTTCTAACTGAATCTTTCTAAATGAATCTTTCTAAATAAATCTTTCTAAATCTATCTAGCAGAGTGACACAGAATGAGCCTGCTCTCTCTAACGCCGGAACGCATGTGACCGGCGCCGACGGCGTGGCGGCCTTTTATAAGAGGGGGCGTGTACTAAAGCCCCTGAGCTGTAATTGGCTACAGGCGTCCTGCCTGTAGCCAATTATGGCTCTCCGAGTTTCCGGCGCTGTGATTGGCCAAGCATGCGGGGTCACAGTGCATGCTTGGCCAATCATCAGCCAGCAATGCACTGCGCCGGCCGCGCCGGCCGCAATGCATTGCGGGGCCGCTCGCATCACACGAATGTGATGCGAACGGCCCAAATAGTTCTGGGCTCGCCGATCGAGCGAACGCCCGGTGCTCGATGCGAACATGGGTTCGCATCGAGCACCGGGCCCATCCCTACTTAGGAGTGCATGTGATCAGCACTGTCCAGACAGAGGGTCAGGGGTCCTGCAGCCTTATAGGACAGTCAGAGGAGAATATAAACTCCTCCTACAAGCACCAGACACTGATATAAATCATAAGACTGTTATATTCTGCTGATGAGAAAAGGTATGAATCTTTCTAAATAAATCTTTCTAAATCTACCTAGCAGAGTGACACAGAATGAGCCTGCTCTCTCTAACGCCGGAACGCATGTTTAGTAAAACATTTTTTTCTTAAGGTTTTCAGAAATGTAAAAAACATTAGTATCAAAAGCTGTAATGTTGATATAAAGTGAGAAACAGATAACAGTTTAAAAAGTCAAAAATGGATAAAAAACAATGACACCACTTACCTTGAAAATAATCAATTATTATTTTAGAATGGTATAAATGATCAGTGAAGTTCTCCATAATACCATAAAGGATATTTGCCATGAACAAAAAAGCAATTTTTATCCTTTAAATATAGGTCCCTTAAATTCATTATTCAGACATCATAAAAAAGTATTATTAAATTACACCTCTTCCTAATAGCTATACCGGGAAGTATTTTTCATTCACCGCTTATAAAAATGGTACAATGGACTTAGCATGGACTTAGCATTTCTCTCGCTATCTCATTTTTTACTGAATGGAGACTTTCAAATAATTACATTGCTGTCTTTTCATATCTAGTCTGTAGTATATGAATTATAATTTTTAAGAAAACAGATTGTCAGTTATTGATCTGTTTACATTGTACACAAATGCCAGTAGGTACACCATGCAGGTAAATGTAAATGTCTTAATTTATCTCCACTGTGAGGTTTGATAGAAGAAACGAAATATCACACTGTATACTAATCATACCTGCTTTCTTTCCTCATTAGGATAGAAATTTGCCTTGCTGTGTTTGCACATTAGATTACAATGTTGAAATGCTTTTCCTGCTTTCCTTTCCATGTGTTTATATGGATTGAACTTTATCTGGAGCCTAGAAAATCTTGTGTCATACTGGGGCTTAAAATGTGAACAGATCTGAGCAGCATGCTTTGATACTTTTTATTTCTCGGTGCTGTTTTATTTTGCATTCCAGATTTAAAATAAACACTTTCATAAAATGAAAGGTCAGCCATTTGGATAGCTTGTTTCTTCTGCTTAATGCTTTCAGTGAACGGCAAAGTAATTGTATCATTATTACCCTTAGCAGGAATCTTAGCCAGGGTTGAATAAACTTTGTTTGCATGTTGTTGTGCATGTCAATATCAGCTCATCCTATTTGTATGCACACCATAGATACATCCTGCTTATAAAATGATTCTTAAAGCAGGGGAATTTACAAAATGGCCCATTATTTGTTTCAGGAGATTTTGTATTTTCATATATACAACACCTTGAAAACATATTCATACCCCTTAACATTTTCCACTTTTTGTCATATTACAACCAAAAACATAAATGTATTTTATTGAGATTTTATGATCAACACAAAGTGGCACATAATTGTGAAGTGGAAGGAAATGATAAAAGGTTTTCAATTTTTTTTTTTACAAATAAATATGTGAAAAGTGTGGCTTGCATTTACTCTGATACCCCTAACTAAAATCTTGTGGAACCAATTGCCTTCAGAAGTCACCTAATTAATAAATATAGTCCTCCTATGTTTAATTTAATCTCAGTATAAATACAGCTGTTCTGTTAAGCCCTCAGAGGTTTGTTAGAAAACCTTAAGGAACAAACAGCACCATGAAGGCCAAGGAACACACCAGACAGGTCAGGGATAAAGATGTGGAGAAGTTTAACCACCTGCTTACTGGGCACTTAAACCCCCCTCGTGACCAGACCAATTTTCAGCTTTCAGTGCTCTCACACTTTGAATGACAATTACTCAGTCATGCAACACTGTACTCAAATGATTTTTTCCCACAAATAGAGCTTTCTTTTGGTGGTATTTGATCACCTCTGGGTTTTTTATTTTTTGCGCTATAAATAAAAAAAAAAATTAAAAAAAATTTAATTTTTCTTTGTTTCTGTGATAATTTTGCAAATTAGCAATTTTTCTTCATAAATTTTGGCCACAATTTATACTGCTACATATCTTTGGTAAAAATAACCCAAATTAGTGGATATTATGTGGTATGTGTGAAAGTTATAGAGTCTACAAGCTATGGTGAAAATCATAAAAAAATTATCACATCTGATGTACGGAGGCTTACCTCATTTCTTGAGACCCTAACAAGCCAGGAAAGTACAAATGACCCCTTTTTGGAAAGTAGACATTCCATGGTATTTAGTAAGGGGCATGGTGAGTTATTTGAAGTTGTAATTTTTTCCCACAATTCTTTTCAAAATTAAGATTTTATTTTTTATTTGTTTTCACAAAATTGTCATTGTAATAGCTTATTTCTCTCACATGGAATGTGCATACCACAAATCACACCCCAAAATACATTCTGCCACTCCTCCTGAGTATTACGATACCACATGTGTGAGACTTTTTCACTACCTGGCCACATACAGAGGCCCAACATGCAGGAAGAACCATCAGGTGTTCAAGGAGCATAAATTACCCATCTAACTTGTTGACTACCTATTACACTTTTGAAGGCCCTAGAGCACCAGAACAATGGAATTGCCCACAAAATGACCCCATTTTGGAAAGCTAACACCCCAACGTATAATCTATGAGGCATAATGAGTCTTTTGAACGGTCCATTTTTTTCCAGAAGTTTTTGGAAAATGTGGAAAAAAAATGAAAACGCATTTTTTTTTTTTTTTACACAAAGTTGTCCGTTTATAAGATATTTCCAACACATAGCATTTATATAGCAAAAATAACACCCCAAAATACATTCTGCTACTTTTCCTGAGTATAACGATACCACATGTGTGAGACTTTTACACAGCCTGACCACATACAGAGGCTTAACATTGAAGTAGCACCTTCAGGCATTCTAGGAGCATAAATTACACATTTCATTTCTCAACCACCTATTACACTTTTGAAGGCCCTAGAGCACCAGGACAATGGAAAAGCCCACAAAATGACCCCATTTTGGAAAGCTAACATCCCAGCGTATAATCTATGAGGCATAATGAGTCTTTTGAACGGTTCATTTTTTTCCAGAAGTTTTTGGAAAATGTGGAAAAAAAAAAAAAAACGCATTTTTTTTTTACACAAAGTTGTCAGTTTATAAGATATTTCCAACATATATCATTTACATAGCAAAAATAACACCCCAAAATACATTCTGCTACTTCTCCTGAGTATAATGATACTACATGTGTGAGACCTTTACACAGCCTGGCCACATACAGAGGCCCAACATGCAAGGAACACCGTCAGGTGTTCAAGGGACACATAGCATGCACATACCAAGAATTACACCCCAAAATACATTATGCTGAGAAAAGGGTAAACAAAAGATTACCTGTGTTTGTAGTAGCGCAGTTGTCCACAGGAGGATAGCACTGGTCCAGGCAGCAGGCAGGGACTTGGTCAGCAACAGCGAACAATTTTTCAGGCAGCAGGCAGGGATACTGTCCATATACAGTCCAGGGTCAGTGCAGAGATATTGTCAGCAATGCCAAAAATATTGGTCCTGGTAGTAGGCAGGTCCATGTGGTGTGGTCAGTACGACAGACAGAGGCATGACGGCAGTAAGTCCTACAGGCAGCAGGCAGAAGTAGGGTCTCGTTCAGGACAGAATGGGCACAGGGGTAGAGGCTTCTCCCACCCAAATCTCTTTGAAGCCTCCGAGTCTCCAGACCCTAAACGGAATGCGAAAACAAAGAAAATTGTTTTCTTCATCCAGAAAAACTATTCTGGAGCCCCTCACATATGTGAGACCCCTGTGTTGAATCCCACTAGTCCAGTAGCAGGGTACAAGATCAGTCCAAGAGGCAGGCAAATATCATGGTCAAACAGTCCAAGGTCAGTTCCAGATCAGGCAGAGGTATGTACAGAATCGTCAGGCAGAAGCATGGTCGAATAACAGTTCAGAGTCAGTTCCAGATCAGGCAGCGGTAAGTACAGAATCGTCAGGCAGAAGCGTGGTCAAATAACAAGCCAGGGTCATTTACAGAGCAGGCAGTGGCATAAGGGGTGTGAAGGTGTGTAAAGGCAGGAACTGAGGATTAAGTTTACCATACTTCACTAATAATTTACTGAAGTATGGTAACGGCGAAAACAGTCACCTATGCAGAGGCCTGGTTCGGAAGGACATTGTGCACAATAATAAGATGTGTCTCTTCTGACTCCTGCTCTGGTACACACCTTACATCTTTTTTGACGTCTTTGTCCTGTTGGTTTGGGAGGGATTTTATCAGGAAAGTGGCGCTCGGAGAGTCGACTAAGAACATCTGATCGGATATTTTCTGGTGGGCCGTTCGGGAATATAAGGGCAGTGTAAACTTCCTCCTGGTAGCCATAGAAGCGTTTGGGGTTTTGGGTGGAGTTGCGGTAAATCACAAATGAATTGTATACGGCCAATTGAAAAAGATAAATCGCAACTTTTTTGTACCAATAGCATGTCCGTCTTATGGCAAGGTATGGTTCCATCATTTGGTAATTAGAGTCGACTCCCCCCATGAACAAATTATAGTCGTAGATGCATTTGGGTTTGTTTATGGGGCCACTCCTTCTGGGGATTTCCACAAAGACACAAGTCCATCCAGTTCAACCACAAATAAAAAAAAAATATATATATATATACATATATATATCATACAATCCCATATACCCCATTCTATACCTACAGTTGATCCAGAGGAAGGCAAAAAAAACCCCAGCAGAGCATTCTCCAATTTGCTAAAGCAGGGGAAAAAAAATTCCTTCCTGATCCCCCGAGAGGCAATCGGATTTTCCCTGGATCAACTTTACCTATAAATGTCAGTACCCAGTTATATTATGTACATTTAGGAAAGTATCCAGGCCTTTCTTAAAGCAATCTACTGAGCTGGCTAGAACCACCTCTGCAGGGAGTCTATTCCACATTTTCACAGCTCTTACTGTGAAGAAACCTTTCCTTATTTGGAGATGAAATCTCTTCTCCTCTAGACGTAAAGAGTGCCCCCTTGTCCTCTTTGTTGACCGTAAAGTGAATAACTCAACACCAAGTTCACTATATGGACCCCTTATATATTTATACATGTTGATCATATCCCCCCTTAATCTCCTCTTATCAAGGGTGAATAAATTCAGTTCCTCTAATCTTTCCTCATAGCTGAGCTCCTCCATGCCTCTTATCAGTTTGGTTGCCCTTCTCTGCACTTTCTCCAGTTCCCCAATATCCTTTTTGAGAACTGGTGCCCAAAACTGAACTGCATATTCCAGATGAGGTCTTACTAATGATTTGAACAGGGGCAAAATGATATCTCTCTCTCTGGAGTCCATACCTCTCTTAATACAAGAAAGGACTTTGCTCGCTTTGGAAACCGCAGCTTGGCATTGCATGCTATTATTGAGCTTATGATCTACCAAAACCCCCAGATCCTTCTCCACTACGGATTCCCCCAGTTGTACTCCCCCTAGCATGTATGATGCATGCATATTCTTAGCCCCCAAGTGCATAACTTTACATATACATATACATCCCTTCTGTCCCTCCACTTCACTGCCAGAATCTCCTTATTTCGCAAACTTGCCGCTTCTCCTTTTCTCAACTTCTTAAAACTTTGAGGAAAGCCCTTCCGATTCTTTTTTACAGTGCCACATGCTGGTGTCTTCATCCGGTGGAGGTTGTGGAACAGGGGCAGGGATGTGTAGAAGTTGTCTACATGTGGTAGCCTTTATCCAGTAGGGGGTATGCGAGGTCCCAAACAACTTTCCCGCTGGATCCTAAATAGTCCGGGCAATAAGGGGGCTGCAGCTGGGTGTCCTTCCCTTCGTACACTATAAATGAATATGTGTACCCTGTGGCTCGGTCACACAATTTGTACAACTTCACACCATAGCAGGCCCTTTTGCTGGGGATATATTGTTTAATTTTAAGCCTGCCGCTAAATTTAATAAGGGACTCATCCACACATATGTGTTGGGCCGGGGTAAACAATTGGGGGGAATATTTCTGAAAAATAATTAAGTATTGGCCGAATTTTGTAAAGCCTGTCATATTTTGGGTCATTTCGGGGAGGGCACTGGGTATTGTCACTGAAATGTAGGAACCTCATGATCATCAGATACCTGGTTCTGGGCATTACAGCGGAGTAGAGCGGCATGTGGTGGAGGGGGTGGGTTGACCAATAGGTACGCACTTGATTTTTTTTGTCGAGTCCCATAATGAGAGTGAGGCCTAAAAAAACCTTGAACTCCTCCACCGTTAGGTCTCCCCATTCATAGGGACGGGCATAATACGAGGTTGGGTTTTGCAAAATAAATTGCTGGGCATAAAGGTTGCATTGGGCCACAATTGACCCTAACATGTCCTCCGTAAAAATTAAATTAAAAAAATCTATTGGGGTAAAATTCTCTGTGTCCACCTGGACTCCTGGCTGGGCAGTGAAAGGGGGAATGTTGGCTTCTCCTGAATTAGGAGGAAGCCACAAGGGGTTCTGAAGGGCATAGGGAAGGCTGGAATGGGTCCTAACCCTTTGGGGCAGAGGTGACACCCCACTGGTACTTGGATTTTCTTGCACTGCGGTGCTGGTAGATGGCACTGCGCTGCTGGTGGATGCCACTGCCTCCTCTCTAGAACGCCTTTGTTTGGCGGGCCGAACAACTTCCTCCTCTGAGTCACTCAGTGTTTCACTACTGGGGACTGGCTCATAATTAATGTCAGATTCGGAATCCGAATTTGAAATGGAATCTGACATAGAGAGCTCCCCATTGCTCTCGTCAGGCGTGCAAAGAATTTGGTATGCCTCCTCGGCGGAAAAACATCTTTTAAGCCCCATACACACGGTCGGAAAATCCGACCACCAAATCCATCGGATTTGGTCCGACGGATTTAGTCCGACACTGGTGTTGCATACACACGGTCGGACAATGTTGTCGGAAAATCCGATCATTCTGAACGTGGTGACGTTTGTTGCCTACGACGGGACTACGTAGAGGCTAGTAGCCAATAGCTTTGGTCTTGTAATGTGATCTGAGCATGCGTAGCACTTTGTCCGTCGGAATTCGCTACACACGATCGGAATTGGTGTGATCGGACTTTGTTGTCAGAAAATCTATCCAGCAGGAGATAGAACTTTGTCCGTCGGACAATCCGATGGAAACTGTCCGATGGTGCCTACACACGGTCGGAATTTCCGACAACATTGTCCGATAGGACAGAATCCATCGGAAAATCCGACCGTGTGTATGGGGCTTTAGACATATTGGTTGCTGGTGGTTATGAGACTGCACAGGTGTGTGCTAAGCCTGCACTGATGGGTACTGATGAGATGGCACTGATGAGCACTAATGTGCACTGATGGCACAGATGTGCACTAATGAGGTGGCAGAGATGGGCACTGATCGCACAGATGTGCACTGATGAGGCGGCACAGATGTGCACTGATGATGCGGCACAGACGTGCACTGATGAAGCAGCACAGATGTGAACTGATGAGGCGGCACAGGTGGGCACAGATATGCACTAATGAGGCGGCACAGGTGGGCACAGATATGCACTAATGAGGTGGCACAGGTGGGCACTGATATGCACTGATGCGGTGGCACAGATGGGCACTGAGTCGCACAGATGTGCACTGATTGATTGCACAGATGTGTACTGATTGCACAGATGTGCACTGAGGTGGCACAGATGGGCACTGTTGAGGTGGCACAAATGGGCACTGTTGAGGTGGCACAAATGGGCACTGAAGGGTCGGCACAAATGAGCACTGATGGGTTGGCACAAATGAGCACTGTTGAGGCGGCACAGATGGGCACTGTTGAGGCGGCACAGATGTGCACTGATCGATTGCACAGATGTGCACTGATGAGGCGGCACAGATGGGCACTGATTGGTACAGATGGGCACTAATGAGGTGGCACAGATGGGCACTGATGTGGCACAGACGCACACTGCAGACAGGCACAGATGGGCAGACAGGCACAGGCGGGCACAGATGCCACAAGTGGGCAAAAATGCACACGGCTGGGCACAGATGGCACTAGCTATGTGTGCTAATGATGACTGTTAACAACTAGTAAGAAAGGCGCATAGTCACAGTACCTCGTTTTTATGCAGGGGTTCCCAATAGTCCAGGTAAAAAAGGGAGGGGGGGGGGGTTAAGTGTAGCGGCTGGATGTGTATGTATGGTATACACAGCAGGGCATGTGGAATTGTCAGGGCTGCCACCGAAGAGGCCTGAAGCCAGGTCCAATAAAAGCTGGAGGAAAAAGACAAGGAGAGGGGCGCCTCTGAGTATGTATCATATAAACATTTATTAATAAAAACAATATCCACTCACATCTAGGCAAGGAGTGTTGCATTCAGGTAGATCTCAGCAGATGCAGGGCCGGTGGGACTACAGGTCGCAGGAGTTTCACCCAGAAGCTGTCGTCCTTCTCATGTCAAGAGGACCACCACGCCACCCCCAAGAGACTATGGAGTAAAGACCGGTTATAAAAAATCTGCAATGAAGGCAGCTCCTCCTTTCTCTCCCATGCTGAGACTGAGGTGAGTTCTCAGTGCTGGCTTTCTTCTGCCCCCTGCTGGAGAAAGCTGAAGCTCCTTCTGACAGGAGGGAAATTGCAGTTACTCCTGGAAGCGATGGCCAGCACACAGGAAGGACATCACACCCCTCTAGAAAGTTTCTTGCACTGCTGCTAATTTCTTCCCACCACCATGCCCTGCTCCGAGCTTCAGCTTTCTCCAGCAGGGGGCAGAAGAAAGCCAGCACTGAGAACTCACCTCAGTCTCAGCATGGGAGAGAAAGGAGGAGCTGCCTTCATTGCAGATTTTTTATAACCGGTCTTTACTCCATAGTCTCTTGGGGGTGGCGTGGTGGTCCTCTTGACATGAGAAGGACGACAGCTTCTGGGTGAAACTCCTGTGACCTGTAGTCCCACCGGCCCTCCATCTGCTGAGATCTACCTGAATGCAACACTCCTTGCCTAGATGTGAGTGGATATTGTTTTTATTAATAAATGTTTATATGATACATACTCAGAGGCGCCCCTCTCCTTGTCTTTTTAATGATGACTGTGGGCACTGATTGGGCACACTTTTTTTTAATGTAAATTTTAACTCACTGACAACAGATCGCTCTCTCTCTCCTCACACGCTGTCTCTGTGTGAGGAGAGAGAAAGCCGGCAATGAGAGATGATCTCATATGTTTACATTTGAGATCATCTCTCATTGGAGGCGGCGATCATGCTGTAAACGGCCGCTGTGATTGGCCGTTTACAGCGATCTGTGATTGGCTGTGTCCAGGAGACACGGCCAACACAGATTTTCCCCGCTGCACGCTCACAAGAGCGCGGGGAGCCAGGAAGAGGGACAATAGACGTAGTCCCGGCATCTTAGATCCGCGCTGTAGCCGTCATTCGGCTATAGCGCGGATCTCAGGTGGTTAAAGCAGGGTTAGGTTCTAAAAAATTATCCCAAGCTTTAAACATCTCTCAGAACACTGTTCAATCCATCATCCGAAAATGGAAAGAATACGGCACCACTGCAAACCTACCAAGACATGGCTGTCCACCTAAACAAAAAGGCCGGGCAAGGAGAGCATTAATCAGAGAAGCAGCCAAGAGGCCCATGCTAACTCTGGAGGAGCTGCAGAGATCCACAGCTCAGGTGGGAGAATCTGTCCACAGGATATTCCGATGGAAAAAGTCTGATCGGATTATGTTGTTGGAAAATCCGATCGTGTGTGGGCTCTAGCGGACTTTTCAGAGCAGGATCTACGTCACTTCTTGCGTGTGCAACACACGCTTCGGACAAAATCCATCTGAAAAAATCTGACGGATTTTGTGGTCGGAATGTCTGACCGTGGTGTACAAGGCATTATGCCTTGTACACACAGTCGGACATTCCGATGTATTTTGTCCAAAACTTGTGTTGCACACACGCGGTCGGACAAAGTTGTCGGAAAATCCGATCGTTTCGACGAGGTGACGAACAAAACGTACAACAGGACTACGTAGAGGCCAATAGCTTTCGTCTCCAAATTTCTTCTGAGCATGCGTGGCACTTTGTGCGTCGGAATTCTCTACACACGATCGGAAAAAGTCAGATCGGATTTTGTTGTCGGAAAATTTTAGATTCTGCTCTCAAATTTTTTCAGTCGGAAATTGTGATGGAAAAAGTCCGCTAGAGCCCACACTATCAGATTTTCCGTCAACATAATCCGATCTGACTTCCTCCATTGGAATATCTGACCGTGTGTACGGGGCATTATTTACGCCGGAAAATGAGCGATCAGATCATGTTGTCGGAAAATCCGACCGTGTGTGGGCTCCATCAGACTTTTTCCATCAGAATTTCCGACGCACAAAGTTTGAGAGCTGGATCTAAAAATTTTTCCGACAACAAAATCCGATTGCGTCAATTCCGATCATGTGTAGACTAGTCAGACGGACAAAGTGCCATGCGTGCTCAGAATAAAATTACGAGATGGAGCGCTTGGTCTGGTAAAACTAGCGTTCGTAATGGATATAGCATATTCGTCACGCTGCAATGTTAATTGTTTAATGCAGCGCATTCTCTTTTTCTTTATAATGCTAGAAGAATGAAGTTGTTTTGCTGCTCATATTCACACAGGCTTCTCACAAACTTCTTTCTGTATTCTTAGAATTTCATGACTAGAATATTTTTATTTGTCAGATCTCCAGAATTATTTTAAATTTTTATCTTTTGAAAATGTTTAAAAATGTTGTGTTTTTTTTTTTCTCATTAAGATTTTTATTTTCACAAAGTAAAATCATTACAGAAGAATTCACAGTAAATCTAACAAATGTGACTAGTTAACATACCAATGAGACATTGAGAATTTAACAAAGTAAGAAATAAGTATGTAACTTAAGCTGTGACAACTCATTTGTATGCTATATCCCATATATCCCATTTGCATGCTATGTACCACACTCCAAGAAGGGTAGGAACTCGCATCCCCTCCGACACCCCAACCGGGATCAAGCTGTGTCCAAGGAGGTGCAGATATCCCCCCCACCCCCGCTCGAACGAAGAGAATTTACTATATAACTTCTGAGAAGAAAGATATAATACTATTAACTTTTCGAGTTGCCCAGACAAAATAAAATTGTAGATTCTAACATGGATACAACATCATGTTCTCACTGGATTAAGCCCAGGAAAAAATCCTATATTTAGTAAGACATACTAATGTAAAAAACCTGTCAATTCCTAGGTAATTCAAGGAAAGATACTCTAGTCAAAAAAAAAAAAAAATATATATATATATATATATATATATATATATAAATAATAATAATATCCAAAATAAAAATAAAAAGGAAAGACTAAAAACTGAGAAGAGAGAGAAAAGAGATGGAAAGAAGAAGAGATGATGCCTTTATGTCCTATAAAAGATCCAAAGATCAGCGATTAATATTGCTATCTGTGCCTGACCTCAGTGAAATACCCAGATACTGAGCCCAGGGATCCCATATGATTTCAAATTGTGTGGTCTTGTTCAATAGGGAGCTGACCATTTTCTCTTGTTCCATTATCCATGAAATTTTCCTTTTCATGGACAATACAGATACCGAGGGCTTCTTCCAATCTTTTGCAATGGTTAATTTGGCTCCCGTTTAATATAAATAGAATCAGTCTTCTAGTGTTTTTAGGCACGTGCGGCACTAATCCATTGAGCAAGGCAATCGCTGGTGTTTGGGGGACAGCATAACCCGTAACTTTTCTAATAATATGGAAGACCCTATTCCAAAATCCCCGGAGTTTGGGACATTCCCACCAAATATGTATCATAGAGCTCAGTCCTTGGCAACCTCTAAAGCATAGAGGCGAAGTGGAAGGATACATTGCCGCTAATTTTGTAGGAACTAAGTACCATCTTGTAAATATTTTGATGTTAGCCTCAATGAGAGAGGTATTGTAAATGCCTTTGATCGATCGAGAATAGTTCTCATACCAGTCTACCAGTTCCCAGTCAGTATGTAGATCCTTCTCCCAGGCCAGCATGTATGGTAGTTTATCAGAGTTAGACGCTAGAGACTCATAAATCACAGAAATCCCCCCCTTCCGCCCCATGGCTTGTTCACACCAGCTTTCATAAGCTGTAATTCTCAAGGGATTCAATTTATTTTTCCATATTGAGTAGATGAAACTGTAGATCTGATGAAATCTACTCCTTTCCGAAGAAGGGAGCTCCAGTTTTTCCACAAATTGTTTAAAAGGTAGAGGGCCCGTGCAAGATATAAAGTGTCCTAAGCGATATATCCCCTTGTCTAGCCACCATTTGAAGTCATCAATGTCCATGCCATGATTGTACAGAGGATTTCGGAACAAATTAGCCAATGGTTGTAGTTCAGAGACCAGGGAAGGAAGCCTCCTAAGTGAATCCCACATAGAGAGAGATTGAGAGAGAGTTGGAGATAGAATGGGGGGTCTACTCTTGGGAGGACACCATAATAAATCTTCCAAAGTAAATGTAGGAGCTGCTTGACTTTCGATTTTTATCCAGTCCGGTTGTTCAGTTTTAAGGTATATAGCTGAGAGCTGTGCTAACCGAGCCGCTTGGTAGTACCAAAGAAGGTTTGGTAGGCCTAGCCCCCCTTGTTTGGGAAGATTAAACAGGGTACGGTGTGAAAGGCGTGGTCCTTTTTTATTCCATATAAATTTGGTAAGTTTGCCTTGAAAGGTTTTTAGATGGTCCCTTCTGATCGGGATTGGAAGGGATCTAAACAGATATAGGAGTCTAGGTAGGAGAGTCATCTTAATTGAATTAATTCTGCCCATCCAGGCTATATTATGTGATTCCCAGTTCCTAAGGTCAGCTTCTAGTTTTTGGTACATTGGGGGATAGTTTGCTTGGTAGAGATTTTCAATCTTGGGAGTAATATTAATTCCCAAATATTTAATGGAGGACATGCTCCAACTGAATTCATATTTCTCCTGTAGTTGAGAAACTAAAGGGTCTGGGAGAGACACATTAAGAGCCTGAGATTTAGACATGTTCAGCTTAAGACCTGATATTAACCCAAATTTATTGAGCAATGTACATATTTCTGGTAAGGAGGAAGTTGGGGATGTTACAAAAAGCAATAAATCATCTGCAAACAGTGCGCATTTATGAGTTGCTGGACCACAACAGACCCCCTTGATGTTTGGGTCATTACGAATGGCTATCGCCAAAGATTCAATCATTATTGCAAATATCAGGGGAGATAGGGGACATCCCTGACGAGTGCCCCTGGTTA